>JAKSZT010054519.1:145827-194340 GCA_026826555.1 Tolypeutes matacus
AAGGGGGCCCTGCTGGTGCACCTCCTGGCTGTGGAAGGGCCCAGGTTTTGGACTTCTCACCCGGCCTGGACCAAGGACCCTCCAAATGCCCCCTCTCTTGGAGGAGAGCTGCTCCCATGGCAGAGGCCGGGCTGGCCTGCGGCAGAGGCAGTTGCCAACACGGCCTCCCCAGAGGCAGGTAAAAGTGATCCGGCCTTTTCAGAGCCTCTGTGCCCTGCCCTGGGGGCAGCCATGCAGCCTCGAAGCTGACGCCTTCGTCCCGGGAGTCAGTCGCTGTGCGACAAGCCACCCCCAGACCTTCGGCTGCCATCTCTCTCCGTCTGGATGGCCCTGGCCCAGCCGGGCAGGCCTCATCTGGAGTCTCCAGTGCAGTTGCCATCAGGTGGCAGCTGGGGCCGGCCTCATGGGAGGCTACCATGCCCGCTGCCTGGCCACACGTGGCCCCTCTGCGTGGCTGGCGTGGGCTCCCTTACACACGGCGGTGTCAGAGCTGTGGGCTTGGGACTGGGCACTTGGTGCCCCCAGGGTGCGTGCAAGGCCCAGGTGGAGCTTCTCATAGCCCAGCCGTGGAAGCCAAGCGGGTCTTTCCACCACGTTCCATGGGTCAGAAAAGGGGGCCTGGGGTGCCCCAGGTTGGAGGGGAGGGGCCTGCTCAGGGTGGGACACTGGGGGCCGCCAGAGGAAACTTGGAGTGACCTGTCACCCCCACCGCAGCTCTGTAGGGGAGTGTGCATCCCACCCTGAGCTTCGCCACCAGTGTCCTGGGGCCAAAGGGCCCACCCACCAGAGACCCATCCCAGAACACTGCCACCCCCACCTGAGCCCCCTCTCTCGAGCACAGGCCACTTCCTGCCTGTGCTTGCTGGAGAATGAGGACAAATTGCAGGGAGGTGATGGCAGCGGCTCAGGCAAGGTGCCGCCTTCTCCCACCCCTCACCTGCGGCAGGAATCCTCGGCTAGGAGCATTGGGATTAGCCAGCAGCTCCTCAGAGTGCCCGTTTCCTCACATTTGGGGAGGGGAAAGTAACATTTTCCTATTAATACAGGCTGTGGGGGCTTGGGGGTGTAGATGGCAGAATTTACGTGCCTTTAAAACTGGAAAACAACCCGGCGAGTCCCGGCAGCCCACTCCTGGCACATGCCCCAAGAGCTGAAAGCAAGGACACAGACAGGTGTCTGTAACCAGTGTCCACCGCAGCCGTATTCACAGCCTGCAGGAGCTGGAAGCAGCCCAGGTGTCCATCAACAGGTGAAGGGGTGAACAGCAGTGTCATTCAGCAGGAAAAAGGAATGACACGGATGAGCCTTGAACTCTCTGCCAGACACAAGGGCACGTGTGAGCCCACGTGGAGACACCAGAACAGGATGTCCATTGAGACAAGGCGGGCTTGGGCCAGGAGGATGGACAGTGGCTGAGCAGGGACAGGGCTTCGTTTAGGGTCAATGAAAACGCTCTGGAACTGATGAAGGTGGTTGTACTGAACTGTAGCTTTCAAGTGGTCAGCCTTAGGTGAATTTCACCTGAGACTTCCAGGAACTTTGCCTGCTGGCAGTGGACACCCGGCCGTGTCCCCTGTGCTCTGGAGCCCTCCCCTCAGGCTCTGACCACACTCAGCGTGGGAGCCTTGGAGCAGGTTTCCCAGGTGGGGCTGTACCTGGGAGTGGCAGTGGGAGTGGGAAGTGCGGGCCGGCATGGGTGATCGGGGCAAAGCTGAGCCGGCGGGGAAGGAGGACTCGCAGGAGAATGAATTTGAAGGGCTGGAAGAGCGCTGGGAGCCACGGAAGGTTCCGGCAGGGCCGCTGTGGCCAGGTGTGTGCCCCGGGAGGGCTGTGCCATTGTCCAGGGCGGCCAGCTGTTGTGGGTCCCCACATCGGACGGAGGTGGCCTCCAGGGTTCTGCCTGGCGCTGGGTGGGGGTGTCGTCAGTGCTGACCGGCCCCGTGGGTGGGCCCCCCTGTAGCGAGGCCGTGGGGGGTGGGGAGTCGGATCCCGGAAGGTCCCGAGTGGACGAGCCACGCTGGGCCGGGCTGGGCCTCGCCTGGAGGCTGGAGGCCTTGGACGCGGCCAGTTAGGAGGAGCCGGAGGCCGGCGAGGCCAGGGGAGCAGGCCCAGGGGAGGGGTGCCAGGGCCGGGGTCGCCGGGCGCATTGCCGCTGCCCCCCGTGTGCTCCGGGCCTCGGGACCGCGGGCGCGGCCAGGCCGCTGCTCGAGCCCCGGGCGTGCGGCGGCCGTCACCCAGCCCTGGCACCCCATGGGGCCTCGTGACGTGGCCCTGGATCGCAGTGTGGGGAGGCCACGCAGGCACCGCGTGGCCGTGGGCCTGAGGGAAGGTCGGGACGGGCTCTTCCCGACTTGCTGCGTGCCCGGCCAGCCGGAGACGGCCTTGCTGTGATTCAGAAGTCCAGCGTGCGAGCCCCGGGCTAGAGATCACGGTGCCCACAGAGCTGGAGCCTCTCTGGGGTTCGGGGGATCCTCGCCTGCCCCCACCTACCTGCCTAGCTGCCCACTCTCGGCTCTTGCCAGCAGGAACAGCCCGTCTGTGGTGACGCCGGGCTGACCAGCGACCCAGGACATCCCACCTAGCGACGCCACGAGTCCACCTGCACAGCCCCTCTGCTTGAAAGGGCACAGGTGCCCAGCTCCAGGCAGCAGGCTGTGGACAGCCGGGCATACCGTCGGGGAGGCAGGGCCCCGGCCGGGGCGGAGGCTGCGGCCAGGAAGGTGGGGTAGCCTGAGGCCTGGGCGGGTTCAAATGCTGCGGGAGTGCCAAGAAGGACTCACACGCGGGCAGGTCGCTTCCAGGGACATGCCGAGCTGCCCCCGACCATTGCTTTGTGAGGGGTGGGGTGGGGGTCGAGGACTAGGGAGGAGAGGCTGATGGTCCCCATGGACAGGGTGGCTGGGACCCCAGGGAGCAGGCCTTCTTGGGGGGGCCCAGCAGCCTGGGCGGGGTGGGAGGTGGGCATTGCCTTCTTCCAGGGCTTGGCGTCTTGAAGGTGCTGACCAGGGAGCCCTGGCAGGATGGACGCTGGGGTAGGCGGGCAGGGGAAGCAGGGCCCAGAGGGCTCAGCTGGCGGGAAGAGGGGAGGTTAGGAGGCCAGGGGTGCAGGGCACGGAGACCCACTGGGGGCCAGTGGGGTGTGGGGTGCAGAGTCCCCACAAGTGACGTGAGTGGCAGGGGTCCAGGGTTGACGCAGGTAATAAGGACTGTGCCCCGAGGAACGGGGTACCCCAAAGGTGGGGAGGGGGGCAGGCAGAGCAAGGTGAGAGTACAGTGTACGTGGCCCCACCCCCTACCTCGCCAGAGAGGGCTGTGGGGGAGCAGTAGTGTCTCGGGGAGCCCCCTGGGGACTCGGCGTCTTAGTGGGCTCCCAGCAGCACCGCCTGCTGCAGGGGGCTAAGAGCCCACAGCTGTCCCCCAGGGCCAGGGAAGACGCAGCACGGGAGAGGCCGGGCAGGGGCCTCTGCCCGAGCCATGGCTGGCACTTTGGGGCACCCCCAGCTGGGTTGGGGTGCCCGTGGCTGGGATCAGGGAGCCGCGGTCCTGGGGGACAGAAGGGAGCCAGCCTACCATCTACCCTGGGGCTGGGGCGCCTGGAAAAGCCTTCTCTTTCCACCTGACTTAGGGTAGGAATTTTAGTGAGGCGGTTCTCTTGCGGTTTTCAAAATTAATTTTTATTTTTATCCAAGTGATATAAGTGCACATTCAAAAGAAAGAAGTCAGACGTTAGTGTGCAACTCATGTGAGAAGCCAACAGTTCCCAGGCCACCCGCCCCCGAGGCCACTGCCGCCAACTCTTTGAGCTGATTCTTCTGGCCGGTCCCTCCCTGGGTCTAACACTTGTGCTGCTGCTTCTTGCGGTTTCGATTGTCTGCACGTCCTCAGGCTGCCTGACATAAGCAATGCCTTGGTTCCCGCCAGCTCAGCTGCAGGTGTGAGAAAAGCCACCCAAAGAAGCTCAAACGGCACGGGGTCGGCAATGCCACTTCTGGGGGGGCAGCAGCTGAGGTTGGCTAACTCAGGGTCCCCTGTGCTCTCTGCTGGCCGGCTCCATCATTCACAGGGGGTTGGCCCGTCTCCCCTTGTGGTGACAATGTGGCTGCCATGTCCCGGCCATCACCTACAGACCCAGTGGCACTACTGAGGAAGAGGCAAAGCTCTTGCTGTGAGGGCCATTCCCCTCCACGGTCTGCGGGGGTTGGGGGTCATTTTCCCTGGACATGCACGGGGGAGGCTCCGCCTGTGAGGCTGTAGGGAGATTCCAGGGTGCCTGCCGCGTCTGCCTCACAGCGCCGCCGGACCTGGCTTTTCTCCCTCACACACGTCTCTTCTCCCTGTCTCTCGATACGTGCCGAGGACCTCTAGCGACCTCCATCCGGGGTTCCGCTTCGTGCACAGCTCCTGCAGCCCCTGCCCCCTGCGCTCTGGTCCTCCTGCCCACTCTGGGCAGTCACCCCTGCCCAGCCTCCAGGAGCCCCTTCCAGTCCCCTCAGTCCCCGTGAGAGCCCGGCGGCTGGTCCACCCTACGTGAAAACAGGCCTCGCCCATGCCCCGTGGCGCAGGGACCCGCGGCCCCCTCGGCAGGCATTGCGCCCCGACCCTTGCTTCCGGAAACTCCACCGCGTCCCACCTCCGGCTGGGCCCCCCCGTTCGCTGGGCCGGGTGTCTGGAAAACTTCTCCATCTGGAAACTTTCTGATGCTCTCCCTCCCGCTTCGCTCCTCTCTCTGGAACTCCTGTCTGTTGGATGTTGCGTTTTGTAGATTGACCTCCTAACTTCCTGAATTTTTCTCTTTCGTTTTTATCTTTTTTGTCCTTAAGCTCTATTTTGTGGAGAGATTTCTCAATTTTTTTTTCAAATAGACCTATTTTTTTTTGCTTCTGCCTTCATAATTTTAATTTCCTGCAGTTCATTCTTGTTCTCTCGGGGCGTGCATCCCAGTCGCATGGATGCAGTATCTTACTCTCGGAGGACACTGCCGTTGTTTTTTTCCCTGGTCCAATGAGCACGTTTCCTCCAATTCCGGGGGGAGAAGAGGCGGCCCTCCTGTTTCGGTCTCCGGCCAGCTCTGTGTGTGGCTTCTTGGCTGCACTGCAGGGGCGAGGCAGTCCCATTTCTGGGGTCCCCCAGTTTCGGTAGCTGGGGAGTCTTTCCTTGGGGGCCTTTTGGCGTCGGCATCAATGGGCATCGGCCCAGCGACCCCTCCCCGCCTCAGGCCCCTGGGCAGCCCGCAGCCTGCGGGAGCACGCGGCCCTCTGGCCTTCACACCTGCTCGGGCAAGTCCCACCCCGTTTTGCTTTCCTAGTCTGGAGTCTCACCTGCGGCCTTCGGTCAGCGCCCCCAGCATTCACGCCCTGCACAGCCACAGCAACGCCCAAACCCGAGAACTCTGCCCCGGCACGACGCTGCTGGCGGAGCCACGGGCTGGCCGTCCCAGCGCCCCGCGCCTGTCGCTGTGTCCGTTCCTCAGGCCTTCCTTAGTCTTTCCCCGCCGGTCGCCTTGACAGTTCGCAGCGTCTGGCCAGTTATTTGTAGAACGGCCCTCAATTTGGGTTTGCCTCATGCTTCTCCTGCGCCTACAGGGTTACGCGTTTTTGGCGAGAGCCCTTCTCGGTGCCGCATCTTGGTGAGCGGCCGATAGATGTGTGCCTGGGGCGTTGGCGCCAGCGCCTCGCGGAGACGCTGCCCGCCAGGCAGGTCGCTAGTTTTTCTCCTGTCATTAATCCAGAAACTGTATTGGCAGAAATACTCGGAGGTGCTGCAGATGTGCTCCTTAGCCTCAAACTTCGACCACTGATCCACACCTGCCCCTGGCACCTGTGGCAAAGGTGATTTTCTATTTGTTTTTTAAACTTTTCTATCTTTACAAGCATTCACCCTTCCCCAGCAGCCTCCAATCTGTGCTCTACGCCTGCGAGTTCGGCACATCGAGCCATCTAAGTGATATCGTAGTTTTTGTCCCTATGTGTCCCGATTGTTTCACTACGTGTGTGTTCGTTGCAGCAGGTCTCAAAATTCTGTTCCTTTTTATGGCCGAATAATGCCCGTTGTGTGCCAGCCACATGCTGCTTGTCCGCTCCTCTGCGGGCACTCGGGCTGCTCCCAGCTCGCGGCTGTTGTGAGTGACGCGCGGTGAACGGTGCCGTGCTTGCTTGCGCCCACTTTCCGATTACCTACAAGTGGGGCTGCGGGGTCAAATGGCAATTCTACGCCTGACTTTTTGGGAACTGCCATATTGCTTTCCACAGAGGCTGCAGCACTTTACATTCCTCCCGGTGCCTAGACTTCCCATTTCTCCACATTACTCCTTTCTGTTTTTGCTTTTTTTTTTTTTTTTTTAAAGGTTTTATTTATTCATTTATCCCCCCCTTGCTGCTTGTGCTCGCTGGGTCAGCTAACCACGCCGTGCGGGCGGGCCCACCCTCACCAGGAGGCCCCGGGAACTGAACCCGGGGCCCCCCATATGGTAAACGGGAGCCCCACTGATTGAGCCACAGCTTTTAATTTAAAAAATAGCCATCCTTGTAGGTATGAAGTGGTACCTCGTTGTGCTTTTAATTTTCATTTCCCTAATGGCTAATAATCAACTTATTCTTGACCTTTATTTTTCCTTATAAATTTTAGAGCACATCTGAAGAGCTCTTTAAAACCAGCCGCTGACTTTTCACTGGAATTGCGTGGGGTGTCGGGGTGATGGGAAGAGACGCCTTCCCACACCAAGGGGCACGTACGCACAGAAGGCGGCGCTGGCGACTCAGCCCTGCCTGCGGCCACGTTCTCTCCAGAAGGGCCTGTGCCCTTCACTGGGCGGCTGTTTGACGCCTCCCTTCTCCAGCAGAGCTCCGGCGGGTCACTGCTCATGGAAAGGGGCGCTGCTGGCTTCTCTCAACGCTGAAATAGCGGAGCGTGCCCTACACGCAGAGCGTATGAAGCGGAGAGCGTCCTAACGGCCACATGGGAACCCAGCGGCCCGCCCCGTCCCCTGCCTTGTGCTTGCCCTTCCCCACTCGCTCGGGGCCCTTTCAGCACCTCTGCTTCCGTCCGCACACCTGACACTCCTTTGTCCTGGTGAACCCCGCCGGCCGCTCAGCCTCCGCGTGTCCGCAGAACGCTGCCGGGTCAGAGAGGCTGCAGGAGCCCGGGCCGAGGTCGGCGAGAGCCCATTCCGGGGCTGCAGGGGCCCCCAGGCTCCCACAGCGGGGTCCGGGCTGCTTCCGAGCCCACCGGGCCCTCTGTGCCTCAGGTGGCGGCTGCCTTGCAGGGCCGCGGCCGTTCTCCAGGCCTCTCCTTCCCGCGTCCTGGGGGCTCGGCCAGGCCCCTGCGGGACCCGGGAACCGTGTGCCACTGCCTCCTCTGGCTTGGTTTACAGTCACCGGGGCGGGGGGCGTGCCCCGGGAGCTTGAAAAGCGGCGCGTGGGGCATTCCCAGCACCTCACGTCTGTGGCGCCTCTCGCACCCTCCTACGTGGACAACGGCTGGCCGGACATAAAACCCCACGCTGGAGGCCACTGTCCTCCAGCGCCGCGCAGAGGGTCCTTGTCCGCCGCCAGCGTGGCTGCGTCAAGCCTCCCGTCCTTCCGAGGACGCCTTTGGGGCTTCATCTATGCCAGTTTGCAGCACGGTCCGTTTGCTCGAGCGCGCGTGTTCTCTGTCTCTCGAGTTATCCACATCGGCCGCATCTTGGCCTGTGGGTGTGCGGCCTGCCAGGGAGCCGGCATGTTCCGGCACTCAGCGGCGGCTTTGGCTCCTCGGAGGCTGTGCCTAGTTCCGTGTCTTACGCTTTCTTGATCTGCTGCCACCACAGTTACGTGCTGTCCCCTCTTTGTCCTTCGTGATGTGCTGCCTTGAAGCCCATCAATCCTTCTGTCATGTCTATCTGTCTGTCTCTCCATCTGTCTGTCTAGTTACTGGTTCTTGGCTTCTTTCCTCTCCACCTGAGCCTCTGATTTACTGAGTTTGTATCTGTCATAATTACTGTTATATTCAGACTTATTCCAACTATCTTATGTTTATTATTTACTGAACACTTTTTTTTTCTGGTTTCTTGTTTTCTCCATTATAACATTCCATCGAAAAAAAATAGTTTTTTTTGTGTTTTTTTTTGGGGGAAAAAAAAGTTTGTTTGCTGCTGTGAAAGTCACACATTCTGTGTTTATTATTCTCCCGGTACTTGCCATACCCCATTAGGCCCCACATTTCTGCTTCTTTCCCTCCTGGCGGAAAGCATCCTCTTCCTGTGTCCTTTCAGCAAACTCCCTCCCATCCCCACCATTGTGCTGTGACCAAGGACCCTGCTCAGAGTCCACCCATCCATTCGGCAGACACGTCACCACCAGCTGCCACGTGGCAGGCGTGGCTCGTGGTGGTGGCGGCAGAAACGGAGCAGCCAGAGCCACGCATGCGGACGGTGCTGACCACCTCGGAACGAAGGAGGCTTCAGATTGGAGGGGCCAAGGGGGCCTCAGCGGTGTTCTTTGGACAGAAGCAGCCAAGGAGGCATCCACAGCGAGCAAGGGAGGAAGCCGAGGCCGTGGTGCAGGAGGCCTGCAGTGGCGGGGGCCGGAGCTGGGAGAGGAGGGGAGCGCTCGGTGCCTGGGTGGAGCTGGTCACTGCCGCAAGACTCGGAGGAAGAGGCGGAGCCGGCACAACTGTGCGTGGCACCCAGGCAGCCAGCAGGACGCCTGCTGTCCAGCCTCAGGGACACTCGGCAGCAGTGGGGAGCGAGCCGCAGGGCACAGGTGCCAGAACGTGTGAGGTGCATGGCTGGGGGCCTCGGGCCGGCAGGAGAGCAGCGTCCAGCCCGGGTGCCACATTGCACGAAGCAGCTGTACCTGCCAGGCCCTGCACCTGGCACCCCAAGGGGCCGCTCTGTAATCTGGGGGTGAGAGGCCGCGGGCGAGACTGGCCCCAGGGAGAGCCGTGGAGCAAGCCAGCAAAGCAGCCCAGGGCAGCAGCAGGGAGTGGGGCCCTGGGCCCGATGGCAGGCCAGAGGCTCAGCGCAGTCATCAGGTGGCCTAGGAGCCCAGCCCAGGCAGAAGACGCGGCCCAGCTCCTCCTCCTCGAACTCGGCCCAGGCTCCACCGCAGAGCTTGCCTCGCCAGGGCAGCAAAGGGCCGGGCCAGGGGCTAGGGGTGGGGCCTCTTCCCCACCCCCGCACAGCCCACCAGGGGTCAGTTCTCCTCGGCCTATCCAGCCTGGGCCCCCACAAGCTCCATCCTGTCCCTGACACCCACCCCCAGCCGCCCATCTCCACCAGGCCCCCTCCCAGCCTCATGGTCCAGCCTAGCCCCCTGCCCGTCCTCCCGTCTTCCTGGCTGCGTGCTGGCTTTAGATCTGGGGCTCGAGGCAGGGTGGGTCCTTGGGTCCGTGACCCCTCCCCACTCCCACCTCTCAGGTTTCCTCTCTGTGGGCTCACCCAGGACTAGGAGGAGGGACACCTGCTGTCCCCTCACAGCAGTGTTCAGGGGGTCTTGTGGCAGCCCACCAGGCAGGTGCACCTGTCAACCCCATTTACAGGTACGAAAACAGGTGTGGGTGGAACCACTGCCCATCAGCACCACGGGCCCAGGTGGGAGTTAATGGTCTGTGGGCACTAGCCTTGGTCTGGGGGCTGCCACAGTCCTCCAGTCCCAAACACAAAGGAGGTTCCCTGGGAAGGGGCTGCCATCGGGGTGGGACAGGCCCCTCCTGACCACTCCACCACCCAGGCCCACTGGACCAACACCTGCCCCCAGGGCCCCCTCTGCCGCGGCCCCCCCGGCTCAGCTTCCCCTCGCAGGGCGCAACCGGGGTCCCTGCCTGCCGTCAGCCTCGTGGGAGTTGGGCCTGGGCCTCGGGGCAGCACCCAGCTGCCGGGGAGTGGCCCTGGCCAGGCCCAGAGGCTGCAGGGTCAGAGGAGGGAGGGGTCCCCAGAGGCTGTTGGTCAGGGTGACCCTCCTGGGGAGGGGGCAACGGGCAGGGTGCGGTGGAATATCCCTGCACCCCAGCTCCGCCCGCCCAGCCCCCTCCCACGGCTCCCGCCCTGTGGACGTGACAGGATCACCCTGCGGCTGGTGCCTGCCCAAGCCCCCACCCGTCCTCCAGGCGCCCCTGGGTCTCGAAGGGAAACAGCTCAGCCCAGAGCCCCGGGCTCGCACGAGCACAGTGCCCGAGCCCACCCGGAAGGCCCTGGCCCTGGGACAATGACCTCCGTGTGACAGACTTTCCCTCTCGTGAGAGAAAATAGAGTTTAATAGAATGGGGATTTCCTGCATTTGTGGCTGCCCCGTGATTCATGCTCAGACCTCCCTCAAGGAGAGGCCGGAGCGCCCCGAGGCGAAGCGGGGCCCCAAAAGGGCACTCACAGTGTGCACGAGCTCCCAGGTGGGCAGTGGGTCGAGGGGCAGCGGGCGGGGAGCGCTGTGGGCGCGGACTCCAAAGAGGGCCCTGGTGAGGGCAGGCCGCGGGGTCCGGGTCGAAGGCGCCAGGCCTCTTCCCACAGAACGCGTCGAGCTCGCTCTCCCTCAGGGAGGCGCACAAGGATGCGGAAGCTTCGGGCCAACTTTCGTCTCCTTCCACTTTGACAAAGCAGCTGCCGCTCTGGGTCCCTTCCCAGTGCACCCTGGGAGACTCTCCTGAGCAACCCTTGCTTGGCCGCTGGGGGCCCGGGGCCCTGGCCAGGCCGCCCGCTGGGCTCCGCGCTCCCACCTCTGTGCCCTTCGGCACGGCGCGGCGCGGCTCCGGGTGGGCTTCTGCTGCTTGTCCGTCCACTGCGCTTCCCGACGCCCCCACTGGCCCCCACGCCAACGTGCAGTCAGCACAGCCCCTGGCCGCCGAGCCCCTCCTGGACGAGGCCCCGGCCACAGCACCGCCAACCTCTGGGGGCCGCACGCCGTGCGATTCCTCCGTCACTGAGGGGCCTGCCCCCCGCAGTGCGGCTGCAGCCGAGCTGCTCTGGCGTCCTGCCGTGGCGGCTCCCAGCGGGCACCACGCAGGGGGGACGGGGCTCCTTCGAGGGGCTGCACCCTGGCTGAGACCCCACCCGCCTTCCCAGTGCTTGCCCTTCCACATCGGAGCCCACCTGGCGATTCCACTAGAGGACCTGAGCTGGCCCCAGTGGGCTCAGATTCGGGCCCTGGCTGCCCACTCCCCACGTGCTGCCGGGCCAGCTCCTCACACGGAGTGGGCCCAGCTCTGCTGGTTCCCTGGGGATGCCCAGGCCTTCCGTGGCCACTAACTGCCGTGTAAGGGTGCCCACCTGCTCCGGGCACTGTGGGGGGCTTCCCATCGACAACCTTGCTTCTGCACAGGCCCCTATTCCATGGCGACCAAGGAGACCCAGGGTGGGGGTGACCAGGAGGCCCGGACCCCCAGCTGGCTGGAGTGGGGGCAGCATGGTCCAGCTGCCCTCCAGGCACACGGTGAGAGCCGGCTGGGGGGCACCGATGGCCATGTGCCTGCGCCGCCCCGTCCCTGCTGCCTAGGAAGCCGGACGCTGCTGGCCTCTCGGCCCCACGTCAGGGACGCCCGCCAGCCCCAATTCCAGCCCTCCTTGCAGGAGGGCTGCCGCGGATGCTCTGCCCGTGGACGTTGTGGCAGAGGCTGGGAAGCAGCAGGGAGAAGCAGCCTCTGGCCACGGTAGCGGCGGCAGTGGGGACAGGCTTTGGAGCAGCCTGTTGGGACTGCGCAGTGTGGGCTCTGGGTGGCACCCACTCCCCGGCAACTCCAGGCGTTCCAAGGCCCACGTAGCTGGTTCCTCTACTGAATTCAGCTACCAGAAACATTCAAGGCAGTTTGCTTTCCCTGTGGAATAAGGAGAGGGGCGGGAGGCCCGGCCAAGCAACTGAGGCTGTGGGTGCCTTCTGGGGAAATGCAGGCGCTTTGGCATTGGGGCAGCCTTCCTCTCCTACCAGAGCTCACAGACCCCTCCCCAGGGAGGGAGAGCACATGGCCCAGGCCGGGCAGGGGGAGGCTGGGGCCGGGCGGGTCAGGGGCGGGGTTTCCCACACTCCCCAGAGCTCTGCTGAAGCTGTCCTTACCCTCTGGCCACTGTCACCCCTGGGGGGTCAAGGAGGAGACGCAGGCCTGGCAGGGGCACACCCTGTCCGAGGATCTTCTTCCTCCTTCCTCTGCCCCGCCCCCCGCCCCCTAGGAGGGGCCGTTCTGGGGCGTTCCTGACTTCTGTGCATCCTGCAGCCCACCGGTGGGCTTCACTCCCTCCTCCAGGATGCCCTCCTGCCCCTCGCAGGCCCCAGACGAGACTCACCCGCCCCTGCCCGGGCAGCCCGCCTTTGCCTCACGCCCGGGTGGCCTCCACATCGGGGCCTCGGCTCGGAGCGTTTCCTGCCCCGGGGGGGCCCCCCCCCCCCCCCCCCCCCCCCCGGGGGGGGGGGGGGGGCCTCCCCCCGCGCGGGGGGGGCCCCCCCAGGGGGGGCGGGGGGGGGGGTTTTCCCCCCCCCCCCCCCCCCCCCCCCGCCCCGATTCCTGCAGGAAGTGGCCGCCCCCTGAACAAAGGGGCCGGCGGACAATGGCTATTGAATTGGGCCGGGGCGCTCTGCGTGGGGACCGGCCGCCAGCTGCCCGCGCTGATAAGACCTTGTCCCGCGCGTGGGGCGGCGCGGGCTGCGCTCCGCGGCCGCAGCGGGCAGCGGAGGGGCACTGGCCAGCTCACCAAGCCCGGGACACCCCGCGACCAGGGCCGGCCCCGCCCCTGTGACGGCTGACCACCGCGAGTCCCGGGCCCCCAATAGGCACCCGCGCTTTGGGGCGCTCTCCCGGCCTTGTCTGTGTCGCCGCTGGCTCTGGGCCCCCGCCCCTCCGCGCTCGCTGCCATTCCCCGGGGATGCCGGGAAGCCCCCGACCCCTGTGTCTCTGCGTGGCGGGCTGCTCCCGCTAAGACCTCTCCACGCGGGGGCCCGGGGGCCGATCAGCGCATGCCGGGGCCTCCACCACCCCTAATCCTGGGAGGCAGCCCCAGAGCTGTCGTTAGGCCAAAATGCCTGAGGGGGTGGCGGGTCCTGGCTGCCCCAGGGGAGGAGCTGGCAGGGTTGGGGGCACTGAAGGGAGATAGAGGTTTGCGGGAGCCAGAGCAGGGGCCCCGTCTCGGGAGCCGCTGGGCTAACAGCCTTCTGAGTCCACCCAGCCCCCGGCCCAACCCACACCTCCTGAGGTCACTCCTGTGCCAGCCGGCGGGCCCCTGTCCCCTCAGGACGGGGGGCACTTGCTGGCTGCAGGGGCCCAGGGGAGGGCTGCAACCCTGCCGTAGGGTGGCAAGGAAGGCTTCTTGGAGGAGGTGGCTCTAACGTCGGGGTTTGCCAGGAGAGGAGGGGACAGAGGAAAGACCCAGCAGGTGTACAGACGACTCCGAGAAGAGCCAGGTGCTGGGGGATGGGCGAGGGGTCAGGAAGCGGGGCGCGGAGTGGCGGGGGACAGCGGGGAGGAGAGCTGGAGGGCGTGTCCTGGCTTGGAGGAGCAGCAGACCCCGGGCGCCTCTCGCCCTCCGGCCGGTCCCACTCCCGGCCGCAGCTGCTGCAGCCCGCGGAGCTCAGGATGACTCTGCGGACGGTGGGGGCCCTGGTGGTGGGCGGGGCCGCGCGCAGCCCCTGGCGTCCCACCTTCCAGGGAGCCGCGCCCGCCGCCCGCCCCCCGCTGCAGGCGGCCCCGGCGCAGGTGCCCCCGCAAGCTCCGCCCTGGCCCGGCCGCTTGACCCTCGCTCTGCCGCCCCCTCCACTCCGCCTCAAAACTGCCCGCTCCTTCCTGCAGCCGCCGCCCGGGACTCCCCGCGCCCCACGCGGGCGCCGCCCGCCACGCCCTCCGCGCCCTCGGCGTGCGGCGCACCAGCCCCCCGCCCGCGCCGCAGGAAGCGGGAGGCCGGCCCGGCTTCCGACCCCCGCCCCTTATCTGCCCCCGCCGCTTCCTGCGGCCGGCGAGGCGCCCGGACGCCGGCGAGGCGGTGACTCACCGGGAGCCGGCCGGGGACGCCCCGGCCCCGTGGAGGGGCCCGGCTCGGCCGCCCCCAGTCCGAGCGCCCCCCGCCGCCGCCCCCCCGCTCACCTGGACGCCTGCTGGGCCCCACCTGCCTGTGAGCCTGGAGCCTTCTGTGCCCCTTGGTGGCCTGGCCAGCGCCGCCGCCCCCGGGAAGCCCCCCTGGCCTAGGCGCTACACACCTCCCATCCCGGGGCCTCCTCGCCCCCCGCCACGCAGGTCACCAGCCACCACCACCCGCCCCCAGCACGCCCTCCGCTCCCAAGGGGCGTGGGGTCGCCCGCGCGTAAGGATGGGGACGGAATCGGAGAGCAGAGATCCCTGCGGCCTTTCCTACACGGGACCACGCAGGACGCCCCCCACGCGCAACCTGCGGGCCGGGGCCTTCCAGGAGCACAAGCGCTCGCAAAACCGGCAGGACCGCTCTCCGCGCACAAACGCATGCGCGCGCACCCCGCGGCGGGTGGAGCCCCCACGTGCACGCGCGCCCACGCAGCCTCAGCCCCCTCCCCACCCACTCCGGCAGCCGGACAGTCCTGCAGCGCCACCTGCTGGCCGGACCCGAGCGACCCCTTGATCTTGAGCCCGCGGGGCCGGGACAGGCAACCCGTGTGCGCCTGCGCGCGCTGCTATCCCAGAAGCATGGGTCATGGACCACCCGCCTCTTCTCCCAGGGCCCCGCACGCCTACCAGCCCCCAAATGGCCACCACAGCCTGGAGACCCAGGCCCCCTGCCCTCCCTGCTCGCGCCGCCCCCAGTAGCAGCCAGCGGGGGCTTCCTATGCCCCCGAGGACCACCAAGGCCTGCAAGGGGCGAGGCCCGCGGGGGCTCTGCGCTCCCTGCTGGATTTCTCCACAAGCGAGGCGGTCCGCACGTAGGGCCCACGCGTCTGTGTGCACACGCGTGCACGTGCCTGCCGTGGAAGGCGCCTGTGCCCAGCGGCGCTGCTGGGGAACACGACGTGGGAAGCGCGCTTTCCAGAACTCCTGCCCAGCGGGGTCCCCGGCGTGGAGAAGGGGAGCCCAGGGGTGGCCTGGGGGCCGGCTATAGAGGCATGACCTTTACCTCTCCCCTTTCCTATCGCCGGAGCACCTGTGCCCACGTGGTTCCGGGCAAGGCCCGGCGTCTCAGCAGCTGTGTGCACCTGTGCTGCCGACTGGCCTTGGGCAGTCTGCCTGCACCTGCGGCCCACCCCTCCAGGAGGGCCCTCTGGAGCCGCCCCCAGGGGGCCTCCCTGCCAGTCGCGGCCCCTCCCCACACCCTCTGGCCCCAGCGGGTTCAGCGTCAGAGCTGGCCGAGTGTTTCAAGGCCAGGCACGGTCGAGGTGAGGGCTGCGGTCAGGGTTGGGGTCAAGATGTGGGGCGAGAGCCGGGATCAGGGTCAAGGCCCACCCCAGCCCATTGTGTGGGGACAATGGCTTCGTGAGGGAGGCTCCTCCTGCAGGAAAACCACTGAGGGCCGCCCCTCGGCTGCTGCCCACGGCACCTTTGAAGGCCCGGGCAGCCTCGGGCACGGGCTCCAGCCTTGGAACCTGCCTCCTTGGCCACAGCTGCCGGCCCCCAGGACCTGGTCAGCAGGCATGTAGGTTGGCCCAAGCCTGCCAGCAGGAGGAGGCCTTCCTGGAAGCCCACCTCTGCTTGGGGACATCCACCAAGGGAACCCACTCCTCTGAGGGGGCGGAGTGCTCTGTGCAGGCCAGGGGTCCCCGTGGGTGTGGACAGCACAGTGGCCTGGCTGGGGTGCTGCGGGCCCAGGCAGGTCAGGTGGGGACCTCCCCTGCACCCCAGTGGTGCAGACAGCTCGGCTCCCCTCCAGGGTCAGCGGGGGCTCTGCAGTCACTTCCCTCCACCCCTCCTGGGGTGGGTGGGGGCTTCTTGTGTCCCTCTTCCTGCAGCTGAGAGAGGAGGGTCCTCAGACCCTGACAGGACCAGGTCGGGGGAGGGGAGACGGGACACAGTGATGCCCATGCGGTGGTGCGGGGGTGGGGAGTCCAAGCCACTCCCTCCTCCAGCCAGGGTCCAGTGGACACCCTGTGACGGGGCCGCCCTGGGGACCGGCCAGGCGGAGCCCTGAGAACTCGGGGCCCAAGTAAAAGCCTCCAGGCACGCCCGCCGTCTCTCCAGCACTAGGACCCCCTGAGAAATGGGAAAGACCTGCACGTGGGCGCCCACCCCAGCGGCCCAGCTCTGGCCCCTGCCTCTCAGGCCCTGGGGGCCGAGACCCCCCACAGGGCCTGCCCAACACCCGGGCAGGCCTCTCTGCACTGGCCCGCAGGTCAAGTCCAGCCCGAGCGCTAGGAGGGAGGTCAGCGGGCTCAGCCCCCAGCGGGCTTTGCCAGAGAGCCCCATGGGTAGACCCCCACTCGCCCAGCTTCCACACCTAGCAGCCCCAGCCCAGCCCTTTTCCCACGGCAACAGCATGGACGAGCGGCGGGGGCCAGGAAGATGGGGTGCAACCTACTTGGCTTGAGGTTTCAACCATCAGGCCCCAGGAAGGTGGAAGGAGCAGGAGGCCAGCTGGGACAGAGGGGTGCTGTGGCTGGGGACTGGACATCTCTGGACCCCTCCTCTCCTGCCCCCACTGGATGCACTCATCTAGCATTGCAGCCAGAAGGCGGCCAGGAAGAGCTCAGAGAGGGCAGGAAGAGGTGTGGGGATGCACAGCACCTGCATGCACAGGACTTCACATGAGCACCAGGGCTCAGCCCTGCAGGGAGCGCGTCCAGGTGCAGGCGCGCTCTCCACAGTAGCAAGAGGCCCACAGGCGCCACAGGTCTCTGCTCGGGGATGGAGCTGGGCCCCGCCCTCGCGGGTGTGCGCACGGCCTGCAGGCTCCGGCCCAGCTTGCACAGCCAGAGAACCCTGGGGCCTTTGCTGCATCTGCAGCTGGGCAGGCCCGGGTGGGCTGCCTCCTCTGGCTCAAGCCCAAGGGTCCCCGCGGTGACCCCTCCCAGCCGTCCTCCAGCCCTTAGGCCCCCCCCAGTCCCCTGCTGCAGGCCCTGGGGGGAACATGACAGGGCAGAACCCCCACGGTGTGCCCCAGTGATGGGGGGAGGCGGAGAGCTGGGCCTGACTGGCCAGGGCCTCCAGCCCCAGGGTCATCCAGGCCACCCCACCCCGTGGTCCCACCACCTATCTCCGGCCCCCGGCCCCACTGGCGCCCCAGCTCGCTGAGCCAGATCCCAAGCTGGGTCACCCTCCACCTCCGGGGAGGCCCCGCGCAGCTCCACGCCTGACAGGAGTCACACTGGAGGACCCCAGGGACCGACTCCCGAACCGCAAGGGGGTGCTCCCAGGTGCCCAACAAGGTGATTGGCACAGCCCACGGGGCCCCGAGTTCTCCGGCTGCACAGTGCCCAGGAGCGGCGCACGACCTGCTGGACACCCCTGCGCTGTGTGGGGAGGGGGTGGGGCAGACAGCAGCCCCGGAGCCTGCCCACTGCCCCAGGTCTTAGGGAGGGGAGGCCCTGGGCCCGCAGAAGCTGCTGTGGGGGCTGGGCCGTCGCCCCCTCCTGCTGGGGCCCACAGACCCAGCCCGATCTCGGCCAAAGGTTTTGGGCTCACGCTCCTCTGAGGACCGTCAGGCAGGGGTGCCGGGCTCCCCGCCGCGGCCTGAGGCCTGCCTGCCCGGGCCTCGGCGCGCCCTACGCGCAGGTTCCCGCTGGCACGCTGACGTTCTGGCCCTGCCGGCGCGGGGGGCCAGCCGCTCCACGGACGGCAGGCACGGTGGGGGCGTCCCAGCCCCAGGTGGCCAGGGCAGATGACGCAGGGGTGATGGGGCCTGGGCCCAGGACGCTGCTGGGCAGGCTCGGGTGCCACCCCTGCGGTTTTGGCACCACGGAGTGGGCGGTGGAGCCATGTGGCCCACTTACTCCCTGAGGTCACGGCCAGGCAGACGCTCCTCGGGGCCAGCCGGGCCCAGGGGGCAGCCCCGTGCGCCGTCCAGCGCGGAGCAGAGCCCCACGGCCGGCCCGAGGAAGCAGCGGCTGACGCGGCCTGGTGTCCAAGAGGTCGAGGCAGCCCCCGAGCTGAGCCAGCCTTTGAGAGCCCTGGGGGGTGCCTCCTCCAGGCCGCCGGCTGCTTGCTCCCCACCTCACCGGCCCGCCCACCCCCCCAAAGGGCAGGGTCCTGGGCACCTGACACCATACGCGACAAGCAGTCCCTGGCCGTGTCCGTCCCCTCCTCTCGCCACTTCCCTGCAGCCCTGAGTCCCAGGCTCCCTACCCCAGCGGGTCTCGGGGCTGCCCGGTGCTGCCCGCCCTCACCTCAGCGACTGGGCAGCCCTGGGCTCCCACAACCTCACCCTCCCCTCCCACGGAGACACCCAGCAGTGCCCGTCTATCCCTGTCCAGGTGCCAGGACCCCCACCCACAAGCACCTCAGGTGCACGCCAAGCTGGGTCCCCCACCCCCACCCCAGGCAGGACACCAGGTCCCTTGATTCTACAAGTCCTGCCCATGTCCCCTCCACAACGCCCCAAATCCACAATGCCCCTCTGTCTGCCCAGCTCCACCTCCGCCCTGAGCTGCACCCCCTCGGGCCAGGCCCCCGACAAGCTTCGCCCCTTGGCTGGGGCCCCCACTGCCCCCCTCCCTGCTCCCCTGCGTGCGGCTGCTGCTCCTCAGTAGCTCCCCCGACTACCCGCTGCCACTCGTGCCCGCACAGCCTTGCTGTCCGTCCCGCCCCGACCCTGCTGGGGAAAGCAGGGCGCCCACGCACAGCGCCGCGTCCCTGAGACGCCAGGGCTGGGGGTGGCCTCTGGGCTCCCGGGGTCAGGGCCAGGCGGGGAGTCAGCAGCTGTGGGGCACGCGGCTTCCTCCAGGAGAGTCGCTGACGACAAAACAAGGCTGCTCTGCAGGGCACGCCCAGGCCTGGCCTTGCCGTCCCACGGCTGGACCCAAGAGCCCCCTGTGAGCCCGGCCCAGAAGCTCGGCCCCGGCCTCCGGCGGCACGTCAGAGAGGAGACCTGCTCCGAGCCCACGCCCCTGGGCACGCCTACGGGCCACGCTTGGAACCACAGACAAGCCACAGCAGACCTCTGCTCCATCCACAGATCTTTCTCTTCCACTTAAACTGTCCTTCCAGAAGCCCGGGGAGCAGCCGCCACAGGGTGGCAGAGGGGCCCGGCAGGGGAGGGGGCCTGGCCCGCTGGGGCCTGAGCAGTGGGAGCTTCCTCTCCCTCCCTCGCTGGAGGCTGAGCCCAGTCCCCGCTCAGACAGGAAGCCCGAAGCTGGCCGGTGTGGCCTGGCCACGCAGCAGGGCCTGACTGCGGCCCACTGCTCCGCTGCATCGGTTCGCCCCCTGGCCAGACGGGGCCAGGTGCCCTTGGGGGCTGCTCCAGGCAGCGGCCCCTCAGAGGGCCTGGAGGGCCGCGTCAGCGCCCGCGGCTGCTGCTGGACAAGTGCCTGGGAGCTCAGGGCCCACGGCCGCGCAAACGCGCACTCAGTCGAGTCTCCCTTGCTGGGTAGAAACGTTCCGTACGTTGCTCAAAACATGATCCCAAGGAGGGTCCTTCGGGGCCCGCTGTGACCCGGGACGCGGCTGGCAGGCGGGTGGGAAGTGCGGCCTGCTCTCCACCCAGAGGCACGCTGCTGACGTGCCGACTGCCGCCTTGGAGGCCCCGGGTTCCTCTGCAGCGAGGCTCACGCAGGGCCCGCGGCCGGCAGGCCACCCTGGCCGTGGGAGGCCCTCAGTAGCCGTCGTCATCGTCGCCATCACAGCCGTAATCTGCAGGACACAGGGATGAGCACAGATGCCGCAGGGGCTCATGGTGACGCAGCCCAGGCCGTCTCCTGCCTCCCCTCCCCGCCATGGAGCCCCTCCCCATGGCCACAGCGCTGCTCACTGCCCACCAGCTCCCGCCTGCACGGCCTGGCACAACCGCCCGCCTCGGGACGTGGCGGCAGGACCAGGTCAGGGCTTGGGCTCGGTCCTCGCCTCTGGATGCTCCCAGCAGCGCGAGGGCGGCAGCAGCGAGGCTACGGCATGCGTGCAGGCAGGCGCCCGTGGCCCGAGGGCCAGCCTGTGCCTCGGGCCAGCTCCTTCCAGCACCTTCCAGGGTCTCAAAACTGATACGGTCAGTTTACAAATGTCCGCATTCAAAACGCTGACCCCCAGGGTCAACAGGCCCGAGCCTGGGGTCCTGGGGGCAGGTGGCATGTGGAGTCCCCCGGCCCGCCCCGCGCTGCCCTCACCCACCGCTGCCGCCCATCATCTGCAGGGCGCTCACGCAGTGCTCCCCCTCCTCCTCATCGGGGTCCTCCTCGTCCACGTCCTCGTCCGGCTGGTAGGACACAGGTCCACTCTCTACCACCACGGCCGCTGGCCTGGTGAGCTCGGCCCCAGGGCCAGGGGTTCCGGGGGGCCAGGCCTGGAGCGAGGGGCAGGGGGCTCAGCGTGGCAGGAGGGGAGGCCGCTGGGCACGTGCCGCCGGGGACCCCACCAAGGCCACGGCGGCAGCTGCTCCCACCAGCAGTCTCCACTCAGCGCCAGGGCAGATGCGGGAATAGGCTGCCAGCCCCACGCAGCTGCCGCTGCCCGCCTGGGGCACCTCTCTGCCACGTGATGCCAAGGTGGGGCTCCCCGAGGCCCCAGGCCCCTCCCGTGGGCTGCGCCCATGCCCCCAGGCCCCCACGCACCTCTCCCACGGCAGCCTTCTTCGCTGGCTGCGCCAACACCGCAGGCCTCGACCTGGAAGAGAGCACACCGCGGCCTCAGACCCACGGGCCACAGCCCGCACCCATCGCCAGGGAGCACGAGGCAGGTCCCGAGGGTTCCGCGCCCCTGGAAGGCGCCCTGAGGGCCCAGTGGCCTTACCCCTTGCCCACTGGACACCACCGCTGGGTTCCTCATGCCAGCCCTGCCTTGACTCGGCCCGACCAGCCCCCATCAGTCCCCACAGGTGACAGCTCCACGCAGCCTCCACCCGCGCCTGGAGCACCGGGCGCCACCTGCCGAGCCACAGCCCCCCAGGGGCTCCCAAGGACAGAGCCCCGACAACTCCCACAGCCTGCGGCCGGCTGACCGGTCCTGCTTGGGGGAGCCACCAAGCCCCCACATGCTCTCCGCATGGAGCCCCCAGCGTTCAACAAACCTGGCCAGGGCACTCGACTTCCAACCCTTGGTGCCCCTTGCTCTGAGGGGCAGACAGAGCCCTGCAGCAGCCTGCAGGTCCCCGCGCCCTCCCGCAGCTCAGCCGCCCCGTCCTTCCGCTCGCCGCCTCACCACCCTCCTGCATGCCGGGCGACGGCGGAGGGACCCAGTGCATCGCTGCCCCGAGCTCTGCATCCAGGCCCACAGCTCCCTGGGCTCGCATGCAGGCACCACCCTGCTCGGACCCACCGCCCCCTCGCCCACCCCCTCCCGAGCGGGCGCCTGGCGGGTCTGTGGGCTTGGGGCTGCGCCTGGCTGCGAGCCTTGCCAGGGTCTCTCCCACCAGGGCTGATGCTGGGGCGGGGGGCCTGGCACACTCGGCGCACTTCCACTCGGGTGCCGCGGGGTGGCGGGAGGCTGGGTGAGGGCGCGGGCGCCTCGAAGCTGGCCTTTGCACGTGTGTCCTAAGGGTGGCCCTGACACTGGCTGTGACGACCCCGCTGGTCCCAGCTGAGCTGCTGCCCCCGGGGAGAGGCTCGGGAAGCCATGGGGTTGGGGGTTGCAATCGGTAGCCATGGCAACCTGCAGACTCTGCCCTGAGCCAGCTGGCAGCACTGGGGGGAGGGGAGCATGAGGAAGCTTCCGGGCCCCAGAGGCAGAGCTGCTGGTCTCTGGCACAGGAAGAGCCCATCGCCCTTCAGCAACCAGCAGTCAGAGAGCAAACGGCAGTTGCGTGAGAACAAGAACTTACAGCCACACCTGCGCAGTGCTGGAGAGAAACTCAGCCCAAGCGCTTACGCTAAGGAAGAAGGAAGACCACGAATCACAGAGCAGACGTTACTCCTGGAGGAACCAGGAGAAGTGCAAACCGAGGAGAAGGGCAGAAGTAAAGACTGGAGCGGAGGTGAGGAGAGAGCAGAAAACCCAAAGAGCATCAGTGAAGCCAAAAGCTGGTTTGCTGAAAGCATCGATCCCCAAACCCACAGCCAGACGGAGAGACAGGACAAAAATAACTGAAACCAGAAATGAGGGGGACATTGCCACTGAATTACCCCCACAGAAATTAAAAGGACCTTAAGAGGATACTATGAACAACTGTGTGTCCACAAACTAGACAACCGAGGTGAAGTGGACGGACACCTGGATACACGTGGACAACCTACACAGACCCCAGAAGAGACACAAGGCCTCAGTAGCCAATTACAAGTAGGAGACTGAGTCAGTCGTCAACAACCTTCCAACAGGGAAGCGGATATGGCTCAAGCGGTTGAGCTCCTACCTACCACACGGGAGGTTCCAGGTTCGGTTCCCAGCGCTTCCTGGAGAAGACGAGCAAGACAGCAAGCTGCACGACGGGCTGGTGCAGTGAGCTGACGCAACAAGGAGACACAAAGAGGAAAGACAATAAAAGGCACAGCAAAGCAAGGAGCGGAGGTGGCTCAAGCAATTGGGTGCTTGCCGCCCACACGGGAGGTCCCAGGTTCGGTTCCTGGCACTTCTTAAAGAGAAGATGAGCAGACAGAGAGCAGACAGTGAGCACACACAATGAGGGGAGGGAACAGATAAACAAAAATCTAAAAAAAAAAACCACCTCCCAATAAAGAGGAGCCCAGGTGAATTCCACCACTCATTCCAAGAATTAACACCAATCCTGCTCAAACTCTTCCAAAAAATTGAAAAGGAGAGAACATTACCTAAATCATTCCATGAGGCCAACATCCCCCTAATATCAAAGCCAGATAAAGACACTACAAGTAAACTACAGACCAATCTCTCTCATGAACGTAGATACAAAAATCCTCAACAAAATACTAGCAAACCAAATCCAACAGCACATCAAAAGGATTATATACCACGCTTGAGTGGGATTTATCCCTGGTATGCAACAGTATTTCAAAATCTTAAAAACCAATTCACGTAACACACATTAACAGAATGAAGGGAAAAACCACACGGTCACCTCGATAGACAGAGAAAAGGCCTTTGAGAAGTCCTGCACCCCTTCCCGATAAAACCTAAGAAAAGTAGGAACAGAAGGAAACTTCCTCAGTGTGGCAGAGGGTGCCGTGAAAGCCCACTAACGTCCGCCTCGGCGGTGGGCGGCCGAAAGCTCTCCGTCTAGGACACCCACGGTCATGTTTTCCACGCTGTGCTGGAAGCTCTGGCAGAGTGGATAGGCAAGAACAGGAAACGCAGGAGCTGCACACGGCGCTGTACTGCCCGGCGTGGAGAGCTGCCAGGTCTCCGGTCAAGGGGTTGGTGCAGGTGGCCGCTTCCGGGAGGTGGAGCAGGCGGCGAAAATCCACGGCCAGTCCCAGCACAGGCGCCGTGCATGCAGCAGCGCCCAGCAGTGGGGAGGGGTCTGCACTGCTGAAGGATGGACACTGGAATCCCTGCTTCTCCGGCTGAACGACAGTGGATTTCTTGGCTCCTTGGGTTCCTCTGAGGCTCAGCCATGCTCTTGCTGGTGAGAGTGCGGAAGTATGGCTGACAAAAACTAAAGGCTGTACACAGTCTACAATGGAAATAATTTCTAAAAAAGTGACAAAAGTGTAAAACTCGCCCTATTTGCAGATGACATAATTCTACATATAGAAAGTCCTGGAAAGTCCACAACAAAGCTCCTAGAGTTAATGAATGAACTCAGCAGGGTGGCGAGGTACGCGATCAACACCAAAACCAATAGTGTTTGTATACACGAGCAAAGAACAAGAAGAAGAAATCAAGAAAAAAAAAAATTCGGAGAGTGGCTGTAGCTCAGTGGCTGAGCACCTGCTTCCCATGTACGAGGTCCTGGGTTCAATCTCAGGTACCTCCTTAAAAAAAACAAATATTCCATTTACAATAGCAACCAAAAGAATAGACTATGTAGGAATAAATTTCACCAAGAATGTAAAAGACTTACACACAGAAAACCACAAAACGCTGCTAAAAGAACCCAAAGACCTAAATAATTGGAAGGACATTCTGTGCTCAGAGGCTGCAAGACTAAATAGTGCTATGAGGTCAATTTTACCCAAACTGATTTACAGATTCAACACAATCCCAAACAAAATTCCAACAGCCTCCTCTGCAGAAAGGAAAAGCCAATCATCAGAGCAATCTGGCAGGGCTCCCTCAAGAACACAGGAGGACCCACTCGTCCTGAGGAGCAGGCGGAGCTCAGCGCTGAGCTCGGCACGGACGAGGTCCCAGGACGTCAAAACAGGCGACCGAGCCACAGCGCTCCAGACAGAGCAGGGGGCAGAATGGAGGGCTCAGGAGCCCACCCGGCCTGGCTGCTCCCACCAGCGTGGGAACAGGCTCCGGGGCCTGGGAGGACGGGGGAGGCAGAGCCTCGGGGGCAGCTGTGGGGGGGGAGCCCTGACACACCTCAGCTGGAGCCAGGACCCCCTGCAGCCCTGGCTTGTGGCCTCCGTGGGCCGCATGCTGGGGCTTCAGCCTGGGGGCAGCCTGGCCCAAGCCGTGGCGGGAATGCTCGCCTGGCACCCAGCCCGCTCAGCTGGACCACGTGGCTCACCAAGGGCGGGCAGGGGGTGGACTGGGCATGGATCATGGAGTGGGCGGTGGGTGGACAGCTGGCGGCTCAGTCCAGGGCAGCCACTCCATCCGCCGGCCTTGGCGCTCGCTGGGAAGCCCATTCCCCACCGGCCCCGTTCCCTGCCAGCAGCTCCAGACAGAGGAAAACTGCTCACCAGCCCCCCTCCCTGGGACCAGCCCGCATCAGGACCCCCGCTCTCGTCCTAGGGGTGTCCTCACGGGAGTCAGAGTGCCCCCTGCCCCTTCCTCCTACCCCACACGGGCCCAGGGGCACCAGGACAGACCCCCTGTGCTGCCCACAGGTGTGCACAGGCGCCAGACTGTTCTCCTCTGGGCCAGCGTGTCACGGGGTGTCGCCGCTCCTTTCACCAGGGAAGCCTCTGCATAAAGTGGCCGTGGCCAGGCCATGGGTTCCCTTGACCACAAAGCCCAGCACTGAACAGGGGTTGACTCTGAACCCCAGGCCATTTGTGGGGCTCCTTTCCCAACACCCCAGCCCTGAACACCACATCGTAAGACAAAGGAGCAGCTCTCGTGGTGACAGAGAACAACAAATAAATGAAAAACACCAACACTGAGAGACACAGCAAACTGGGAAAACCACTCGTAAAAAGACATTTCCCGCACACACAAATAGGTCTTCCAAATCATTAAGAAAAAGGCCAAGAGCCTAATAAAGACGGGCGAAGACTGAAACCACCCAGTCTCCAGAAAAGTGCTAGAGAAGTTTACGTGGATGTACAGATATCTCAATAAAACTGCTTAATAGATAAGTAATTGTGCAAGAATAGCCAGAAACAGCGGCAATGTGTAGCAGGGGAAATGGAGAGACTGAGAGATGAGGAATTTTTTTGTTTGTTTTTTGTTTATTATATTGAAATAAAGAAAATGCTCTAATAATGAATCAAGTGCTGAATGTACGACGACGTGATTATACTAAATACCATTGATTGTACACTTTGGGTGAACTGTTTGCTGTCTGCTATATACTAATAAAATTGATTAAAAAAGCATGACAAGACATGAAAAGATGCTTTTCCTCAACTGTGAGAAGAGAAGTGCAAATGAAAACATCTCTCGCTTCTCCGATGGATCACAACTAAAACCCGGCAAGGACCGTGAGAACAGGGCGGTGGGAGCAAGACCCCCGAGCCACGCGTGCGCCTGGGCGCCAACCAGCGGGCCTAGGGCCAGCGGGACGGTCTCCGCGCTGAGCTGTCCTGGTGCCTGCGCCGGCGCGTGCCGCAGACCCCGCACATGTGCAAGGCGCGGCCAAGCCGAGAGCCGCGGAGGCGCCACTGACTCGCCCGCGCCACACGGTGCTGCTCGCCACCCGCCTGAGGGACGCCACGCGGGCGCACGCTTTGCCCTCGGCTGACGCCTGCTCTCGTCCCTCCTCCTCTGTCCCTCTACTTCATACTTCATGGCAGAGAAGGCAGCGCAGCAGGGTAGGGGCGGGGAGCCTGGCCCCGGGCTGGCCCCGCAGGATGTCCGGCCACCGTCTCAGAGCCCGTGGCCATCCCATGGCCGGGGCCTTCGAGGGTCTCGGAGCCCCCACACGGGCCCGTGGCCACGCAGGAAGGCAAGCAGGCCTTGGAGGCTGGTGCCACGACCAGTCGGGCCAGACACCACCGCTTCCCAGCTCGTGGGTGGCGGCTTCTGCCCTGCGATGGCCCACGGCAACCCCGCCCCGAGCGCGGCCACGGAGCACGGTACCTCTTGCCCACACTGATGGCAGGGCCGGCTGCAGCCCTGCGGGCCGGCGTCCTCCTGCGGGCCGACTTCCCGGCACCGGCCCTCTCCTCTGGCCGTGTGCCGCCGCTCTGAGGGCTGTGCCCGCCCTTGCCGTCCAGGCCCCGCAGCACGCTGTAGTTGATCTTACTCGAGATCTTCTTCTGCTCCAACATCTTCTCAATGGCCTCCCCGGCCGTGCTTGCCTGGATCTGCTCCCGTTTCTTGCCAGACTTCTTTGGCTTAATGGAAACAGAGACAAACACTTTTGTGGAACTTTGCGAGTCCAGGGGTGGGCAGGGGGCTGCAGACTCAGGGATGGTGGGGCAGTGGGGGCCAGGCTGTCCCTGGGGACAAGTGGGGGGTGGGGACAGGGTGGCAGCCGCCCCCACCTGCAGCCGCTGGTGCCGACTGGACAGGGCTGGCCGCGGACAGGTGGCGCCTCTGCTGCCCACCACTGAATTGGCGCAGGTCCGTGGGCTGAGCGTGGTGGGCGCAGCAACAGCTGACCTGCCCCTAGCCCCACGCAGATCCCGGCCAAGACCCACAGACCAGCAGGGAGGACGGTGCTCCCCGGGCAGGATGGTGCCCAGACGGGCTGCGACCCACCCCACAGCGGAAGCCCCAGGAGCCGAGTGCCGCCCGGGGACCGCGGTGTGTGGCAGCCAAGAGGACGGGCTCAGGGGCAAGGACCCCCAGGCCACCTCCTGCCAGGCCTCCTGGGCGGCCCTGCCTCCTCCTGGGGGACGAGCCCCGAGCTACAGAGTGCTCCCCGAGGGGGCAGGCTCCGCGCACGCCCTCCGGCCTGCTTTGCTCTTGGCTCTGAGGGAAGAGTGCGCAAGGCCGCTTCCGCTTACCATGGGACCAGAGCCGGTGGCCGTGCGGCCTCCTGGGACACTGTCCAGCTGTGACCGAGGCACGGAAGGGGCACAGGCCCACAGGGAGGCCCGAGGCCTGTCCTCTGCTTCCTCTGACGCAGCGGCCGCCCAGTGTGGCTCAACCCACGGCCCCTGGAGCTGGTGGGCAGCGCCATCTCCCACGGCCCAGCTCAGGGCGCGGCCCTCCCGCCCGGGCAGGCGCCGCGTGGAAGATGCGCCCGAGCAGACGGCGCCCGTACCTTGTGCTCCTTGTAGATGCCCAGCTCCTTCTCCCTGGCGATGCGCGCCTCCTTCTCTGAAAGACGAACGAGCGGCAGTGTCAGCGGGGCCCGCGTGGTGGACAGGGCAGGGCGGGCCGGCACTCACCCCTCTGCTCCTTCAGGTACTCGGCGTTCTCCCGCATCCACAGCTCGGCCTTCACACGCGCTTCTGACTCACTGAGGATGTACTGGGGACAGACCACAGGGCACCGGCTCCACCACCTTCCACGCCCGACAGCCCCCACGAGGGCCTTTGTGTGCGAAGCTGTGCAGGGCAGAGGGGGCTCCGGTGGTGGGTGGCGAGCAGCCAGGCTGTCGGCTTATCTGGCCCGCCCTCCCCACCCAGCACGCTGCTCCTTCTGGCACAGGGCACCGGAGTTCGGTGCCACCGGCCGGGGGGCCTGGCCCCGCGTGTGGACCCAGGCCCTGGAGGACCCAAGGCAGGCGCACGGGAGCAGCCGCAGCTCCTGGGTGCGGAGGGTGACCCCGGGCCCGGGGGCCATCCTGGGCAGAGCAAGCCCGTGAGGGGGGTGGTGGTGCCTGAGGTTGCCCTGGAGCCGAAACGCGGGAGGGTGCGTGGAGAGGGGCGGGCACAGCTTCAGGCTGGGGGCACTGGTGGCCCCTAGCCACGATGGCCAGCACCCCAAGGCCAAAGGCGAGGGGCAGGCCCTGGGCTTCTGGGCCATGGTCCATGTCAACAGGCACACGCCACTCACCTCCTCCAGGGGCCGGGGCAAGAGGAGTACAAAGCAGCTTACTTTGTCGATTTCGAGGTCGTCAATGCCACTGAGGTCCAATTCGCCATCTTCTGAGGCGTCTTCTAAAGGGAAGCAGCTCGTTCAGGGGAGCCCAGGCTGCGGGGGCGCCAGCAGCACCTGGGCGTGGCCACAGCTGCTGCGAGGCCCGTGCCGTTTCCCTCGCGCTTCCACCACATCCCTTCAGTGCCACGGGGCCCGGCAGACCCGTCCACGAGCACTTTCGGGAGGCTGCCCACACCCCAGGGCTCAGTGGAGGAAGTGGGGCGCCACAGAGGGCCGGAGATCGCCAGCACATGAGGCCCCGGGGGGTCCTTTCTGGTAGGAAACGTGTTTTTCACGGGCACCCTGACGAGGCAGAGGGAAGCCGCGTCAGCCGGGTAGGGGGCTCAGCTCTGGCCCCAGAGAGCGAGGCCACGAGAGGCCGGGCTGGGCAGGCAGTGGGGCGGCACCATCGGCTGCCCGTGGCCTCGCTCAGGTGTCCCCAGCTCGGCCGAGGGCATGCCCTGCATAGCCGGGGCATGGCGCAGCCTGTCCTCCCCGCTGGCCCACTGCCAAGGCCAATCGCATGCCCCCCTCCCCCAGCCTTCTGACAGGGTCTCCTGCTGCTCTTGGCCTCAGGACAGGCCTCTCCCCGGTCACTCAGTTCTGGCCGCAATGGCCCCATGCGCTCGTGGGTCACAGCCCCCACCCCAGCTGCTCCAGGGCCTTTGCATGTGCCTCTGCCCGGAGCCTCGGGGGGCCCTGCCCTGCCAGTCCCGGTTCCTGCACACACAGCGGCCTGTGCTACAGATGCGCTGAGGTCCTGGGCCTGCGCGACTGACCCTCTCCCACCACAACGACTGACCAGCTGACTCCGAGCAGCCCTCATGGAGGACTCAGCCCCTCACTCACGGGGGCCACACCCCAGAGGCTGGACAGGAAGCAGCCGCAGGCAAACTAGTAGGGTGAAATCAGGGCAGAACCTGCCTCTCTCTCACAGCTGCCAGCACCCGGGCGCGGCTCTGAGGACCGGGGGCAGAGGGCAGCAGGCTGTGCGCTCCGCCCTGGCCCAGGCCCATCCCTGCTGCCCACAGCCCCATCTGCGAAGGGGCCACGATGTCTCTGCCCTTGCAGGAGGCCTGCTGAGCTCGCTGGCACCAGAGCCCAGGTGGTCTTGTGCCCTTCCCAAGCCCCAGAAGTCCACCCCACCACCCAAGATGTGGGCGGCAAAGGGGCCTGGTGGACCTGCCGAGTCGGGGAAAGGCTGGCCTCGCACCCCCTCCCCTACCCCCTCACCTTCCCCACCCAGAGCCTGGCACCGGCCCCTCCTTGCCCCCTCCCCAACACTCAGCCCTGGCACTCACTGAGGTCCCGGCCCTGGGAAGAGATGCACTCGCGGATGGACTCTGAGATGCCCAGGCTGGCCGCCGTGGGCAGGGGCCCAAGCAGGCACTCCAGGGCTGGGGGTCTGCTGCCCCCTTCAGTGCTGCCCGCAGACTCCGAGCCGCCTGGTGGGCCGCCCAGGAGGTCCTGGTAGAAGTCCTTGTTCAGGTGGCTGGCAGCAGCCTCCAGCTCCTCGTCCTCTGCGTCCTCCTCGCCAAGTAAGCTGGACGTGCTGTCCTCCATGGACCCTAGCGGCACAGAAGGGAGCCTTCACAGGGCGCAAGAGGCACTTCCTGCACGACTTAAAGCAGCCGAGAACATAAGCTGCTCCAAAGTCGTGCCTCCGCCAGCGGACAAACGGGCTGCAGCAGCTGGATGTCCAAACACAAGCGTGGACCTCGACTGCACCTCACGCTGCCCGGAAAATCAACTCAGAGCAAATCACAGATCCAAGTGTGAGTTAAAACTGCTAATGTAATAAACCTTGGATGAAGCAAGTTTCTTAGATACAACACCAAAACCATAACTGAAAAAACTCTCAAACTTCCTGAACAACAAAACACAGAACCCCGCTGAAAAGCGGGCCAAGCCTAGAGCAGAAGTCCCGTGGATGGCAGGGACGCTTGAGCTCTTCAGGCATCGTGGAGGCACGACAGAGGGGTCGGCACACGGGACGGGCCACGGCAGGCGCTCTGGACGCGGCAGAGCCGGAGCCCTCGCACTGCTGGTGTGAGGTGGCGCGTCTGCTCTGGACATCCTGGACGGCCGTGTGGCGTCCCCGAGGTGCCGCCGTGACGCCCCCGGGCTGGGCCACACGCAGCTCTGTCCGCCACAGCACCAAGCGTCCTTCCCAGGCACAGCCTCTGGGTGGACTCGTGGGCGGCTCCTCCAAAGCACGAAGGCAGGCACCACCGAGTCACCCAGGACAGATGACCCTTGAAACAGTGACCCGAGTGGGAAGAGCCAGACCAGAGGAAAAAGAGTACAAGAAGGGGAAGAACCGGGGGCGGATGTCTCTCATATGGAGGGACCTGGGTTCGATCCCCGGGACATCCTGGTAAAAAAAAAAAGAAAAAAAAAGGACGGGAAGAATGGCTGCTATTAAAAAAGGGAAGTGAGCGCTGGAGGGGATGTGGAGAGCCAGGGCCGCTCGCCCAGGGCTGGGCACGTGAGGCACCGCAGCGGCCGGGCAGGGTACTGTGGCGGCTCCTTGTGGCGTCAGGTGGGGGACGGCCACGTGGCCCCGCAGCCCCACGCCTAGGCCACACCCACAGGCGCTGAAGGCAGGGGCTCGGGCAGACACAGCCACGCTCATGGCGTTTTCACAGCTGCTGGAAGAGGAAGCAGCCCAGGCGTCCATCCACCAGTGAGCGACAAGCGAAATGCGGGTCACAGGTACGGTGGGGTGTGGCCCCGCCCTGCAGAGGGATGAAGCTCGGCTACACGTGACAACACGGATGAGCCTGAAGGACATCACGTTCAGCGAAGTAAGCCAGACACAAAAGGACAAATGCTGTGTGATCTCACTGAATCGAAGGAGTTAGACTAAGTGAACGTATAAAGTCAGGATCTCGAACACAGGCTACCAGCGGACAGGGCAGAGAGAGGGACTGGGCGTTAAGGCTTGAGACGCACAGGAGGGATGGGATGTTCTGGTAATGGATGGTGGTGATAGGAGCCCAATATCGTGAATGCAGTTAACAGCCTTGAAGTACAGATATATCTGAATACGATTAAAAGGGCCAATGTGAGACTGTATCTATGGCAACCGAATAAAAATCTAAAAAAATAAGCCCACGGACTTGCATTGCACAGTGAGCCCTGGGTTAGCCATGGACTACAGTTAACAGTACGATTGTAAAAAAAAAAGTGTTTCCATCAACTGTAGCGCGTGCTCGACACCGATGAATGGTGTTTACCAGGGTGCTAGGTGGGAACCCTGTATTTCATGCACGGCCGTTCTGCAAAGCCACAGCTTGCCTAATAAATAAAACTCCCCTAGAAAATGCAACTCACTTACAGTGAAGGAAGCAGATTAGTAGCTGCCTGGAGACAGGGCGGAATGGACAGGGCTGCCAACAACAAGAGGACAGAAAACTTCCTTATCTGTTTTGGGGAAGGTTCAAACTTATTAAATATGTGCAATTTATTGTGTCAATTATACCTTTGTAAAGCTGCTTAAAAAATCACTGAACGGCACATTTCAAGAAAAAGACACGCCGAGCTCTACGTTTTAAATCGCTTTCTTGTGAATGTGTCATTTTGCGGCTTCTCAGCAGTGAGTGCGAAACGAGGGCTTTGTCCTTCTGGGGAGGAACCAATCAGAGTTCCAGGGAGCAGGGAAGGCGCTGGAGTGGGGGTCCGCTCTGCAACGGCGTGGCAGGGGCCCCGTACCGCTGGGGCCCAGAAGACTCCCCAGAACCCGCAGTCAGGCCATGTCCTGCTCGGGCACCCCACGGGAGCCACAGCCCTGCCCGCGGCCTGCACACTGGCCCCCTGCGCCCCGCCCTCGGGGGCACCAAGCAGCCAGGGCCGGGCGAGGAGAGTCCCGAGAGGGGCCGGCACAGGCCCGGGCGCGCGCGCCTGAGAAGCAGGGGCCGGGGCCCTGGCTGGGGGGCTGCCCGGGCAGAGCGCTGCGCCAGAGGGCGCACCCCTCAGTACGCACCAGCTTCCCAGCTGGACCGGCTGCGAGCCCAGCCCACAGCTGCGGAGACGCGAGCATAGCAACAGCAGGTGCCCAGAGGACGGCGAGGGCCTCACAATCCGCGAAGGGGCACCCAGGCCTGGCACTGACCGCAGCAACGTCCCGCCGAGCTCTGTGCCACAGGGAGGGCCGGCGGGCGGCAGGAGCTGGGGACACAGCAGAGGGCGCCGGGCAGGCTCGAGGGCGCCGCCAGGGCAGCCCCGACAGGGGCCGTGCTCTGGGCCTGGAAACGGACGTGTCCACGGACATGTCAAAGCTGACCTCCGCAGGCCGCAGGAAGTCCACAGACAGCGCGGACAGCGCAGAGGAGAAACCCAGTCACGAAGCGGAAGCGCCCCTTTGAGAACTTTAAAAAAGCTAAGCTTAACTGTAGAAACACACGCCGCGTAGAGGCTGCTTCAGCCACTCTGAGTGGGCAGCTCCTCGGCACGGAGCACTTCCACAATCCCGCGTAACCTTCGCCAGCCCGAAACAAAGGCCACACTCAGCTAACGCAGGGTCCCTTCCCCGCCCCTGGGAGCCACTGCCCTGCTTTCTCTAAGGAGTTGCTTACAGTATTTCAAACGAGAGAAATCATACAATATTTGCCCTTTTGTGTCTAGCTTATTTCCCTCAACACGTCTTCAAGGTTCACGCACAGCACAGCAAGCACTAGCATCTCGCGCCTTTCTACAGCTAAGCAATATCCCGCCGTGAGCAGAGACCACATTCAGTTCATCCACTCCTCAACCGGTGGACACTTGGGTTGCTTCCATCTTTTGGCCACAGTGAACGACACTGCACTGAACACGGTGTGCAGGTACCTGTTTGAGCTCTGTGCAGTCCTTTCAGGTGCAGGCCCAGAGGTAGGGCTGTCGGGTGATGGTAACTCTGGATTAACTTTCCGAGGAACTGCTAAACCGATTTCTACACCAGCTGCACCATTGTACATTCTCACCAACAATGGACAGGCTTCCTGTTTCTCTGCATCCTCTCCAACACTTGTTATTTTCCAATTTTTAAATAATAGCCATCCTAGAGGGTATAAATTGGTATTTCATTGTAGTTTTAATTTGCATTTCTCTATGGATAATGATGTTGAACATGTTTTCATGTATACTTACTGGTCATTTGACTATCTTCTTTTGGAGAAATGTCTATTCAAGTCCATGTGCCTTTTTTGTGTTTGTTTTTTTTTTTTTGGTATTTTTTTAAACATGTTTAATGTTTACCAGCACAATCGACCGAGGTCCAAGATGTGAAGTGACCACGTCCAAGAAAATGGGGGGGAATCACTCTGAGGACTAACGATATAGCATATGATAGGAATGCATGCTTTACTGTAAAACCTGCCTACACATAGTAGCTGCAAGAACCGATGTGCTCTTGGCTTGTAAAAACGGCGCTCCAGATTTCAACATAAATTAGCACCTTCAGCTCCACTGTGCAGCAGGAATCTTGTTCTCACCTTCCAGTTCTTCCACCAGGTCTGCAGTGTTCTCCAGACTGTCCGCATGCCCACATGAATCATCGAGTCCTCCGATGACCTGGCCAGACATTCATCTGCCGGAGCAGTGCCCACGTGACCCAGGTGTGACCCCGCCCAGCCCTGGCTCCGAATCAGCTCCCCCCCAGCCGCAGCTCAGCGAGGAGGTCTCAGACCTGCACGTGCACTTCCAGTATCTCCTGACCGTCACAGGCCACGGCCTGCTTTGTAATTAGGTGTTTGCCTTTACATTGTCGAGTTGTAGTGGATACTAAACCCTTATCAGATATATGGTTTCCAAGTATTGTCCCCCATCCTATAGGTTATCTTTTCATTTTTTAAAAAACTTTTTATTTTGAAATAATTCCAAACTTATAGGAAAATTGCAAAAATAAGCAGAAATAAGGCACTGAACTCCAGTGCACCCCCATGCAGATGCCCAGATTTACCAACTATTAGCATTTTGCTATATTTAGTATGTCATCTGATCTAGTTATATCTACCTATCTTCTATATTTATTTACTCATGTCTATTTAATCTGTCATCTATCTTCTCAACATTTGAGAGTAGGTTGCATACATCATCACTTTCTTGATAATGTCCTCTGATGTACAGAAATTCTTAATTTAGTTAGTCCCATTTTATCTGTTTTTACTTTTGTTGCTTGTGTATTTGGTATAAAATCTACAAACCCACTGCCTACCACAAAATCCTGAAGATATTACCCCATGTTTACTTATAAGCATTTTATGTATTAGCATTTATATTATATTATTTATATTTGATGATCCATTTTGAATTAATTTTCATACACTCTTTTCCATGTGGATTTCCAGCTGTCCCAGCACCATCTGTTGAAGAGACCACTCTTTCCCCATTGAGTGGACTTGCACCCATGTCAAAAATCAACAGGCTGTAGAGGCATGTATTATCTATGGCGTCAATTCTATTCCATCGGTCTGTATGTCCAACCTTATGCCAACACCATACTTTTAAAATTAATGTAGCTTTATAGTAAGTTTTGAAATCAGGAAATGTAAATCGTCCAAATTTGTCCTACTTCAAGATTGTTTGTATTTGTTGCAATTTGGTATGAATTTGAGGATCGGGTTTTCCATTTCTGCATAAAAGGCTGCTGACATGCTGGCCGGGACTGCACTGGATCTGTGGACTGCTTCAGGCAGCACTAACATACTAACACAGCAAGTCTTCCAGCATGAACAGGGGATGTCTTTCCATTCATTTGTGTTTTTCTTAAAAAGCAGTTTTATTGATATATTCATATACCATACTATTTAAGTCTTCCTTAATTCCTTTCAGCCCTGTTTTTGTTTTCAACGTACAAGTTCTTCACCCCCTGGGTTAATTTATTCCTAGGTATTTTATTCTTTTGGACTGTCCTGATATCCTTTACAGACTGTTCTTTACAGGGGTACAGAATGCCCGCTGATACCAGGGTAACACTGGCCTCACAGAATGAGTCAGGAAGCAATCCCTCCTCTTGTATGCTTTGGAAGCATTGGAGAAGGATTTTGCCCCCTTGGTTAAATTTTCCTGTGCCTGAGGTGTTCTGACGGCCAAGTTTTTGTGTCAATTCGGCCAGGTAATGGTGTCCAGTTGTTTGGTCAAGTCAGTTGGCTATGTCTGTGACTGAGGACATCTACAACCGAGATTGCCATCACCAATGAGATGTCTCCTCCAATCAGCTGAAGGTCTTACAAGGAGAAGTTCCTTCTATTTAAACCTATACTTGGTGCTAGAGTTTGCAGGTGTACGTCTAAGAGACTGGAATCTTTGGGATTCCATGTGCCAGCTGGGCCCGGAGTCTCAGCGGAGTTGCAACATCTACTCTCCAGTTCATCGGATTCACCCAGGACAACTAACAAGGAGGTGAGGATTGACAACCACCACACCAAGGAACTGAGAGAGCCGACAGCTGCAAACCAGAGAGTCCCATCCATCAGCTGTATGGGATCGAAGCCCCCTCTCAACTGGAGGTGGAGTGGACATCACCGTCCCAGAATCCTCAGGATTGGGGAATGAACTATGGACTAGAGTGGACTTACTGGTAATTCTACTATAGACATATTGTGATTCTAGCAATGGAAGAAATTTTAGCATTGATGTGGAGGCAGTGGCCACTGGAGGCTCTGGGGACAGGGAGAGGGAAAAGCAGTTTTAATACGGGGGCTTTTTTGGGACTTGGGAATCATCCTGAGTGACACTGCAATGACAGATATCAGCCATTTTATATCATTCCATAACATGCTGAACTGTGTGGAGAAAGTGTGGACTACAGGGTGAACCGTGGTCCATGCTCAGTGGCAAAGCCCCAGGATGCATTTATCAGTTGCAATGAATGTACCACACTACTGAAGGATGTTTGTGTGGGAGGTGTGGGGAGTAGGGCATATGAGAATTCCTATATCTTTTGTGTAACATTTAAGTAATCTAAATATCTTTTAAAAAATAAAAAATTTATTAAAAAAAAAAAAAAAGTAATTCCAGCAATCAGAAGGGAGAATTTCCACTTCTACCTCTGCCAGGCAGCTTCTCCTGGGCAACTCACTGAAAACCTTCACTGGAGTCCCTAGGTTGTGGGCCTGCCCTACGGAATTTGGATGTGCCCATTGCCAGTCGCAGAGTCAATTCCTACTGAAAAAACAACTTGGGAAGCAGATGTGGCTCAAGCGACTGGGCTCCCTCTACCATATAGGAGGTCCAGGGCTCGAGTCCCAGGGCCTCCTGCTGAAAGGCGAGCTGGCCCACGGGAAGTGCTGGCCCGCGCCGAGAGCTGGCGAAGCAAGATGATGCAATAAAGAGAGACACAGAAGAGGGACAATAAGAGACGCAGCAGACCAGGGAGCTGAGGTGGCACAAGAGACTGAGCGCCTCTCTCCACTCTGGACGGTCCCAGGATCAGTTCCCGGTGCCGCATAAAGAGAAAACAAGCAGACACAGAAGAACACGCAGAGAGCAGACAGCGAGTACAAAAGTGAGTGTGGGGGGGTAAATAAATCTTAAAAAACAAAATCACATTTACGTTACATCTATATATATATATATATATACGGCCTGTCAGCTCTGCTTCCCTAGAGATCCCTGACTCAAACAGTCGAGAGCCAGACGTTCTGACCATTACATCAAAACTCTGGAAATCTACTTCTCTCGGCTCTCTGGGATTGCTAGGCTTTTGTTGCTGTTGTCAAGGAATGGCTTCGCCACTGTGACATTTCCAAGCTACTTTTGATCCCAAACCGGGATGGTTAAAAGGTGTTGTGGGGGGACTGGGAGCTGCCTGAGGGGCTGGAGCAGGGCCTGCGATGAGAGGCCACCCCCGGACTCTGGAGAGCTCGGCCCTACAGGGCGCCAGCCCGCTGCCCAACGACCCCTGCCCGTGGCTAGAGCAGAGGATGGTGCAAGAGGCTGAAGTTCCTATTTACTGTATTTACCAGCCTCTTTCTTAGCTGTTCTCTGGATGTTCCACTAGACTACAGGGTTTCAAAGCAGTTGATTCAGACAGTTCCTGCCAGTTCAACAGCTGTTTTGTAGAGGGGCTGATTCCTGTAGTGTCCTCCTCTCACCTAGAACTTCCAGAACTTCCTCACGTGATTCTTGTTGTCAAAGAGGAAGCAGCCTGAGACTGCAGATTCTATAACGCAGAGCAGAAAGCAGGGAAGGCAGAACACAGAATGGGGCTTAAAGCCATTGCCTCAAAAGCAGCAGAATAAATAAACCAAGGACGTGACTCCAAAAGCTAGGAATCAATGAGATGGACTGAAAGAAAGTGGAAGGAGAGAGAGAGGTGAAAGCAGAAACTAACTTAGTGAGCAGGACAGCAGGAGAATAATCAGCAAATACAAAAACTGGCCTAATGGGCTAGAAAAAAAATCTTCAAACAAGCACATGCAAAATAAGAGGTGATTTAAAAAAGGAAAAAAAAGCACCGCAGAAACAACAGAATCACAAGCAGCCGAGTATTCGCCCCAGAGAGGAGGCGCCCACAGAACAGGGTGCAAGCTGTGTCCCTGCCCCAACATGCAGCCTTCCAGCCCGCCTGCACCTCATGGAGGCACCTGAGGCGCTGCCCTGAAAACAGGGAGACGTGCCAGCTGCCACCAGCCTGACCGGAGCAGTGTTCCAATGAGAGTGGGCACTCAGAGACATCAAAATCGGTAAAGAGCAGGTGCAAGTATCACTACTTAGAAAGTCCGATATGAGTGGCAGAAAACCACACAAAACAAGACAGATCATAACAGCAGAGCACAGAGTTTGCACAGAAATGCAAAATCTCTCACCAACACAAAAAAGAATTGAAGAGTGACCCAACAGGAGGAAAGAGGCCACGGCGACACAACAGAAAACAGAGTCCTTAGGAAACCAGGTCGCCAGAAGAGGGCCCAGAAGCCCCGAGATGGAAACAGGTGTGCCCTGGCCTTCCAGGTGAGGAGGGGGCCCCGCGGTCGAGGGGTGAGTGCCTGAGAGGGGGGCAGCCACTGCTGGGGAGGGCAGACGGGAGAGCACCCAGGGGCTGGGGGCTCAGCTGAGGTGTGGGCCAGGTGTGCGGTGGGGAAAGAGGACGCAGCGGGGAAAAAGGAACCGGGCACTGGTCCAGGAAAGGCCACATCTCTGACGCGGGTGCTGGGGGCCTGTGGACGGGGCTGGCCAGGAGGGGCCGGCTCGGGGCAGGGTGGTGTGAGGTGTCAGGCTGGGGCTGGCTGGAGGCCTGGGCCGCAGTGGGATCCTGCCACTTGGGACCACATGAGCAAGCAAGGGGCAGGAAGGCATGGGGGGGGGTGGGCAAAGGCCAGCGGTCAAGGCGGAGCAGCCCATGAGAGCGGAGCTGGACTCACCGTCCTTCACCAGGCCGGCGAGTGCCCCCTTCGTCTTGGGCCGGCTGCTCTCCAGTTCAACCTCGATCGCATCCTGGTAGCTGGATATCTCACCTGGAGCATTACATTAAGAGAGAAGGTGAGCACACGCCCAGCTCCTGGAGGGACTGAACCACCTGTATGGTAAGACCAGCCATGTACCTTCTACTTCCTCCAGCTTTTTGGACAAGACTTGCTCGAGCTGAAAGATAAAGATGATGAGCGCACTCAGCGAGCGGGAAAGGGCTGCAGACTTGGGCGGCCAACTGGGGGCTGTTCTGCCTAAAGGCGTCTCTCCTGGAGCTTCCTTCATCCGTGCCAATGGAGTGTGAGAAGCAGGGGGTCCGTGGTCACGCTCTGCCCCCCCGAGAGGGGCGCCCGGTCCCTCCAGAGACATCGGGGCTGCAGGCAAGCGGAGACTGTTGGGCCGACTGGACGGTGGGCGGCATGGTGCCCACCATTCCTCCCTGGAGCACTGCAGCAGGAGAGGACTGGCCCCACACCCTCTCCAGAGTGCAGGCCCTGCGCCACAGCTGGCCCTGCCTGCTGCCCATCTCCCCACCGCCTCCAGTGGTCCCCAAGGAGTGCGGCACCCTCTCCAGCCAGAACTATGAACGTGCTGCCTCTAGCTGGAGAGACAGGGAGCCTTCCAAACCACCCACCGCTCTCACAATCCAGCTCACGTGACCACTGCTGGGCTAAGAGCAGGACCAAGCGCTCGGCCCAGAGGCGCTGCAGGGCACGGAACAGTTGTGGGGCGCTGAGCATGGGCAGGTCACGCCGCTTCCCTTGCCGCCCTGGCCGGGACCTTGGGGCCAGCCCAGCCCTCCCGCGCCACAGCGACCCTCTGCCTGGCCCCAGCACTGGCCTCGGTGTACGGCAGACACACTGCCACCCAGCAGCCCCTGGGGCTGACGTGCGAGGGCCTCAAGGCCAAGCCGGGGGACGACGGGTGGGGAAGGGGACGGACAGCGGCAGTGCAGAGGCCAGGTCTTCTGGGCGGCCACGGGCCTTGGGCACAGGCGGCCCACGCAGGGATGCTGGAATGCAACGGGGGCTCAAGGCACACTCCATAGGCCTTCCTCCAGCCGCAGCCTCTCTCGGCAAAGCAGGACCAGCAAGGCCTGCAGACTCAGGAGCAGCAAGAACGCCTGGCAGGCAAAGCGTTACGTGGGGGGCCAAGGACCTGGGTGCCTGGGCTCCCGAGGGTGTGCTCCGGGGCGCCATGCCCCAACAAGAGCACCCACTGTGCGCAGCGGGAGCTGCCCAGCCGGGCCAGTCCCCGGGAGCCCCTTGCCCGGAAAGGAAGGCCCCCCAGCAGGTGCCCACTCCCCAGAGCAGGCTGCCCACAGGTGCTTGCAGGGAAGGCCCAGTCCTCAGGGTGAGGAAAGCCACACACCCTGCCCCGTCTGCTAACTTGGGGGTCCGCAGACGCCTCAGCTGCCCACGGGGCACACGGCTGAACAGGGTTTGGATGAGGATGGCGTTCAGCCTCAGGAGCAGCAAAGGTGGGAAGTGCCACGGAGGCCCTACGTCGCGGGGGCGCTACCTGCTTCATCCGCAGCTTCCTCTGCCCGGCTGTGTAGGAAGGGGGGTCGCACTCCTCCTCCAGGTCGATCTTCATGAACTCGTCCATCGTCAGCTGGCTGGTGGGCGTGTCTTCAAACTCAGTAAGCCTAAAAGACGCGAGTGGACGGAACCCAAGGCTCTTGAAAAGCACGTTTCTGAAACTCCGAGCTTACAAGATGGTCCCTCAAAGGGTTGTGGTTGCTGGAACTGAGCGCCACACACGGCTAAAGCGCAGACCAGGCACCTTCCGGCAGCTTCTCAGTCCCTGCCTGGTTCTGCCAATAGCTTGGGTCCGAGGGGGAAGGCTCCGGGGCTCCCTTCTCGCTCCCACACGTAGGACTCCAGGGTCCTGGTCAGAGGACAGGCTGGCGGGGGAGGCCCGAGCCAGTGCCTCGCCCCTCTCCCCACACTGGGGGCTCGCAGCAGCCCCCCTGTGGCCAGCAGGGACTGTGCTCAGCAGTGGGAGCTACTCAAGGCTGGCTCCTACCGACACGGTCTGCCGTGTATGTTCCACAGAATTGTCGGGATGTTTAAAGAGAGAATCCTTGAGGATAATCAGAGGAGAATGACGTACTTAAAGGAAACTGAGTCTCCCTGTCTCTGGAAACAGCAGTCACGTGTTTGCACTGCGAGACACACGCAGCAGTGCCAGGGCTGCCTGGCTGTGCGTCAGGGGACGCGGTCGGCAGAGACAGCATGTGAGCAGGTGGGGTGGGTCTCTCCAGCAGCCAGAGCGGCCCTCTCGCCGACCCCAGCTCCCCAGGGAGAGGGGACCCTCAGGGCACTCAGAGGCCGGGCTTGGCCCCCCTGGGCGAGCCTGCTTTGGGGGCCATTTAGGCGACAGCCAAAACCAGCCTCTGCGCCAGCCCAGCGCGGGAGGCATCGTAGCTCCACCTGCACCAGCTGCCCGCTGTGCCCATGGCCGCCCAGCCAGGAGGGAGGCAGCAGGGCTCGGGAAGAGTTTGAGACTGCCACCCGCGTGGGGCGTGCCAGCTCCCAAGGACACGGCGCTGTGCCTGTGGTCCCCGCAGAGCCGACAAGCGACTCACCTCTTCCTCAGCGTGGACTCGCACACCTTGACCACGCTGATGACCTCCTTGACCGTCCTCCTGAAGTCGTGCATCCTTGCTGCAACCAGAAGTGCTGGTGGCGGACAAGGAGAACATGGCAAGCTCAGGGGCAGGATGAGAAAACAGGACACCTCCACGCCGTCCCAGAGGCCAGGTGCCGCAGCACGGACTTGGGACCTTCTTTCGAGATGGAGCTAATCCCACTACTGGCTGGCACAGGAACACTGGTACTGGAGAAGGGGAGGGGGTGCTCCCAGGGTGCTAGGAAAGGCTAGTTCAGACCACAGCATGCTGGAAGCAGAGCACGCTGCCGGTGCAGCTGCAGCCTGCACAGCCACCCTCCCCAGGCCCAGGGTCTCCCGAGCCCCGAGGAGTCCTGTGAGGGTCTGGCTGAGAGCTGGGCTGGAACCAGGAGCGGGGGGCAGGGCCGCCGCCCCCTCCCCCCTCTAAGGCTGTCACTGTCTCAGGACCTGAGTGGGCCAACGGGGGCCGGGAGGCAGCCCTGGCGCAGGCAGACGCTGAAGGCTGGGGGTGAGCCGGGCTCAAGGAAAGGACAGCCAAGCAAGGCAGAGGGGCCACATGGCGCCACTGCCCAAGCCCGTCAGCCCCTTGTCTGAGAGCCTCCTGCTCTGAAGGGGGGCCGGGGCCCCCGTCGCCGAGGCAGCCACCTTTCTGACCCCCAAAGCAGCACCGCGTCACCGAGGCGGCCGTACCTGCGCCACAGAGGCCCGAGGGGCGCCGGCCTGTGTGCATCCAGTCCCGCTTCATCCTCTGCAGCAGCCGCAGGGCCGTCATGGACACCTCGTGGTTCTTCTCCCCAAACTCCAGCAGGTGGGCAAAGCGTGGGATGTACAGGCAGGGATCTGCGCAGACGCCGTGTTCAGTGGGGCTGTCCCGGCCTCCCCCACTGCCCAGCCCTCACACCCCCACCCCAATCCCCCTAGCCCGCTCCTCACCCCAACCCTAACCTGCTCCCCCAGCCCCCTCACCCCCGCCCGCTGCCCAGCCAATCCCCATAGCCCACAGCCACCCACTCAAGGCACAGGGAGCCCCTCCCCAGTGTCCACCCTGCAGGCTGGTCCTTGGGGGGCTCAGGGTAGACAGCAGGTCGGAGGGCATGAAGAGCACAGGCATGGGGCAGGAGTGCGCCCTGGGGCGGCCAGGCGGCACGTGCCAGCTCACTGCCCGCTGCCTGCACCCGGCACCTCACCGGCATTGCGCGCTGCTCTGTGGGGAAATGTAGACTAGTCCCCCCCACACACACACAGGCACACGCAAAATGACGCCGTGTAGGCTAATCTTCTGTCTCCTGGTTTGCTTTTAGGGAATTCCTCGCTGGCCTTCCTCTCGTGAGATGCCAGCTCCCGCCCTTCCCTTTCACCTACTGAGATCGTGCGTCTCTATTTAAGGAAACGTAAGTCTCTAAATGTGGGTGTTAATTTTACATCCCTGCTTGCTTCAACCAGAGTATATAAAACAAAGGATCCACACCCACGCACACACTCACTCACCACTTCCCAAGTGCCAGCTCTACGCCTGGCTCTGCACATACACGTGCACTCACTACTCGTGCACAGAGTACCCACCCTCCGACGCCTGGCTCGGGGCTGGGTGCCGGGAAGACTCGGCCTGTGGTGCTTTTGGCTGCGTAAAAGGACGCATCCAGCTGGCTGTCCGGAGGGCCCTGCAGGCTCCTACCAGGAGCAGCAACAAGACTCCCCCGGGTAGGAGCATCCCAGAGGCCGAGGCCTGGGAGGAGCCCAGCAAGGGTCCAGTGAGGGGCGTGAACAGGCACAAGGCTGGCGAGGGGGCTGCCAGCCCATCTAACCCTGCAACAACCTCAGGAGGCAGGGACGCAGCCGGAGCCTCCTTCCCTGCCCCCAGTGCCCCATCTCCGAGGGCCCCCAGGCCTTAGCTCCAGCTCCTGGAGCCCCCAGCCCCTCAGTGCTTCCTCCCTCCCCGCCAGCCTGCGCTCACGCAGAGAAGCCGGCAGGGGCTCTGAGGCCACAGAAGCTGGCGGCTCCCCAGCTCTCCTGCACCCCAGAACGCCCCCCAGTGACGCCGACCATGCAGCGAGTGACAGCTCCCGGGTGCGCCCCGCCCGTGCTCCCCGAGGCAGCTGTTGCCACTTCTCTCTCCTTCCCAGGGGAGAGCACTGGGCCCTGAGGGGAGCCCGGGCTATGGGGTCCACAGTCCACCTCCACCTTTTTGATGATTAGGTTGCTATGAAAATATTCTTGAGAAGAAAAGATACATTTTTTTTTTCCTAATCACCAAACACATTTTAATATCAATGGGGAAATATCTTAAAAGTATGTCCTTTTGTAAAATTTTGGCTGCCAATTTTAAATCTTTCTTGTCTCCATTAAACTGATCGTTCAGATGTATATTCAATAAGGTAATTGGGTACAAAATACTGTATAAATTCTTGATTTAAAAAAAAACTATCTGGTCTGTTCAAATACTGCACTTTAGCCCTATTCTCTTGTCCCACATGCTCTTAAGTCAACAACAAAAAAAGTATTAGCCATTTGAGCTGATGTAAGTAGACAGACATCTGGTGTTCCTATTTACACAACTAGAGGCAACCACTTTATAAACTGTAACTTGTCTGATTGATTGATTGTAGATACACACAGAAATACACGCGACTCAGAAATAAATTAAATAGCTCAACAATGAAAATCTACCATTTCTTATCTCTATTCCAATTAAAAACAAATCAAATCACTTGTAAATTATCTTCCAGTCACCAAGCACTGAAATCAGAAGTATATATTTGCAAGTGTCAATAAATCTCACGTACTAACAGATTAAATCAAAGAGGAAACCAGCTTGTACTGCCAACCCCGCTTGAATTTAGGGCTCGGATGTATCTCAAATAACAGGTGACCTTAGGTTTCTCACTTATTCTTACTGTGGTCACTTTTTTTGTTTGTTTAGTATTAGTCACTACACACCCAGGATGCAGTGTTGCTCAATTTTATGGTATACGAACAGGATCCATGAGTCTGGACTGAAGCTCATTAGCATAATCTGAAATGCATGCTATACACTGCAACGAGTTCCCACAAAGTTCTCTGAAAGCAAAAGTTCAAAAACCCTTGCAGAACGGCCTATCAGGATATGGACTTACAGTGCTTCTAAGTTTTCTCTCCTCAGTTCTGGTAAGTGAAAACATAGTAAGTCATTATCCACGTGTATCAAAAAAAAAAGTAAAAAGGAACCAGACGTTAGGCACATGAGCGCCATCCCCAAAACTCAGGGCGAATGTCCTCTTACAAGACCTGAGTTCTGCTCTATCTTTATGCCACATACATCGTTCATCTTGGGATGCGTCACTGGACGAAAATGGACTTAAAAATAGCGTCCGAGTTGCTGCTATATGCCCCGACTTCACAGACCGGAGGATGGACACAACTACGCGAGGCTAAACGTGCCTTAAACATGAGGCTGAAGAGAGAGCGGGACATCAGCGGCCGAAAAAAAGAGAGAGAGAGAAAAGCAAGCTGCTAGTCACAGGCCTGGAGCGCTAGGCCCCTGCTTTGGAAACCTCCCCTCCCTCCTGCCAGGACCAGGCAGGGCTGAGGCCGGCGTGACCCGGCAACTCCAGGGACTCTGCACACTCCGCCTCAGAGGCCGCAGGGAGGCCGGCGCTGAGGGCCGGGGCCGCGACGGGAGGGGGCAAGGCTGGAGGCGCCCGCAGTGGGTGACAAGCGGTACAAAGAGGGCACGGCGCCCCCCGCCTCCTTCCTCCTCCTCCTCACCGGGCCGCAGACCTCGCTGCCTTTGGTCACGTCGAGCCCTTCCCAGGGGCTGCGCGCGGGATGCCGGGCTGCTCCGAGCTCAGGCCCCGGCGCCCGGCGTGCCCGCAGCCCGCAGGCCCCCGGCAGCACGCGCCACCGGCGCCCCCTTCGGCAGCACCGCCCCGCCACCGACACAAGCGCCGGCTCCCGCGCCGCCTGGGCTCTCGCCTGGGTCCTCTCCTGCTGCTCCCGCTGCCACTCCCCAGGGTGCTAGCTTCACCTCCCCTTCGCCCGCCGCCATCACTGCCCCGAAAAGATACGTTTTTAAATTAACATTTCTTCAACATCTGGCAAAGCATCAGCCACCAGCGCTGGGAGGAAAAGCCTATGGAGAGGGCTCATTCCAATTTGGATGGAATTTAACTCTGATTAGCTCCTGAAGTAGAAAACTATAGATTTTAAAGGTCAGTAGCTATATCAAGATAAATAAGCCAAGAGACTGAAAATGCGGAAGGGGGAAGAAAACTGGGTAATTCCAATTAGGAAAGATGTTTTCAAAAGAAAACGATAGCAAGCGGATGTGACTCAAGCAGTTGAGTGCCTGCTCCCCACATGGGAGGCCCCGGGTCCGGTTCCCAGTGCCTCCTAAAAACAAACAAGCAAAACAAATGGAAATACCAACTCAGGGGAGCTAATGTAGCTCAGTGTTTTAGCTCTGGCTTCCCACATGCACAAGGTCTCAGGTTCAATCCCCGGCCCCGGTACCTCAAAAAAAAAAAAAAGATATGCGATCGTCATAAACTACAAACACAAATCACAAGTGAGTTAAGTTCCCTATTGGCTTGGCTAAATCTTGCTTACACAAGACCCAGGACCAAAATAAGGCAAAAAAGTTTTGGAGCAAGGGCTGGGCCAGGAGGGGGCAGCCTCAACAGAACTCAAGGCGAGAACACACTAAAAGGGAAAAAGACGGACATTCTAGAAGAGGAAGACAACAGCAATTTTTAGGAAGATAAAGCAGTCACAGATGCATGTGCATACAGTAATATAGCAGAATTAGAGAAAGCAAAATGCATTATAAACAATGAGAAATTTCAAAACCACAATAGGAGATTTTTAACCTAGTTCTCTCAAATTTGAGAAAAAAGCTAGACTAGCAGAAGTGAACACCATTGTCACAGGCTCAATATAGCAAACATGTTTTAAATTCTGTATCCTACAAAAAAGAATCATTCTTTCCAAAAGTCTGTGGAAAATTTATAAAAGACTCAAAACCTCAACACATTCCAGAGAACAGAAACCTTGTAAGCCATGTTCTCTGACCTCATTACAATAAAACTAAAAATTCGCAAAAAAAAAAAAAGATAAACACTTTCCACATCTCTGAAACAAACTATTAGGAAACTTAAGAAAATTCTTTCAGATAACTTCATAGTCTTAAATGTTTTCTATACTTAAAACAATGAAAATGATAAAGAATGTAAAAAGAAAATTAAAAATTAACAAAATAAAATATTTAAAATAGGCAAAAGAGACTAATAAAATAACTACCACCAAGAAAAGAATTTAAGAAAATGAAACTAAGGCCCGGTATACTGTGAAAAGACCAACTAATACACAATCTTTGTCAAATATATCAAAAAGAGAGAAAACACAGACGTTAGGAGTCCACAAGATGGACCATGCGACAGGCAGGATTTTAAACACGGGCAGAGACCCAGCACAGCTTTGCTGTGAAGCATTTAAAACTCCTTGTTCACTGAGTCCACGCGCTCACATGCGCCTTGCCGCCCTCTTGCCCCCACCCAGAGCCAGGCCCTGCCCACCTCTGCCCTGCAGCCCCCTCCTCTTGCACGACAGGCTTCTCAGTCCCACCACAGAACCACACGCCCCCCTTGCGTGTGAGGCCTGCCCAGCTCTGGGTGTCACTGTGGTTTCGCTCTCGTTGCTTATATTGAATAACCCAGTTCTTTGTCCATTCTCCCGCTGGCAGGTGTCTAAGCTGCTTCCGCCTAGGGGTTGCTGGAAGACGCTGCTGGGAGTAAGCTGGGCGTGGCTTTTGGTGGACTGTGTCACAAATGGAATTCCTGGGTCCTCGTGTGGGCTCAGCTTCAGAGACAGGTAGTTGTACCAAGTTGTCCCACCAGCAGTGCACAGGAGCTCCAGCTGCTCCTCAGCCTTGCCAACCAAGGAGTTCAGCACTTTCAAGGGGTTCAGTGCCCCAAATGACACTTTGCTTGCCGGCCATGTACAGTGTGTTCATGTCTTTTCCTATTTTTGTAAACCGGGGCCACCAGCCTTCTTCCTGATCTGTAGCTCTTTATTCTGATACAAGTCCCCTGCAGGAAACAGGTACGGCAAATATCTTCTGAAAGGGACGTTTTCCTAAGTAAACATTTACTACATTGCAGTAGGCTGGAAACTTGACCAGACCAATGGCAAGGGAAGAAACCTAAAGCTCATGTTTGGCTTCTGGACAAGGTTTCCCACTGATGAGTCACTAAGCTGTTTGGTGGTGTCCTGTACATTTTTCTGGACATGAGGATATAAGGAAAATACAGAAAGCTCTATGTACAGCCTTGGGCTAAGAAGCCCCTAAAAGCAAGGGCACAGGACCAAGGCCCTTAACCCAGGCCTGGCTGTCTCCCCACACCCAGGGGCCACACCAGGGCATCGAGGGCACACAGAGGGAGCTGGGAGCAGTACCGGGCCCAGTAGATGCTTGAGGAACAGGCAATGTCTGCTCTCAGTGCCCGGGTGAAAAGCCATGCTTAGTGTCAAGAGACAAAGGGGCAAAGGCTGGAAAGGGGCAGGGGAATGATTCCCTGGGGGCTTAGGGCCAAACGCTGACATGTCCACCTCAGGCTGCTAACTCTGTGCTTCTGTGTCCTCAAAGCAAACGCGGACTCTCCTTAACAAGGCTGGCATACGGAAGCACTTAGAACCGGCCGGGAAGTGATGTGTTTGCTTCTGGTAACTAACAAACTCAACTAGGAAACGCACCCGAACAAATCAATTACAAAGACACCCTCGGCAATTCAATAAAAAGACAAGAGGAGGCTTAAAATTTTGGAGAAAAAAAAAAGGTCAGTAAACGTGGAAAAACACGTTTAACCGTAACGGAAGAAATACAAGTGAAAACAGAAAATTTCCGTGTATTAAACCAATAGAAGCTACAAACACCGTAGAGCAGTGTAGACGGTGCAGGCAGGGGCCCGCAGCCGCAGACCAGCGCTGACCGCAGCACCTGCCCTAACTCAGGGGCAGCCGCTCGGGCCAGAGAAGGGCCGGCGTCCCGTCCCCCGCCACCTTCCCCTGCAACACCCGCGCGTTCCCGGGCGAGGCGCGCCGAGGGGCAGCAAGACCGCGCGGCAGCCCCGAGCGCTCCCCTGGGCAGAGGCCTGCGCGCCGGCGGGCGGGGCCGGAGCTGCGGCTGGGCGGGGGCGGGGCCGGAGGCGGGATCGGGGCTGTGGCGGGGGCGGGGCCGGGCTGAGGGCGAGGGCA
>JAKSZT010054519.1:194740-221842 GCA_026826555.1 Tolypeutes matacus
CTGCGCCCCCGCGCCGCCGCCGCCCGCGCCCGCGCCGCCGCCGCCCGCGCCCCGCAACAGCAACGCCGAGGGCGCCAACTGGCAGTCCCTGCACCCGACCCTGCGCGAGAGGTGAGCCCGCCGCCCGCCGCCCGCAGACCCCAGCCCGCGTCTCCGCCCCGCCGCCCGCCGGCAGACCCCAGCCCGCGTCTCCGCCCTTTGCAGGAACGCGCTCATGTTCGACAAGGAGCTCATGGCCGACGTCCACTTCGTCGTGGGGCCGCTGGGGGCGGCCAGGAGGGTGCCGGCGCACAAGGTGGGTAGCAAGGCCCCGGGCGCCCCGCCTGCGCCCTCCTCGCCACAGACCCCCGAGCAGCGTGCGCGGCACGCGGCCTCCCCCGGCCCCCGCCGCCGGCCCCCGCAGCAGCCCCCCCCTTTCTCGCCCCCAGTACGTCTTGGCTGTAGGTAGCTCCGTCTTCTACGCCATGTTTTACGGAGACCTTGCAGAAGTCAAGTCGGAAATCCACATCCCTGACGTGGAGCCTGCAGCTTTCCTGATCCTGCTAAAGTAAGCCTGTCCCTTTAAGGCAGGGGGCAGGGTGGGTGCTTCCCCCTGGGTACCACCGGGCAGCAGGCAGCAGCTTCCAGCCGGAAGTGCCAAACGCGGTAGTGCGTTTCTCTTCCAGGCCAGAGGGTCTGCACAGGGCGCCTGAGCTGCTCCTCGCTTTCCCAGGTACATGTACAGCGACGAGATCGACCTAGAAGCCGACACCGTGCTGGCCACGCTCTACGCTGCCAAGAAGTACATCGTCCCTGCCCTGGCCAAAGCCTGTGTCAACTTCCTGGAGACGAGCCTGGAGGCCAGAAACGCCTGCGTCCTGCTCTCCCAGAGCCGGTTGTTTGAGGAGCCAGAGCTAACAGAGCGCTGCTGGGAAGTCATCGACGCGCAGGCGGAGATGGCCCTGCGGTCAGAAGGCTTCTGTGAGATCGACCGGCAGACGCTGGAAATCATCGTGATGCGGGAGGCCCTCAACACCAAGGAGGCAGTGGTCTTTGAGGCAGTTCTGAACTGGGCCGAGGCCGAGTGCAAGAGGCAAGGCCTGCCGGTCACCCCACGGAACAAGAGACACGTCTTGGGGCAAGCCCTCTACCTCGTTCGAATTCCAACCATGACCCTGGAGGAGTTCGCCAACGGCGCCGCCCAGTCGGACATCCTGACGCTGGAGGAGACCCACAACATCTTCCTGTGGTACACAGCTGCCAAGAAGCCCCCCCTCGAGTTCCCCCTGACCAAGAGGAAGGGCCTCACCCCGCAGAGGTGCCACCGCTTCCAGTCCTCGGCCTACCGCAGCAACCAGTGGCGGTACCGGGGGCGCTGCGACAGCATCCAGTTCGCGGTGGACAGGCGGGTGTTCGTCGCAGGGCTAGGCCTGTACGGGTCCAGCTCTGGCAAGGCCGAGTACAGTGTGAAGATCGAGCTGAAGCGCCTGGGGGTCGTGCTGGCTCAGAACTTGACCAAGTTCATGTCCGACGGCTCCAGCAACACCTTCTCTGTCTGGTTCGAGCACCCAGTGCAGGTAGAGCAAGATGCCTTCTACACAGTCAGTGCTGTCCTGGACGGCAGCGAGCTCAGCTACTTTGGGCAGGAGGGCATGACCGAAGTGCAGTGTGGGAAAGTGACCTTCCAGTTCCAGTGCTCCTCGGACAGCACCAATGGCACTGGGGTCCAGGGCGGCCAGATCCCCGAGCTCATCTTCTATGCCTGAGACGCCCGCTAGGACGCTGGCTGGCACTGCCCCACACCGCCGCCGCCACCCTGGGAATGGGCCTGGGAGGTGGCCCTGCTTGCCCTTTCTCTCCCGCAGGACACGGTGCTTATTCCTCACGCTGACGGGCTTAAGGCAACACTAAGGCTTCACTTACTTCGTAGCTCCTCTGTAAGTAGACTGCAGTAGCCTGAATCTGAAATAGAAACTTTTTCTGCTCAGCAGGTACGTGCCAGTCTCTCAGTCTCTGTGGCTGGGCCTCATGGGCGTCTGCCAGACACTGGGTGCACCTCACAGCGGAGGGCTGCAGGCCCCGGTACCCCCGCACCGCCTGCCTTGAGGGCCTTGCTGTACCCCCGCCTCTAGATTTGACTTGAGACGTTCCCTTCAAATGCAGAATGGGACTGTGGGGAGTGAGGGTGGGAACCACTTAAAGCAGCCCATCTATTTAAGTGGATTTTCATGACAAAGCTTGAATAAAGTGGCAGCCAGACATAGATACTCATGCGGGGACTGAGGAGTCTCATGCGGGGACGTTCTGCTGCTCAGACAACCAAGTGACAAAAACTGTCTCCCACACTAGAGAAAATCTGAACTCCTAACCACTCCAAGGGGGCCCTCCTGCCCACCTGCCTGGCATTTGCCCTCTGCCAAGGGTTCGTCCTCTCTCTGGGTCGGCAGCTAGAAGGCCCCGGAACAGGCCGTGTGGCAGTTTGTCTCTGGCAGCTCACACAAAGCCCTACTGTAGGAGTCAGGGGGGAGGGAGCACAGACCCTGGGAATAGCTCCTCCTGCACTCGGCCTGGTCCCTGGCACCTGTGGACGGCACTGCGCAGCACGGGCATGGCCAGTGGGGGCTCTGCCCCGAAGGACCCTGGCCCGCCCTGGTCCCACATGTGACCTCTTTACGTGGAAACACTCCCTGTTCAGATGCCAACAGCCAAGTGAGGAGAAGGCCCTCGGAGCAGGGCTTGGACCCCGAGTCCTCCACTGGGGGAGGCGCCAACGGGGCACAGCTCAAACCCCCCCACTTCCCGCCTTTCCTGAGGCACCCGCCTGCCTGGCGGGCTTCGTGGAACTTGTATAGCGGTGCCTGCTGTCGACACCCTCGTCCACACCACCCCAGGACCACGTGCAGCCCCAAAGGACGATGCGGCATCCTGACAGCAGGGGAGCGAGGCCTGTGCTGCCAGGCTCTCGGCAGGTTTTCGGGAGACTTCCCTCTCCTGCCTGGGGAAGCCCAGTGTGTCCCTGCACCTCTCCTCCCACTCGAGGGCGCGGGCTCCATGGCTTCTCCCTCAGCGCCCCCCCATGCGCTCCAAACCACCCGGGCACATACCTATTGCCGGCGCGTTTATGCAGAGCTCTCTGGCCAAAAGAAGAAATGTCTTCCCCAGCACGTAAACGTTCACCTGTGATGAAGAAACGACAGCAACGTGGCACTTGTGTTCAAGGAAACGTTCTGGCCTGGCCCCCCTGGGCCTGCTGGGCGGGGGGCCTGCCAGGCAGGGGAGGTGCCTGCCTGGAGGGACGCACCCACCGACCGCCTTGTAGGCAGGACCGCCGAGGCCTGCAGCCTCTGCCAAGCCGCCGAAAACTGGGCACCACCCTGAGGGTCAGGCTTTGATGGTCGGGGCCTGGGGGGCACCAGTGACCTTGAGCCTGGCCGGTGGGGTGGCCCTTTGACAGGCCTGTGCTGACCAGAACTGTGGGCAGTTGGGGGAGCAGCTGTGGGAGAGGCCCACACCAAGGGCTCCTGTGTGCCAGCCTGAGCCCGTGGAAGCCTCTTCCTCAGTGGACCTGGGACCTGAGGCCTCTTCGCAGCTGGCCCCTGGGCTGAAGAACTGGCGTGCCCCCCACGGGCCTGGCCTAGACAGCTCAGGCAGCTGCGCAGTGCAGCAACGCCGGCCTCCCCCAGGCAAGCCCTGCCCCTCACCCCACCGACCCCTTCAAACCTTCCACAGCCCTAACTTGGTGTCTCAGGCAGAGGTTTTCATGGTGAGAACCTCATGCTGCAGGAAACGATTTTCTAAACACACTCCACGTAAAAAAAATAAAATGGGGAAAGAAAAAAAAAAAGGCAATACATTGAAAATGCAGCCATTTCCAAAAACGCCACGTGTTTGTAGGTATTGTCCACTGGAAGCTGGCGGCACGCTCTTCTCGCAGCAACCCAGGCAGGCAGCTGAGGGTGGGAGTGCGCTGCCAGCCTGTGCACTTCCTCTCCGGGATGGGCATCCCAGGGCGCGAAGCTGCCAGAATCCCTCCCGCTGCCTCTCGGAAGAGCCCAAACACTTCCGGAGCTGCCATCTGGCTCCCAGCCCCTCACCCATCTTTGGTGTCAATCATCAGGGCTGCAATGAGGCCATCGGGCCTTGCCCTGAACCAACACAGGGTATTTGAAAGGGAGAGTCACTGGGTTATCACAATCCCCGTGGGTTATTTTTAGCCTGACCACTAAATTTTTCAGCAACAGCTTCTGAAAAATGCCATTTAGCAAAACAGCTGGGAGGACAAAAATATAGACGCCCCTGATCCAAAGCAGAGCTGGACTGCTGGCCATGGCCAGTGGAAGCGAGACCCCAGGGCCCAAAGGCAGCACGCAGGCTCCGAGAACCACCGGGGCGGCACCGGGGCCTGGCAAGAGCTGCTCTCCGAAGCTCTGAGCCCACGTGGATCCTGCGTGAATCTTCACCTTGTGCTCAAGCTTGTTTCCACAAAACCTCAGCAGAGCAATCTGCAGGGACAGCTCCCGGCACACGGGCCGAGGCCAAGTCCTGCCCCAGCGCCTCCCGGACACGCTGCGACCTGCCAGGCATGTGGCACCCGGAGAGCGTCCTCCACACAGCCGTCACTGCACTGGGTCTTTACACTGTGTGTAGTCGTTTGGAAACTAGAGATTAACAGAAAAATGCTTTCTCTGGTATCCAGCAAGCTCTCTAAATAGACTATAAATTTAAGTTTTTCATATAGTTTAAAAAGCATGTCTTCGAGCCAGTATTTTTTTTTTCTTTTAAAGAATCTCCAGTGCCTAGAACAAAGGTTCACCCCATTCTGAAATGGGGAAGCCTTGTCCCTTTGGTGCTCCTTGCTGGCAGCACCCCTGCCCGCCCCTGACCCCCGAGTGGAACTGGAATCGGCAGGGCTTGCTCCTCTGCAGTCTCAGGCGGGGGAACCAGACCTAGGAAGGAAGGCAGGTGTACCTGGAGCAGGTCACTGAGGTCGAGGAGCATGTCTGGAGGAGGGGTCAAGGAGCCTCTGCACCCACCTGGAGCCCTGGTGACCCACAAACGTCAGCAAGGCCAAGACCGCACGCCTGGGGGCAGTGCCTTGCCAGCTGCCTCCACACGCAGCATCTGGCTGTGAAGGAAAAGGCCCTGGTGGAAGCGTGAGAAGGAAGCACTGGGGCTGGCCAGATCCCCCGCCACCCGAGCACCAGAGGAAGCCCCTATGAGCCACTGCCAGGACCCTGAGTGCGGGAGGTGGCATGAAGGAGGGGTCTGAATCCGGCTGCTTGGCCACACTGCCTTCAGGGAACAGCAGCAGCCGCTCCACCAGGCGCCCACGCCAGCAGCACGCAGCAGAGTATGCACGCAGCATTCTCTCCAGCTCCTCGAGTGCCGACTGTGCCCTGCTGGGCACCAGGCAGTGTCCTGGGGACAGAAGGCACACACGGCACAGTCCCTGTCCATGGTTCTGGGCAGACAGAGCTCAGACTCGGCCCCCCACCCCGAGAGTGGGGAGTGCCCGGCCGGCAGCCCGCATGGGGCCAGGGGCAGCTGTGGGGACTCTAACATGGCGCCTGCCCTCGCGCTCTGGAGGTGACCCGCACAAGCGGGTGTCCTCAGGAGCGGGAAACCCAGACGGAGCACCCCAGCACCCCTGGTGGGTGGGCAACAGGCCCCAGCTCGGACATGCCGTGACGTCCTGATCCACATCCCCATGCGTCTGAGCCCACTGCAAAGAGGACCTCATGCAGCCTTCACTTCAGTCAGGGCGTGGCCCACCTGGTGGGGGCTGGGCCTCCGTCCAGGTTGCTGGAGGCCCTCAGGAGCAGGAGTTCAGAAAGGGAGAGAGGCACGGGGAGGAGCCACAAGCCAACGTCAGCAGGAACCCAGAAGACAAGGCAGACCAGGAGAGGACGTGGCCATGTGACGGGGAAGCCCAGGAGCCCAGGACTGCTGGCAGCCAGGACACCACCGAGCCCCGGAGCAAGGGAGTGTTCCAGCCTCCCGAACCATGAGACGATAAATTCCCACTGTTTAGGCCAACGCATTGTGTGGGCCTTGTCCCAGCAGCCAGGACAGAGGGAAACGGTCAAATGGAGCTAAAGCCTGTCAAGGGCCTGCTGTGTCTTCACGAAGTCACCCGCACAGAGCTCCGCAGAGCTGGACCCCAGGTCCAAGACAGGTTTTCAGGGCGCTCTCTGGGACCCACAGCGTCGTGGGGGAGGGACGCACGCCACACGATACACACACAGGGCCACAGGCTGCGCGCCAAGGGCGCTGCGCCGTTCCTGCACCTCTGAAGGTGCTTCCTGCTGGAGCTCAGCAGCTACGCGACGGGCACTGCCACAGCACAGACCCACAGCCGGTGGGGAAGGGGAAATACGGCCAGAAGTTCATTCTCAGCATCGATGGAAGACCTAACCCCAACCCTTGCTGTAGTGCTGAAGGAAACCGAGGAGGAGTTATGACGACCGGTGCTTCAGACATTGAACGGATCATGGGAATACCATGAACAACTTTATGCAAACAAACTGACAACTTATATGAAGAGGACAAATTCCCTGAAAAATACAACTTGTCAAAAATGGCAGAAGGTAAAAGAAAACATCTGAATAATCATGTATCTACTGGACAGCTTCCCTAGTAAATACTGTCAAACATTTAAGGGAGAAACGACTCCAATTTCTCACGAATGCTTTCAGAAAACAGAGGAGGAGGAAGCGATTCCAACTCATTTATGCGGAGAACATATTCCTAATTCCAAGACCCAGCAGACGTTACAGAAAGAGGCCACCACAGGTCAGGAACAGACACAAAAACCTTTGAAGGAATATTAGCTAATCAAATCCAGCAATATAAGAAAAGGATAATAGATCACAAGAAAGTGGGGTTGATCCCAAAAGTGCAAGTTTGGTTTGACATTACAAAATCAATCAGAGTAATTATTGTATTATATTGTAATTATTAAAAAGTTAAAAAAAAGAAAACAGATTTGACAAAAGGGAACTTCCTCAATCTGATAAAAGGCATCTGTGAAAAACCCACGGCTATAAGATCATACGTAATGAGGAAATAGTGAATGTGTTCCCTCTAAGATTAGGAATTCGGCAAGGATGTACCCACTCTCACCACTTCTACTCAACATTGTACTGGAGATAGTAACAAGTACAATAAGGCAAGAAAAACAAAAAGCATAAATATTGGAGAGGAAGCAGTAAAACTGTCTTTATTCACAGCATGACTAATAGGACTAGAACTAAGAAGGACATTTAGGAAGGCCATAGGATACAAAATGAATATACAGTATTCACTGTGATTTTAAATACTAGCGAAAGATTGGTGGAGATTTATTTGCTGGGAGGCGCACAGAGGATCTGAAAATCAAAGAACCTGAAGTTTCTGAGAATGTTTCTTCTGGATGCCCAACGAGCGCAAACACAGTCCGATGGAAAGGTCTGAAAGACAGCACAAGGAAAATTACAGAGCAAAATCCCTTACAAACACAGATGCAAAACCCTCAGCAAAATGTAGGCAAAGTGAATCCAACAGCATATTAAAAGGATTATACACCATAACCAAATAAGATTTATTCTAGGAATGCAAGGATGGTTCAACAGAGGAAAATCAATCAATATAAGACCATAACATTAACGGAACGAAGGGGAAAATCCCACGTGATCATCTCAACCAATGCAAAAATACACAAAGTCGGGCATCTTTTCATGATAAAATCATTCAAAAAGCTAGAAACAGAAGGGAGCTTTCTCAAAGTGATAAAAGGCATTTATGAAAACCCATGACAAGCATCATACTCAGTGGGAAAGACTGACGCTTTCCCCCTAAGATCAGTTACAAGACAAGCACGCCCTCTGCGTACTCTGGGCACGGCTCCCAAACAACTGAAAGCAACGACTTGGGCACACACTTGTACATGCTCTCTGCAGCACTGCTCACCAAGAGCCAAGAGGTGGAAGCAGCCCAAGTGCCCCTCGACGGATGAACGGATACACAAACCATGGAATATTGCTCACTGTAAAAAGGAATGAAGTCCTGATGCATGCAAGAGCATGGATGGACCTTGAGGACATCATGCTGGGAGAAATAAGCCAGAGGCAAAAGGTCAAATAAGGTATAATCTCACTGATATGAAATAATTATGATAAGCAAACTCAGAGGGTCAGAATCTAGAATATAGGTTACCAGGGGATAGACTGCGGTAGAGAATGGGGAGCTGATGCTTAATTTGTATAGAATTCCATCTAAGTTGATTGTACAGGTTTGGAAATGGATGGTGGTGATGGCAGCACATTACTGTGAGTGCAGTCAGCAGCGGAGAATTATACAGGTGAGAAGGGGAAACGTTAGGTCGTATGTTACTAGAATAAAAAGACAAAGCACAGGACTGTGTGATGCTGTGAACCCTAGTGTAAATGACGGACTATAGTTAATAGCACAAATGCAAGAATGTTCTTTCATGAATTATAAAAAAAAGTACAATACAACACAAGGTGTTAATTAAAAACAGAGTGGTTATAGGGAAAAAAACACCTAATGTAAACTATGGGTAATAGTTAATAGTACTGTTTTAATAATTGTAGCAAAGGTAACTACTGTTAAAAAAAAAAACAAAAGTACAATTACAAAAAAGTGCTATCATCAGCTGTAGCAAATGCTCCACACAGTGCAAGGTGCTGGTGGTGGGTGCTGGGTGGGAATCCTGTCTTTTATGCACGATTGTTCCGTAAACCCACAACTTCTCTAATAAAGAAAATTTAAAAAGAAAATAAATGTAAAGGGAGTTGTTCAAATAGAAGGGAAATAATACCAGATAAAAACACAGAAATGAGGATGAAATGAAGAATAAGGGAAAGAGTAAAAAGAGGGTAAATCTGAATAATAATAATTGTAATATACCACCTTACAGAGTTTTGCACTGACTGGGAAGTATTAAAGTTCGAACTTAAAGTCAACTTTAACAAGTCAAGGACACAGGACATAACCTCTAGAGAAACACTGAAACAATAATAGAGTCCATGACTGACGAGCTATTTAAAGGGAAAGTAGAAGAATAAGATACTTGATCATTCTAAGAGGTGGTAAGTCATGGGGGAAGAAGAGCAATGGGGACAAACAGAAAAACACAAATATTTTAAGACTGGATTAAAAAATACAGACACAGAAAAATAAAGATATAGTTATATGCTGCTTACAAGAGGCACACCTTCAACTTAGGAAGAAAGATTGAATTTAAAAAAGATCGTTAACCAAAAGAAAGCTGGTATAGATACAGTAATATCAAACAAGGCAGACTTTAAGGGAAAGCATTAGCAATATAGAAGTATTTCATAAAGTTAAATAATTAATTCCACCAGGAAGACACACACTCCTGAATTTTTATCCTAATAACGGAGCTCCAGGGGAGCAGATGTAGCTCGGGTTGAGCTCCGGGTTCAATCCCTGGTACCTCCTAAAAAGATCCAAAGAGAATAAAATTAAACTCACAGTAGTCTATTTAAAAATAACACAGCTTCAAAGTAAAATGCAAAAACTGACAAAATAAAAGGAAAAGTAAATAAATCCATATTCATTTTGGTCAAGTTTAACACTTCTTTCAGAACAAGCAGACGAAAATTTGGTGAAGGGAAGCAGATGTGGCTCAAGCGACTGAGCTACCGCCTATCACATAGGAGGTCCCGGGTTCGGTTCCAATGCCTCCTAAAGACGAGCAAGACAGCGAGGTGACACGATGGGCAGGCGTGGCGAGATGACGCAACAAGAGACATGAGGAAAACATAATGAGAGACACAACAAAGCAGGGAGCGGGGGTGGCTCGGGTAATTAGGCGCCTCCCTCCCACATCGGAGGTGCGGGTTTGGTTGCCAGGACCTCCTGAAAAGACGACCAGCATACAACAGACAGACTCAGTGAATGCAAACAACGAAGGGGTGGGGAGAAATAGAGAAATAAATCTTAAAAAAAAAAAATTGGTGAGGATGATTTCAATGACATGACTGACCAACTTGACCTAAGTGACATTTATAGAACGTGACACACCCAACAACTGTAGAATGTACATTCTTTTGAAGTGCACGTGGAACCGTTACCAAAATAGACCATATGAGCTGAAAATCAATCTCAACAATCAGAAAATATGGAAGTCATTCAGCATACGTTCTCTGATCAAAACAGATTTATGATAGAAACAGACAATAAAAAGATAACTAGAAAATCTGTTTTCAAAATAAGATACTTTTAAGTGCGTCATGGATTTAAGAAGAAATAAACAATGAAAATTAGAAAATATTTGAACTGAATAATAAAAATGACACATTAATACTTGTGGAATGCAGGTAAAACGTTCCTAGAAACAAATTTATAGAGTCAAAGGTACACACCAGGAAAAACAGAAAGACTAAAATCAAGAACCTAACCATCTGTCTCCGTAAGTTAAAACAACAGAAATTAAACCCAAAGGTACAGAAGGAAAGAAACAATACAGAGACGAGATAAATGAGTCTGCTTCTCTAAAAAGACTAATCAAAGTGCTGGAGAAGCCGGGACCCTCACAGGCTGCCGAGTGCAAAACGCGCAGCCCCTCTGGAAAAGCCTGGGAGCCCCGCGGCTCGGCAGCCGGTTGCCAGGCACACGCCGAGCGGGGTGAGAGCGCGTGCGCACACGGGAAGCCCGGCGCGTGCGCGGCAGCCTCACGTCCCTGAAGCGGGAGCAGATGAGCAGGACGCGGGAGGCCCCGGAACGGCCGCGCGGGGCACGGATGCGCCTGGAAGGCCGTGCCGACGGGGAGAGGCCGCGGCGCGTGGGGCGTCCAGAACAGGCAGAAGCAGGGTCGTGGGTGTGCGGGGATGGGGATCCTAGGGTGGGGGGTAGCTCGAGTGCGCAGGTTTTTGGGGGGTGATGAAAAGGTTCAAAAATTGATCGTGGTGATGGCTGCACAACTCTGTGTGGATATACTTTAAAAAACCACTGAATTATGTATTTAATACTTTACATGTGTGAACTGTATGGTATGTGAATTATATCTCAATAATGCTGTTGCCAAGAAGGACTAATAAAATTGAAAAAAATCCTAGTGAGATGATCAGAGAAAAAAAGGGGGGGTGGTGGGAATAACCAATGTAAGAGCAAAATTATTGCAATTGCTATGGAAACTAAAAGAATAATAAGAGACTATTATAAGGGAGGCGGCTGTGGCTCAATCAGTGGGGCTCCCGTTTACCATAAGGGGGGCCTCCTGGTGAAGGCAAGCCCGCCCGCACGGCGTGGTTGGCTGACCCAGCGAGCACAAGCAGCAAGGGGGGGAGAAATGAATAAATAAATAAAATCTTTAAAAAAAAAAAAAAAAGAGAGACTATTATAAGTAACTTTAATACTTTTGGCAACTTAAAACGGTAAGAATGAATGCCTTGCAAAGTCTAACTTACTAAAATTGAAAAAGGAAATAGAAAGTCTGGATAGTTCTCCATCTAGTATAAAAATTGAATCCATTAAGAAATGTGGAATTATTTCCACAAAAAATAAAATTAAAATAAAAAAAAAATAAAGGCCAAGCGACTTCACTATGTATTTTCCAAGAATTTAAGGAAGAAATAGTACCCATTATCCCCAAATCTCTGACAGAACAGAAAATGAGGGGGCATGTCCCCACCCTCACGGGGGCTCTATGGGGCTCATCCTAGCTCTTTTGGAGGAGCATCACTGTTAGCAAACAGCTAAATGGCAGAAGGAAATCCTTCCTTCTCAATTACCTTAAATATCAATGGATTAAAATCCTCTATTAAAACGCAGAGATTGGCAGACTGGATGAGAAAGCATGATCCATCTATATGCTGTCTGCAAGAGACTCATTTTAAGTACAAAGTCACAAAGAGACTGAAAATAAAAAGGTGGAAAAAGATATTCTATGCAAACTAATCAAAAGAAAGCAGGAGCAGTTATATTATTGTCAGCCAAAATGGACTTCAAATAAAAAAAGAGTACAAGTTGAGGAAGGTTATTATATATAGATAAAGTTTCAATCCAGTAAGAGGATATAACAATTATAAACCTATATACACCCCACAATAGAGCCCCAAAATACATAAAGCAAAAATTGACAGAATTGAAGGGAGAAATAAATTGCTCTACAAAAATACTTGGGAGACTTCAATACACCACTCTCAATAACTGCCAGAGCCTGTGAGCAGAAGGTCAGTCAGGAAACAGGACTGACAGCACTGCTAGCCAAGCAGCCTAGCGGGCACACAGGGAGCACGCGCCCCGCAGGAGCAAAATACACAGTCACGTACACACAGAGCCTTTTCCAGGAGAGCCCACATGTTAGGACAAAAAAACAAATCTTAATAAACTTTAAAATACTGAAATTATACAAAGTATTTTCTTGGACCAAGGGAATAAATAAAGCTAGAAATCAATAACAGAAAGAAAACTGGAAAATTTACAAAAATGTAGAAATTAAACAACACAGAAAGCAAAATGGAAATTAGGAAATGTCTTGAGAACGAAAATGAAAACACAACATACCAAAATATATGGGAGGCACCAAATGCAGTGGGTGGCTCAAAGGGAAATTTATAGCTCTAAATGCCTGCATTAAAAGAGAAAATTGCAAATCAATTACTTAATTTCACACCTAAAGAAACAAGAACAAGAAGAAAAAACTAAACCCAAAGCTAGGAGAAGGAAGGATATAGTAAAGATTAGAGCAGAAATAAATGAAATAGAGAACAGAAAAATGAGAGCAAATCAAAAAAATCAAAAGTTGTTTTTTTTTTTTAAAGATCAATAGAAATGCCAATCCATAGCCAGACTGACAAAGAAGGGAGTACACAAAAAAACTAATATCTAAAATGAAAGGGTGATATCTTAATAAAACTGTTTAATAAATAAATAAATGTGCGAGACTAGCCAGAAGTAGCAGCTTTGTACAGCAAGGGAAACAGAGAGAGATTGATGGGTGGAGAATTTTCTTGTCTGTTTTTTGTATATTAATATCATTACTGAAATAATGAAAATGCTCTAGTAACAACTGAAGTGATGGGTGTACAACTATGTGATTATACCAAAAACCATTGATTGTACACTTTGGATGAATTATAGTCTTTATTAATATATATAAATAAAAGCAGTTTGTTAAAACAAAATGAAAGTGTGGACATTACTGATGACCTTAGCAAAATAAAAAGGATTATAAGAGGGTACGAAGAATAATTCTATGCCAACAAATTAGAAAACCTAGATGAAAAGGACAAATACCTTAAAACATACAAATCACCAAATATGATGGAAGAAGAAACAGAAAATCTCAACAGACCTATAACAAGTAAAGAGATTGAATTAGTAATCAGAATCCTTCCAACAAAGAAAAGTCCAGGACCAGACGGTTTCACTGCTGAATTCTACCAAACATTTAAAGAAGATTTAACATCTGCCCTTCTCAAAATCATCCAAAACAGAAGAGGAATTACTCTCTAACTCATTTGATGAGGCCAATAGTACCCTGATACCAAAACCAGATAAAAACAATACAAGAATGAGTATTTCAGACCAATATCCCCTAGGAAAAAAAGATGCAAAAGTCCTCACAAAAATACTGGAAAACCAAATCCAACAGTACATTAAAAGTATTATATAGCATGAGCAAGTAGGATTTATTCCAGGAGTGCAAGGATGGTTCAAGATAAGAAAATCAATGTAATAAACCACATTAAAAAAATGAAAGGGAAAAAAAAAAACCACACACAATCACCTCAATTAATGGAAAAGATGAATTTGACAAAATCCAACATGATAAAAACACTCAGAAAACCAGAAATAGTAGGGAAATTTCTCAAAATTATAAAAGGCATTGATGAAAAACCCACAGTAAATGCCATACTCAATGGTGAAAGACAGAAAGCTTTCCCCCTAAGATCAGGAGCAAGACAAGGACGTCTGTTGTCACCAGTTACTCAACATTGCACTAGAAGTTCTGCCTAGAGCAATCAGGCAAGAGAGAGAAAACAGGCATCCAAATTGGAAAGGAAGAAATCGAATCACACCCATGGGCAGAGCACATGACCTTAATATATAGAAAATCTTAAAGAATCCACAAGAAAACTACTAGAATAAACGGATTCAGCATAGTTTCTGGATACAGAAAAGCTTGCAGAAGTCAGCTGGGATCCTATACACAGTATTGAACAATCTGAAAAGGACACCAAGATAACAATTCCACTTATTACAGCACCTAAAAGGATAAAATACCTAGGAATAAATTTTCCAAGGGGATGAAAGACTTGTATACTGAACACTACAAAACACTGCTGAGAGACATTAAAAATGACTTAAATAAATGGAAAGAAATCCCATGTCCATGGGATAAAAGACTTAATACTTTTGTTAATATGTCAATGCTGCCTAAAGCAATCTACAAATTCAATGCAATCCCTACCAAAATGCCAGCAGCCTTTTATGCAGAAATGGAAAAGACGATCCTCAAATTCATACAGAATTGCAGGGGACCCAAATAGCCAAAACAATCCTGAAGAACAACATAGTGGGATGATGCACACTTCCTGACTTTATAATTTACTATTATATAGCTACATTAATTAAAACAGCACAGTACAGGCATAAAAACAGACATAGAGACCAATGAAATAGAATTGAGAGTCGAGAGATAAATCAACACCTCTATGGCCAGGCGATTTTCAACAAGGTTGCCAAGTCCAGTCAATGGGGAAAGAATAGTCTCTTCAACAAATGATGCGGGGATAACTGGAAATCCACGTGCAAAAGAATGAATGTGGATCCCTACCACTCACCATATACAATAATTAACCCAAAATGGATCAACCAGTTAAATATTAGAGTAAATAATATAAAATTCTTAAAACATAAGGAACTATCTTCAGCACCCTTGTGGAAGGGAATGGATTCTTAAGACTTGACACCAAAAGCTCAAGCAACAAAAGAAAAATAAATAAAATGGACTTCATCAAAATTAAAAACTTTTGTGCATCAAAGGACATAACCAAGAAAGCAAAATGATAACCTACAGAATGGGAGAAAGTATTTGGAAAACCAAATATCTGATAAGGCCTTACGATCTAGAATATATAAAGAACTCCTACAAACAACCCACTTGGAAATGGGCAAAATCGGGGAGCAGGTGCAGCTTGGTGGTTTGAGCGCCTGCTTCCCACCTACAAGGTCCCTCGTTCAATCCCCAGGCCCTCCTAAAAAAAAATAAAATAAAGAAAAAAGGCCAAGGATCTAAACAGACATTTCTCAAAGAAGATACCTGAATGGCCAATAGGTATTAGGTTGGTGCAAAAGTAAGTGCAGTTTTGCACTGTTGACATTTGACTTTTGCTACTGGAATACATTCTTAAATAAATGTGGTTATGTTACACATCATTTTAATGTGCATTTCTCGCTTTACATTTTTTTGCTAATGGCTTATTACTTGCTGTTTATTTTATATTTATTTTGGACTATGGAAATGACGTTAGACAAAAAGCAAATTTGAGCGATTTTCTTATCTGAGTTCAAAATGGGTCGTAAAGCAGTGGAAACAGCTGCAGCCTCAGCACGCCTTTGCCAGGAACTGCTGACCACGCACAGGCAGGGTGGCTCAGGAAGGTTTGCAAAGGAGACGAGAGCCTCGAAGAGGAGGGGCGTGGTGGCCGGCATCAGAAGAGGACAACAACCAGCTGAGAGCATCATCGAAACTGATCCTCCTACAACTACACGAGAAGTTGCCGAAGACCTCAGAGCGTCGACCATTCTACAGTCGTTCGGCATTTGAAGCAAATTGGAAAGGTGAAAAAGCTCAATGGAGTGGGTGCCTCATGAGCTGACTGAAAATTTAAAAAACCATCGTTCTGAAGTGTCGTCTTCTCTTATTCTACGCAACAACAACAAACCATTTCTCGATCAGATTGTGACATGTGATGAAAAGTGGATTTTATACACTGGCCAGCGCAGTGGTTGGACCGAAATGAAGATCCAAAGCATTTCCCAAAGCCAAACTTGCACCAAAAAAGGTCATGGACACTGTTTGGTGGTCTGCTGCCAGTCTGATCCACGGCAGCTTTCTGAATCCCGGCGAAACCATTACATCTGAGAAGTACACTCAGCCAATCAATGGGATGCACTGAAAACTGCAACACCTGCAGCTGGCATTGGTCAACAGAAGGGGACCAACTCTTCTCCACGACAATGCCTGACCGCATGTTGCACAACCAACGCTTCAAAAGTTGAACGAATTGGGCTACGAAGTTTTGCCTCATCCACCATATTCACCTGATCTCTCACCAACCGACTACCACTTCTTCAAGCATCTCGGCAACTTTTTGCAGGGAAAACACTTCCACAACCAGCAGGATGCAGAAAATGCTTTAAAAGAATTTGTCAAATCCTGAAAGCACAGATTTTTACGCTACAGAAATAAACTTATTTCTCATTGGCAAAAATGTGTTGATTGTAATGGTTCCTATTTTGATTAGTAAAGAAGTGTTTGAGCCTAGTTATGATGATTTGTAATTCACGGTCCAAAACCACAATTACTTTTGCACCAACCTAATATATGAAAACACAGTCAACATCATTTAGCCATTAAAGAAACGTAAATCAACACTACAATGAGTTACCACTTCACATCCACTAGGATGGCTATTATTAAAAAACCTGAAACTAACAAGTATTGGCAAGGACATGAAGAAAGAGGAACCCTCACACATTGTTGGTGTGAATGCAATATGGTGTAGCCAATGTGGAAAACAGCTTGGCAGCTCCTCATAAAGTTAAACGTGTAGCTACCACATGACCCAGCTACTTCACTGCTAGGCACATGCCCAAAAGAACTGAAAGCTAGGACTCGGGGAGATGTGTGCCAGTGTTTATCGCAGCATCATTCCCAATAGCCAAAAAGTGGAGGCAACCAGGTATCCATCAACACATGGTGGATGAACAGAGTATGGGATATTAGTCACAGCAGGACATGAAATGCTGGTTCCTGCTACAACAGGGATGAACACTGAAGACTCCACGTTCAGTTAAATGGACCAGACACAAAAGGACAAATACCATATGATTTCTCTTATGGGAAATACTTAGAATAAGCAAATTCATGGAGACAGAAAGCAGAAGAATGGCTACCAAGGTCGGGGGGAATGAGGAGCTATTTCTAAATGCGCAGAAGTTTTGTTTTGGGCGGATTAACAGAGTCTGGAAATAGCAGTGAAAGTGACACAGGATTGTCAACGTGCCTCATTTCAAAGAGCAATCTACTTAAAAAGGTCAAAATGATTTCTGCTATGCATATTTTACAATTACAAATAAAAATTATTTTAAAAATTACTAAAAGTAAGAACATCTAAATAGGTAAAGAAATATTTACCAATTTTGTGATTCAATATTGTTAAAATGAATGTCAGTTCTCTCCATCATGATCCATCAACTCCTTTCAAAACCCCAGGTCTTCAATTGCAATTGACAAGTTGACTCAGACATTTATATAGAAGTACAAAGGGCAAAAATAGCCAAGACGGCCTTGAGGCAGAGAAGCAAGAGAGATCTATGATGAAGTCAGAGCCTTTGAAACAGGTTGGCATTGGACGAGGATGGGCTGCAAGCCCGTGGAGGGAGCAGAGGGGCCGGCCCAGACCTGCTCCGGTGGACGGAAGCGCTGGGAGAGGAGGGTCTTCTCCACAGAGGGCCCTGAACCACGTGGACCCCACATGGAAAGAAGCTCATCTTTCCTCAGAACGCATACAAAAGTCAAGCCCACATAAATCCTACAGCTAAATGGGAACAAAGCCACAGAGCTTCTAGACGGTGGTTTGCGAGGAGAACATCCCCGTGACTCCCGGTAGGAAAGAACTGGGAAGCGGGATGCGGAAAACATGGATCGTGAAGGCGGGTGTATGGGCTCAGCTAAGAACTCCTACGGGACGGCAGCCACGAGGGAAGGACAGCCGCCAGACAGCCGTGCAGGCCCTGGTGCCCAGGGCTGCCGGGAGCTCGGGAGGCCCCTGTCCTCTGCGGGCGCACAGTGGGGCTGGCTCCGCTGGCGGCCACTGAGTCGCCCGGGCAGGAGCAGCCGTGGGCAAGCAGAGCAGAGCTGCCTGACGGCGCTGGACCGCGGGGCTGCGCAAGCTCAGCTCGGGGAGACACGGCGGGCAGAGCCTGCAGCCCGGCTCGGGCACTCCCAGCGTCCTGCGGCTGATGGCGTGGCCCCTCTGGAGGGGCGCGTCAGCCAGCCTGGTGCCTTCCAAGCTTCTTTCCACCACTGAAAAGCATTTTGAATCCAGCTGCCTCAGGAGGTGAGATGAGGGTGCCCAAGGGACAGCAGCACCTGCCCGAGAGACAAGTCAAGGTGGGCAGGGGTCTGGCTGCACCCTCACCTTCCGGCCGGGTAGAGGGCCCCCAAGCCCCGACGTCTCGCACATGGGGTCCGCTGCCAAAACCCAGGGTGACCCGAGCATGCCTCTTACAGCCCGAGAGGAAGGCAAGGAAGTCAGCCTGGGGGGCTTGGTGGCTGGCTCTGGGCCCGTGGCCCCCCACATACCTCTCCCAGGCCTGACCTGGGACACCCCTGGGCCTTGGCAGCACAGAGGGGCCTGGGGCCCACGTGGGAGGCATCGTCCCCTGCCAGCTGCTCGTTGTAAACTCATGGGTAGCAAGGATTTAAAACTCAGCTGCTGTGGGTTGGAGCCAACGTATAGGCTTTGTCTTATTTTTCAACGATCCTTTTAGTTTGAAATTATTCCAAAATCAAAGGCTTAAAGAGAAAAGAAAAAGCTGTTGGACAAAAAAACACAACTTTTAGGAAAACACATTGGCCAGACGTGACTTGTATGGAAAAGCAGAGGGCCTCAGAGCCAGGCCGGGGAACGCGGGGGCTGAGGGCCAGGCCAGGCGTTGCCAGGAGGCAGGTGACGGGGTCGCCGCTGCTGCTCTCCTGGCCTCGGAGAGAACGTCCCACAGACAGATGGAGACGTGCGGATGCTGGAGGAGAGCGCAGCCCGCACAGGCTGGACTGGCAAGGACAGCGAGCCCGCAGCTCTGGGGCAAAGGCCAGGCAGCAGGCCGCGCTCTGCCTGGGGAGGAAGGGGGTAGAACACCCCCCAAGAGGGGGGCGCAACTCAAACGCACCCCCCCAAGTGCACTCCACCAAAAAGAGCATGTAAACGGCAAAGAAAACGGGCAACGCAGCAGGCATGGGCCACCTGGGTCAAAGCTATGCATCATGAACTCCCCGCTGAGACGCAAAGCCTCTCCAGAGCAGGACGGCCGCCCCGTGGTCAGTGAACGGCGCGTGGGACAGGGCTCTGCTCACACCCACACTCTGGCCGCCCCCACCGGACAACCCGGCACTGGACGAGGGTCACAGTGTATTCGGAAACACAAGCAAGGCAGGCCGCTCCCCAACCACGTTCCCCAGAGTCCAGGACCCACCTGAGCCGAGAGGCACCTGCGTCCTGCCCAGCACCGGCCCCAAACGGGCTCTGCGGGAGCTGGGCCCCGGCCCAGAGGCTCTGCCCCACCCTGCAGGCACTCCGCACAGGGCAGGAGACGCTGGCTCAGCAGCACGGTACGTCCAGTCCTGCGCAGAGCCACTAAGGAACAGAGAAAGGCAGAGGGGCCTCATGGGGCGGGGCCTGCGCGGGCGCCTGGTGCCCTCGTCACTCCCGAAGGGGGTGCCCGTGCGGAAGTGACATGCTTTGGGGCTTCAGAGAGCACCTTCTCAGTGGAGAGCCTGATGAGGGCCACTCGCGCACACGCCCCAGGCACCCAGGCCACAGGGCGCCGGAGGAAAGGCTCTGGCACCACAACACAGAAGACCGGCGGCGAGAACGCTCCCTGCTCCCTGCGGAGATTGGAAAGGCGCTGGGTCCAGCAGGACAAGACAAGAACAGTGCTCAGGAAAGGGGGCGCAGGTGCGTGGAGACCAGGAGAGGAAAGAGGAGAGAGGTTCGGAGGGGCAGGCAGAGGAGGAGAGAGCAAGAGGCCAGGAGTCAGAGATGGCTCAAGCACGCCCCACACGCGCGAGGCGCTGCCGGGTGGAAGGGCTGCAAGGGCCCTTCACTGTGGGGCTCCCGCGCCCCGAGAGCAACGACGGACGCTGCTGCCCGGAGACACACGCGGGCCAGAGTGGCGCTGACGGCACAAGCGCGCCAAAGCCAGAGGGCAGTGGCGCTGCGCTTCCAGATGTGGGAAGGCAGACTCACCCCGTGGCACCCTGCATCCAGCCAGACTGCGCAAGGGTGAGGAGAGAAGGGAGACCCGAGCACTCAGCCCAGAACCATCTGCCGCCCAGGGGCCCTTCTCAGGGAGGCATCAGGGAGCGCAGAGCGGCCAGGACGCCGCCGAGGAGAGACTCCGAAGCAAGCCCTGTGCACAGCACGCAGAGCAGGCAGTCCACAGGAAGAGGCGGAAAGCTCTGGAAGAGGTCTCGTCAGGGAGATGACATCCGAGGCGTTCTCCAGGGGGCAGTGGGGGTGTGGGATCACGGTATGTGCCAGCACGCTGAGCAAGAGGTGCCCCAGAGCAGGCAGCGCCTCCGTGGCACCCCACGGGCACGGAGGGCAGGCGCCCAGGCGCAAGGGACCCGCACAGCTTGTGCCCAAAACCAAAAAACCCGAGAGTGCCTTTTAGGCACAACTGTAGACACACGGAAAGAGATGTTTAAAGGATCAACTAGAAGAGCTGGCGGCAGCGCCCTCTGGGGAGTGGAAACGGGGAGGGGGGGTGGCTGTCTGCAGTGGAGCTGCTGAACCAGGGACCAGCACATCCGGGGCCAGAGAGTAGGTGTTTCAGGCCCTGCGGCAACGAGAGCGCTGAAGGCAGCAGGCCCGGCTTGTCTACAGAGGCAGGCGGCCACCCGATTTGGCTTTAAGCAATGTGCTTGTATAGCTTTCACAGAAGTAAACCCCGAATTTAAAAAAGCTGAGCCCAGAGCTGCCAGAGAGCAGTAACGTAGAACTGGGCCGGCAAATCCATAACCCAAGGATGGAGAGGGACCGGCAGGGAACCAGGAGGGAGAGGAAGCAGACAGAACCGGTGGAGGAGGGGAGGGAGAGCCTGGGGAAAGCAGGGTGAGATGGCCAAGATAGCAGGAGGGGATGTGACAGTAAAACAGGAGATGATGAATAAGGAAAAGGCAGATTTGAAAAACAAAAGGCACTTTTAGGGATGAGAAATATATTCGTTGTAATTTAGAAGCTGAGTGAATAGCTCAAACAGCAGAAAACTGCACACTGGAAAAAGACCTGAAGAGAGGAACTGCCAGGTAGTCAAGTAGGAGAGCGTCTAGGGCTGAAAGCAAGTGACAGTAATGAAGTCACGGTAAAAGTGAACACCTTTAACCGCTTATTAGACTCCGGAAACTGCGGTGGGCTCGGGCCGGGCAAGAGAGGGGGGACACCCCCCACCCCCCCGCCCCCGCCAAGCACCCTGCGAAGCGGCCCCCCGCGCCTCCTCCCCAGGGGCCACTGCGGAGGCCTCTCAGGCACCAAAGCACCACTCAGCTGAGCCGTCGGGGTACGGCCTTTCCCAGGGCAGCCAGCACACTCCAGCCCTTTCCGGCCTCGGGAACCACCCAGGGGAACCACCCAGGCCGAGCCGGGATCTGCAGCCACTCCCAGAGGCCGGCACCCTGGAGGCGGGAGTCTCCCTCCCTAACCAGGGCGCACACACTGTGCAGCGGCCAGGAGCCTCCCGGGGCAGCGGCACGGCAGAACCGTGCCCCCGGGAGAGCCCTGGCGGGGCGAAGCGGCCGTGAAGCCGGGGAGCACAGGCCCTGTGGGGCCTCTTGCTCACCCACCTCCACCCTCCCAACGAACCACAGGCCCGAGCCGCTCCAGGCCCGGAGCTGCATCCAGGGCTGGCACAGCTTCCAATGCCTCCAAGGCACTTTTCCAGGTAAGCACCGCCCGGCTCAGCAGCCGGGAGACGCCAGCCAGAGCCTCGGCCCGGGAGGCCGCAGCGAGGAAAGGATACGGGGCGTGCCTTCCGTGCGGCACACCAGGTAGAGGCACGCGGCGATCACGTGCGCCGTTTTCCGCCCGCGGGTCAGGTGCTTGCCCACTGCCATCTTGAAGAAGTTGAAGGCCGTGTCGAGGCAGTGCTGGTTCAGCTGCAGCTGGCTTCCTAGGTGGTGGATCTGGCGCTTGCCTGGGGCACAGAAACCCAGCGTTACCGCCAGCCTCTAGCTCCTGACTAGCTGACAGCGCTTCAACACGGCGCTGAGCTGTGTCGCGTGGCCTCCCTACCACTTTAAATTAAGCATTTAGATGCCCTTTTCCCTGCTAGTTTTTTAATTCACCTTTTTAATGTATGTTCCAGTAACATTTCCTTCCCGGGCATTGAAACTTAACTTTCCTGAAACGCTCACACCATGGACTGCTACTGACTTCACTTTCAAGCAGCACCCGCCCAGGTCTCAGCTCTGGGAAGGCCGCGCTCCTGGCCGCCCCCACCACACAGGGCCACCCTCGCACGCACTTCCTGAGCGCTCTGCAGGGCTCTCGTGGGCCGGCAGCCAGGTGGCCGCCGCACCTGACGCAGCCTGCGCCCCCGGCACCCCGCCACGCTGCGCCACGGCCCGCCCTCCACGCTGCCAGGCCACGGCATGGGGGCGCTCAGAGTCCCAGGGCGGCCGTCTACAGAGGATCACACCCCAAAAGTTATGGGCCAAAGGCAGGCCTGAGAGGAAGGAGCCATGTTCTCGGAGAAACTCGCCGAGGCGTGGGGGGCGGGGGCGGCACGATGTGCACCAGGTCCCTTCAAATGGTCCGACAGGAAGCGTGGGCCGGTCCCCGCCAAAACAGCAGAGGGTGGCGCTCCGTGCTCCACCCCCACAGAAGCTGTGGACCACCAGCAAGGACTGGCAGAGACATCTTCCTCAGAGCACAGAAAGCAGGGAAAGGACGGCAGAAACAGGGCGAGCGCCGAATCAAGGGAGAGGCCACCCCTCCGGCTCGGCTGGGAGCCAACTGCGCTCCCAGTGCGGGTCCCGGGTCCCGGGTCCAGAGGCAGCAGAGGGACCCTGGTGCCCATGCTGGGAGCACGTGGGCCTGGCCCAGTCTCTGGCGGTGGCCTGAGGGACTCGCCATCCATCCCAGCCAGGACCCGGCCTGAGTGCAGAAGGCGGCTCTCGAGCCTCCTACAGAGGTCTGGGAGAGCAGTCAAGCCGCGCTGCCTGGGGCAAGGGACTGCTGGCTGTGGGGCAGACGGCATGGTGCCTGGGACCATAAGGAAACTGCTTCCTAGGGAAGAGGGGCATTGGTGGGGACACCTAGGCCCAAGAAAAAGTGCATGTGCAGAAAGGATCAGGGAGGCCCCTAGGCTTTGGCCTCGAGTGATTCTCTAAACTCAGTGTATGGATAAGTCCTGAAGGAGAGCCTTGACCCTGGCACAAGTCAATCTGCAAAGACTGGGAAAGGTGTTTTCCTCTTTTCCTTCTTTTTCTTTTCTTTTCTTTTCTTTTTTTTTTTTCATTCATTCAAGAAAAGTTCTATCATAACACTAGCTGGATATAAGCTTAAGGAACAGATGCCTCAGACTTAAATTCCAGTGATAACACGTTAAAATATTAAAATGTCCAAGTTTCAAGAAAAGGTTATAAAAACATACAAAGAAACAGGAAGCAATGGCCCAGGTAAAGGAGAAAATTAAAGCTTTAGAAACTATCAATGAGGACCAGACTTGGGATGTACTAGACAAAAACTTTTTTAAAAAATGGCTCTAATATGCTCAAAGAACTAAAGGAAAACATGGACAAAGAGCTAAAAGAAATCAGGAAATGGCAGATGAACACAAAGAGAATATCAGTGGAGATGGAAATCATGAAAAGGAAACAGCTGAAGACCAAGTAACAGAAATTAAAATTCCCTAGAGGGTTTAGCAGCAGCTGAAAGAATCAGAGAACCTGAAGCTAAGACAACGGAAACCACCCAGGCTGAGGAGGAGGAAAGAATGAGGAAGGTGAACGGAGCCTGAGGAACCTGTGGGCACCGTCACGTGGACCAGCAGAGGAGAAGGAGAAAGAGAACACTCAAGGAAATAACGGCTGAAAACTTCACCAATTTAACAAAAGTCACAAACATGCAAATCCAAGGTGCTCAATGAACTACAAACAGGATGAGCCCACGCAGTCTGGAGCCACAGCTTATTATAATCAAAGTGTCAAATCCCAAAGATAGAGAGAATTCAGGAAGCCACAGGCAGAAGCAATGTGTGACAGGCCAGGGAGCCTCAGTAAGTTTAAGTGCTGGTTTCTCATCAGAAACCACGGAGGCAAGAAGGCAGTGGTAAGACAGATTTAAAGTGCTGAAAGCAAAAATCATCAACCAGAATTCTGTATCCAGCAAAACTGTCTTCAAAAATGAGGAAAAGATGAAGACGTTCCCAGATGAGCAAGGGCCAAGGGAGTCATCAGCAGGAAGAAATAAAGCTCTCTGGGGCAACCAACATGGGCCAGGACTATTGTGCTTTTGGTTTGTGACTCCACTTTTTACTTCCTATGGGTCTAAAAAGTAAATGCATAAAATGGAACGATATATCACTGGTTTTGGACTCAGACAGACACGTAAAGAGTGACAAGAACTACATAAGGTGGGCAGATGGAGGGGCACAGGAACACAGCCTGTGTACACCACTAGACTTAAGCTGGTATCAAAGCAAATGAGGCTGTTATAGATTTAGGGCGTCAAATTTAAGCACCATGGTACCTACCAAAAAAAAAACCACACCTGGAGAATATGCAAGCTCATGGGGAGAAATTAAGAGCACAGGCTGCGAGGGCTGGGGGGCAGGGGATGGGGAGTTCATGTGTCATGGGTGGAGGGTTTCTGTTCCGGGAGATGGAAGGCGGTGAGGGCACCACGACACATGCAAGCGTGGCTGCGATGAACCCCACTGAGTGGCCTGCCTGGGTGGCTGAGATGGGAATGTTTATGTTGCAGGGGAGGGGGAGGGGGGGAGAGGGGAGGGACAACACAGAGAAAGGCTCCAAAGTCCAGAGCCCAGGCTCTCCGCGAGAAGGCACGAGGCACACTCACCTGAGGGGTGCTCTGGAGATACCTGAGCAATGCTCCCCAAATGTGTCCCGTCAGAAAAGCGAGAAAGGCTGAGAAGGTGCCACCTGATGAGAGGCCAAGAGGTGCAGTGGCCAAATGTGATGTGGGAGCCCAGGACAAAAGCAGACCTCAGTGGAAAACCGAGGAAACCCAAACAAAGCCTGCAGCTCCACGGACAGCACTGCCCATGCTTCTGTCCTAGTGCTCGTCCTGCCCACGGCCACAGAGGTCAGCCTTGGGGCAGTGTGGACCACTACGGGCCTCTAAGCCACCTCTGCGGCTCTTCTGAAAGCCTGAAATTATTTCTAACCAAAACCCAGCAGAAGTAAAAGAAGTAGCTGTACCAAAGCTTGTGAGATACAGTGAGGCTTTAAAGCTTTAAATGCATATATTAGGAAAAAATCTGAAAAAGTGATTGAAGCTTCCATCTCAAGAAGACTGAATAAGAATTGCAAACTAAACCAAAAATAATAAAGAACAGAAACTGGGAAGAGGGTGTGGCTCAAACCATCGGCTCCCGTCTACCATATGGGAGGTCCAGGGTTCGATTCCCAGGGCCTCCTGGTGAAAGGCAGGGTGGCCCACGTGGAGAGCTGGCACAGCAAGATGACGCAACAAAGAGAGATGCAAAGGAGAGACAATAAAAGATGCATCAGACCAGAGAGCTAAGGTGGTGCAAGAGATTGAGCACCTCTCTCTCACTCCAGAAGGTCCCGGGATCAATTCCCGGTGCCACCTGGGGAGAAGACAAGCAGACACAGGAGAACACGCAGAGAGCAGACAGCGAGCACAAAACAACAAGGGGAGGGAGAAATAAATAAATAATTTTTTTAAAAAAGAGTAAATGTACATACATTTAAGAAAAAACAGAAACAAAAAAGAAATAGAGAAAAATAACAAAGGTAACAGATTACTCTACAAAAGATTAATAAAATGGATCAATGCCTTGCAAGATCAACTAAGGAAAAAAGCGTAGATAAAAGCACAGATTACCAGTATCAGAAATGAAGGAGGCCTCTCTGAGCCTGATCAGCTCTGAAGACGACGTAAGAGGACACTGTGAACAGCTCTAGGACAATGTTTGCCAACTCCTATCAAATGGAGAATGACTTAAAAAGCACATCTTACTAAAACCGACCAGACCTACGACACCAAACACTGACAGCACTTACGTGACAGCCAGAAGAGGCGGACTCAGAGACAGGGCGCAGGGCGTGCTGACCAGGGCGGGCGCAGGGCGTGGGCATGGAGGCCGTCTGTAGACGGCGGAGGCCGCTGCGCAGCCTCCCCAGTGTGCTTAACGTCGCTGAATACTTAGGCTTTATGTTATGCAGATTTCACAGCTTTAAAAAAGGTAAAAGCAAGTCTGTGAAAAGGTGCGACAGCCCAAAGGTCAAATGGACGCGTCCACACGACGGCTGCTGCTCAGCCCGAAACGGGACACAACGTGGCACGGGGCATGTGCACGCGCCAGCCGAAAGCCCGGAACAGACAAAGCGGCCTGGCGGCCGCCAGGGCCAGGGCCTCCTGCCGGGCAGGGGAGCTGTTCTGGTGCTGGACGGCGGGGAGGGCCGCACAGCTCTGCGGCTTCCTGGACGCCACTGAGCTGTGCGCCTCAGGGCAGCTGAATGGATGCTGTGTGGCCTGCACCTCAATTTTAAAAATCACCGAGTATTTGCAAAGACCTACTGGCTGCACAGCAGCAACCAGTTCCCAGGGTAACTCACTTTCCACTCAGACGCAACTCGCTCAGACCACCCTCTTCCACAGCACACGGGACCATCCTGGCAGGGACGCAGGATGCCTTTCCTCTGCAAGGGGGAAGAAAGCCCAGAGCTGACCCCACATCACACGGAGACAGAGGACACACAGAGGTGGGCACATGGAGGTGGATGTACACACAGAGAGGACACGCACACACGGAGGACACAGAGGACACACATTTGTGAAGGACAAGCACACACAAAGGACACACACACAGAGGACACATGGAGAACACGCACACAGGACATGCACACACGGAGGACAGACACATGGAGAACACGCA
>JAKSZT010054519.1:221852-236494 GCA_026826555.1 Tolypeutes matacus
AGAGGACACATACATGGAAGACACACACGGAGGACACATGGAGAACATGCACACACAGAGGACATGCACACACGGAGGACACACACAGAGGACACAGAGGACACACGTACATGGAGGACACGCACACACAGAGGACACACATACACGGAGGACACGCACACACAGAAGACACATGGAGAACACGCACACACAGAGGACATGCACACATGGACATGCACGCATGGAGGACACACAGAGGACAAAGGGGACACACATACATGGAGGACACGCACACATGGAGAACACACACACGAGGGCACGCATACATGGAGGACACACATAGGTGGACATACACACATAGGACACACGTGGGGGAAGGTGAGATCTGTAACTCAGCCCTGCCGAGGGCCACACATTTCCCCACCCTGTGGACCCCAGCTGTGCTCGCTGACCCTCCCAGCATGCGCCCCCTCCCCTGTAAAATGAGGATGCACCAAGCCACACCAGGGAAAGGAGGACAATAAACCTGGTCTACTACACGGACAGACCCCGACAGAAGGACACACCATGCGGCCTGCACGTCCATCAAAGCACAGGCAGCACCAGAGACCAGGGTGTGGCTATTTCCTTTTCCTCTTTGGAATCAGTAATCTTTGCACACGGGACAGTGTGTACAAGGAACAAAGACCAAGCAGCCAACAGCCACCCAGTTCCCCCCACTACAGGCGACCGATCTGATTCCCACACGTGCCCCCACACACAGGCACAGGCACAAGCGTGTCTGCTTCCACTTCCTTACACAAATGGCTGTATACGACGCATGCTGCCATGCCCCTTGTTTTTGATAGGCAAGAGACCTGAGCAGGCATTTTACCAAGGAAGACCTCCAAATGGCTAATAAATACATGAAAAGCGAAAAAAGAGAAAGACCATCATCTCTTATGAAATACATGCAAAACTCCTCAAAAATATTCTAGCAATGAAGCTGACAGCATATTAGAAGAAATATACTCCGTGACCACGTGGGTCTTACCCCAGGAATGCAAGGTTGGCTTAACATCTGCAAGTCAAGTAAAGGCACCTGGCAAAACCCAGCACCCTTCACGATGAAAACACTCGGCAAACTAGCAGTCGAAGGCCACGTCCTCACCTGTAGACAGCGTGCAAGAGCAAAACGGAACAAACCCACAGCCAACATCACGTTTAATAGTGAAAGGGTGAATACTTTCCCCCTGAGATAAGGAACAAGTCGAGGTTGTCTGCCCTTACCACTTCTTTTCAGCATTGTACTGATTCTAGACAGGGCAATTAGGCAAGAAAATGAAATAAAAGGCATCCAGGCTAGAAAGGAAAGTAAAACTCTCTATTTGCAGATGACATGATCTTACATATAGAAAATCCTAAGGAATCCACTAAAATGCTATTATAACTAATAAATGAGTTCAGCAAGGTTGCAAGATACAAGATCAATCTATAAAAACCAGTTTTATTTCCATGCGCTAGCAATGACCCAACTGAAAATGAAACTAAAATTTCATTTACAATAAGGTCAAAAAGAATACAAATTAGAAATAAATTTAACAATACAAGTGCAAAGTGAAAACTACAGAGGGCTGTTAAAAGGAATTAAAGGCGACCTAAATGAATGGATAGACATGCCACGTGCATGGATCAGGAGACTTGCATTAAGATGGCAATACTCCCTAAATTAACCTATGGATTCAACATAATCCCTATCAAAATCCTAGCTGCTATTTTTTCAGAAAATAGTGAAAACTGATCCTAAACTTTATAAGGCAAGGTATCTAAGTCAATAAAATATTGGAAAAGAACAAAGTTGGAGTACGAATACTTTCCAATTTCAAAACTCTTAAAAAGCTACAGTTATAAAAAGAGCATTGTGTAAGACATACAGATCGACAGAATTGAGAAACCAGAAATAAACACTTAACATTTATGACCAACTGATATTTGTCAAGGGTGCCAGGTTGATTCAATGAGGAAAGAAGAGTATTTTCATTAAATGGTGCTGGGACAACTGGATGTCCATGTACAAAAAAGCAAAGCTGGAACTCAACCTCACACCACACACAAAAACCAAAACGGACCAGAGACCTAAATATAAGAGCTAAGACCATAAGACTCTTAGAAGAAAGCTTAGGAGTAAATTTTCATGACCTTGGCTTAGGCAGTGGCTTCTTAGATATGACACCAAAAAGCACAATCTATACAAGAAAATATACCAGACACCAACACTGCAAGCTTTCGCTCTTCTCAGGACACCATCAATAAAGCGGAAAGGCTCCCACAGAATGGGAGAGAAAGCACTTCTATGACTCAGCAATGAAACAAACAGCCCAATTTAAAGATGGAGAAGGAATCTGAACAGACATTGCTCCAAACTGCCGCCACGATGTCAGACCGTCCCTTCCGAGCTGCTCCTGACCTAGACCGGTGACTGACAGCAGGGCCCGAGCAGGGGCCCACGGGCCGCCCCCAGCCTGCAGTCTGTGCAGGAGCCCCAGGAGGCCCCCGTGCGCGGCCTGCGCGAAGGCGTGGAGGGTGGCCATGGGCCCGGCACAGCAGCGCTCAGGGCTGGGGGCTCAGGCTCCCCCACCATCCTCCGCCCGCCCCACCAGCCCCTCCTGGACGCGGCCCAGGCAGCAGCTCCGCGGCGGCAAGTACCGTTCTGTAGGGTCTGTGCTCTCGACTCCTTCCCCAGGTTCACGTGGAAGCCACCGCCCAGGGTCGGGGCCTTGCCAGCACCTGGAAACACAGAAGACCGATTAGCCAAGCCTAGCGAGGAGGTCTGCGGCTGCGCCTTCAACTGCCCCGAGCCGCTGGAGCCCGCGCGTAAACGGAGTCAGCTGCGTCAAGGGAGGCCCTCGGGCCGCTGCCCGCCACTCTGACGGGCCCACGGAAGCCCCCGGGGGCCACAGCCTCGACCTGGAGCAGCATGTGCACCTGCCAACCCCACTCCTGGGGTGCAAATCCCTCTGCTGCGCCTGGAGCCAGCACTTCCACGGGAGGCCCACCTGCCCACTGCCACACCACGCACTGGCAGGGGGGCCCGTCCAGCCCAAGTGGCCTTGCCCACAAGGATGCGAGAGTCCCAACGCGCCCAGCCTGGCCCCTCCAAACCCCCAGAAGCACACGGCTCAGGCCCACCCTTTCCCACCCTCTGCCTCCTGTCAGATGCTTTATTTTGTTGTCGCTGGTTTTCCAAGCTTTATAATTTTTGTACTTGAAATTTTTAAAGTATGGAAAACTCACAGCAGAAAACAACCCTCACCCACAGCCACTCCCCAGGACCAGCGCGGCTAACATCTCAGCATGTTCGTGCCCAGCAGCCCCCACCCAACTTTCATTTTAGATAAAGGGGAAAAACTCCACAATAGTTTAAATAAAAATGGCTATAAGCTTTTAATAAATAATTCACTTAATACTGTGTTCAAAAAAGGACAATGATCAAAGCATGAAACTCCTGGCGCCCACCTTGCAGCCTTCCTCCCCGCCGCGGGTCCGCGTTTAGGCACAGGCCAGAGGCGTGCACACCAGAGGCGCCAGCTCCAGCGGAGTGGCGGGCAAGGCTGCCTGCAACAGACACGCTCTCCTCGCCCCGGGCCCTGGCAGTGGCTTCCGGCCCCAGCCAGCCCCCTCGGCCACCCCACCCCTGCACTGCCAGCTCCCCGGGCTCCCTGGCACACACCCCTACCTCGGGCTTGGTGCTGCCCCCACCTCTCCCCAACACCCCGAGTCACCCTTCCTGGGGCTGCCCCAGCAGCTCGTCAACCTGGCAACCAAATACTGGCCTCGGCCTCTCCCACCCCCTCCTCAAGCTCCCAGTGCAGCCCCAGCTCATCCCCCGTGAGCTGAATCCCGTGCAGTGAGGGCAGTCCTGCTCCCACTCGGTCCAGCTAGCCCAAAGGAGGGGCTTGAAACAGGTCTGCTGAGTCGGTACAGATTCTCCTTCACTCAACAAACACCACTGACAAGAAGCCTGAGTGCAGGAGATAAATCTGGAAGTGTGCATGGCTCATATGAAAATTCAGCAAATCTCAGGATGCTAAAATTGGTGGGGAGTGGGGGTGTCAGAGGAGCTGGAGCCTGAAAGAAGAAAACTAAAGGTAAAAAAAAAAAAATTCAGCATTCCCTCTGGCCAAAAGCTGCAAAATTATGAAATCCTTGCCCTTCAGATGCCTTTTTTTTTTTTTTTAGGAGGTACAGGAGATTGAACCCAGGACCTCGTACATGGGAAGCAGGCACTCAACCACTGAGCTCGCGGCTGAGATGCCCACTTTCTCTGGTGTGATGTTATCGCTTCCACTTCCAAGCATCTCATACTTGTAACAAGAAGCTAAAGTGGAGGGCTCAGGGCCAGGGGCAGCTTTGCCTCCACCTGTCACCTGCTCAGCACAGCCAGGCCCAAGCCCTCCCTCACAGACTGCACGGCATGGCGCACCTGAGAGCCCAGAGGCAGCCACAGGAACCGGGGGACACCCCAAGACCAGAAAGCCAGGCCTGCGTGGTGCTGGGGGGACAGCGCCGCTGGCACCATGCTCTGCAGATTCTTGGACGTGGGTAAGCCAGCATTTAAAAATAATTCTGTAGTACTTTCTGACCTAAGGAAGGGGTTTTTGGCACTGTGGTGAAACTCAGGAGGACACACCTGTGCAAGGCTCAGCAGTCACACAACAGGCCCTACAACAAGCTCAGGTGAGCTCAGGCCGGAAGCGCCACGTGCTGACAGCTGCTGGCCGTCACGGGACTCGGCCGCCTTGGGACACACAAGGGTGAGCCAAATGCCAGGGCCGTGCACGAGCATGACGCACAAGCAGGGCCGCAGGGGCAGCCGGCCCCCTGGGCGGGCCGCTACTGACCTGTCTGTAGGGGCGCAAGGGGGCAAGTGAGGAAGACAGCACTGCCCACCGCGTGCCCCGCGGCCGGAACTCGACAGATGAGCAGTGCTGCTCCTGGCTGCTCGGGACTGGCAACACCGGCTCATGCCGACACCTGATTCAGGGCTGAGTTGTGAGCCCAGGAGCTACGTGCAATGCCCCCAGGTGTCTTGGTGACCACTGAGGAGCGTGACGGCCCCTGCAACCGGTGGGGCAGCCGCCGGCGCAGGGCTCCCTCCAGGGGCTCTCCAGGCCCGGGCAGGCGGACACAGAGCCCCTGGCAGGGGCAGCAGTCTCAGCAGAGGGAAGACTGGGGGACACCCCTGCCCGGCGCCAGACCTGGGGACCCCTGCCCGCCGGCCATCACTAACCCTAGCGCATCCCAATGGCCACATGCCCTCCCCACGCTCTGCCCTTAGCCATCCCAGCCACGCCAAACAGCTCCTCAGCAAACCTGGCTCTCGCCTGCCCTGCGCGCCCTCCCAGCTGCCAGCAGGCACCACGTGTGCGGGACGCAGGACGCCACTGTGCTTCTCTGGCTCACTGGCCTGCCGGCTTCTTCCCAGACCCCTCGAGGACCCGGCTTTCTCAGTGCCAGGATCCTGGGCCCTGGATGCCAGAGCGCTGGGACGGACCCCAGGCGGAACTCCCAGCCCGCCCACAGGAAGGGCAGGACCCCCACCCACCAGAGAACACTCCTGCCAGGGCCACTGGTTACACTCACTTTCCACAGGAAAATGCTAATCTTGATGTGGAAGCTTAATTCTCAAAGCCCTAAGCAAGAAAGCTGAGGAGACAGTGGCTGTCCAAGAAAACAGCAACTCAGAGAAGGCCCCCTCCAAGGCCAGGCCGGATGCAGGAGGCAGGAGGCAGGAGGCAGGATGCAGGAGGCCCTGGCACGCGGATGTGCCAGCAGCCAAGTTTCTGAGCGTCTACTCTTGTACAGAGAAGCTGAGAAGCGAGCAAATCGCAACCCGGTGTGATCAGCACTGTGGTAGGGGAAGGACGCCGGGTGGGCACCTGCCAGGGAGAGGCCCCACCTGGGAGGCCAAGGGGCTGCCGCCAGCAGGAGGACCCCCACTCCCTGCCTGCGGGCCCGAGGCACCTCCCCTCTACCTCCCTGTTGTTGCCAGGGGCGGGCACTGGGGGCCAGAGACCAGCCCACCTTCCTCTCCAGGACGTTCCACAGCACCTGCTCAGGCAGCTGCAGGGGGCTGAGCTCACAGGAGACCCTGCTCCACACCACCTTCCCTTGCCCTGGGGGGCTCTAGGGCCCATCTCCTCTGCCTGAGTGTCCACAGCTGGAGCGCGAGGGCAACGAGCTGTCACTGGGCCACAGGGTGCGCTTGGCACGGAGCCTTCCCACGGAAAATCCTCAGTGTTTGCTGCGATGATGGTGGCGGTGGCCCCAGGAGGCAGTCTCGGATGGGGGACCCTGCGATGCGTAGCAAAACCGCAAAAACGCACCTGCGCCTTTACCACAGCAAGCCCAGGGTTTCGCCCCTGGGAGTCACCGTGGAGAACCCAAAAGGTGTACCACAAAAGGTGTACCACGGAGGTCAGAGCCGAGCAGGGAGGGACTACAGGAAAGCCACGACACCCAATGTTACTCTTTGGAAAGATCGATAAAACTGATAAACCTCCAGCAAGAGAGACAAAGGAAAAAGAGAGAACTAGAGAAGACACAAAATACCAATATCTGAAAGGAGAAAGGATACCAGAACAGAACTTATAGGTATTAAAAGAACAGTAAGAGACCACTACAAACAAGTCTACACACAATTCCTCAAAAAACACAGCCATCAAACTCACCCACAGTGAAATGGATAGGCCAAATAAACTATAACCTAAAAAAAGCTTCTGAGAAAGAAACTCCAGGCCCAGATGTCCACTTGGATGAAGTCTACCAAGCACTTCAAAAAGAAGCCACAAGAATCCCACAGCATCGCTTCTAGAAATTCGAAAAGGAGGGGACCCTTCCCGACTCTTTCTATGAGCTCAGCACTCAACCAGACAAAGACATCGCAAGAAAAGAAATCTACAGATCGACACCCTGCATGGGCATAAACGAAAACCCTCAGCAGAACGTGAGCAAGCCTAGCCCAGCAATGTGAACAAGGGGGGTTTACCTGGGACGCCAAGGCTCAGCCTCTGAAAGCCCATCAGTGCAGCCAGCCTCGTTAGGCTCGAGAAAGCGAGCCACACAACCACCACGCCCGAAGCAGAGACGCGCCCGACAGCATCCAACATCACCGTGAGACCCTCAGCAAGCCAAGAAGGAACGGAAAGGGCGTCTTCAACTTTACTGAAAAAGGGCAGCTACAAAAAAAGGGGCCTCTAGCGCCACACTGAATGGCAAGAGACTGAATGCTTTCTCCTAAGACCCAGAACAAGGCAGGCATGTGTGCTCCACGGCAAAAAGAAATGAGAGGAAGAAATGAAACAGTTCCTATACTGCAGACATGACTATCTTAAGGAATCAAGTGGGGCAGGGGAGAACCCTCCCTATTAAGTTTAGCAGGAAACAAGGTGAACACACAAACCAGCCATATTTCTATGTTCTGGCAATGAACAACACTGAAATCTTAAGTGCAAATCTAAAAAACTGTATGTGAGCTGTCTGCTGAAAACAATAAAACACTGATGAACAGCATCGGAAAAAACCTTAAGTAAATGGAGAGGCAGGCTGTGTTCAGGGACTAGAAAACTCAACATACTAAAAACGTCAGTTTTCCAAGTTTACCAATAGATTCCAATCGAAATCCCAAGAGGATTTTTTGTAGATATAGAAAAACTTACTTATTAGCTAGCTACCTGCTACAACATCTTGAGCTGACCTTGATGTTGAACTTTCAAGACCCTTTTTATGCATGTTGAGTGTCACTGGAAAATGCACTGTCCGTTTCTGAACCTGTTTTTGTTTTTGTTTTTTATGAGATTGAATGTTTATTTTTCGATTACTTCACATGTCCATGTAATCATTACTGCTAGAATGAGACATTTAGTATCAATTCTATTCCTATTTTCCAATTTTATAGATATGAGCTGACAATCTTTGTTTACATAAATGAGCAGATTCCCATTTATTGAAGCAATGGAATATAATTCTTTGAACTCCTTCAGAGTTCTATGCCACATCACATGTTGATCTACCTCCAACAATTTTTTTAAACCTTTAATTTCAGACTAATTCTAGATTTACAGAACATTCACAAAGATAATTCAGAGAGTTCTCTATATACCCTTAACTCAGCTTCCCTTAATGTTAACATCTTATATAACCAAAGTATATTGATCACAACTAAGAAATTAACATTGGTACACTACTACTAATTAAACTACAGACTTTATTCGGCTTCAGCCAGTTTCCCACTAATGTTCTTTTTCTGTTTCAAGATCCAATTTAGGATACACATTGCATTTAGTTGTCATGTCTCCTTGGCCTCCTCTGATCTGTGGCAGTTTCTTGATCTTTCCTTGTCATTCATGACTTTGACAGTTTTGAAGAAAGAATACTGATCAGGTATTTTCTAGAATGTCCCTCAATTTGGGTGTGGCTGATGTGTTCTTTTGATTGGACTGACATTATGGACTTTTGGAAGAATAATATAGAGATGCATCATTTCAGGGGTTACATGACATCAATACAACTTACTACTGGTGATATTAACCTTGATCATTTGATTAAGATGGTGTCTGCTAGTTTCTCCACTGTCAAGTCACTATTTTCCCACTCTATCTGAACCTGTTTTTATGTTGATAAAATGAGTTGATGGTCCCTTTTCTTCTATCCTATGGATATATTTAGGAGAAATGACATCACAGATGTGATTCTGAGTGAGGTATTGAGACTGCAGTGGTGTTATTCAAACTGAGGTCTTCAGGTCGCTTTTACACAAATTACCTAAGGGCCTTGTTAAAATGTAGATTCCTGGGCTCAGATTTACTAAATCAGAATTACATAACCCAAGAATCTGTTTCTTAATAAATCTGATTGCAAATCCTTTCTTTTTTGAAAATCTTAAACTATGTACCAAGTTTTTGGTTGAAATTGTGTAGCATAAGTAAACTTTAAGTTGCATTCTATTAACCAATATGTATGTATTTCTATAAGCATAGTTATGCTGAAATAAACTTTAAAAACAAAAAAGAAAAGTTTTGCCTAAAAAAAAAGAAACTTATTACAAAATTTAAATGTAAATGGAAAACTGTCACAGCTAAAACAATTTTGACCAAGAACAAAGCTTGAGGACTCAATACCCGATTTCAAACCATACTATAAATCCACAGTGAGCAGGACAGTCTGGAGTGGACAGAGGGGCAGATGCTGAGCAGTGCAGCAGGACCGAGAGCCCAGAAACGGAGCTGCACAGTGACAGCCAGCGGCTTGCCGAAGCAGCAGGGGAAATTCAGGGCACGAGGGAGGCTTTTCAACAGATGGTTCAGCCTACACATCACAGCTGACACAAGAATTAGCTCAAAATGGTTCACAGATACAAACGTAAAACACAGAGCTATAAGCCACTTAGAAGAAAACAGGGAAATCATTGTGACCCAGGGTTGGGCAAGGATTAGATATGGCACCAAAAAGCAACCCACAGAAAAAGTGGACTGCAGCAAACTTTACAACTACTCTGCAAATCACACGTCCAGCAGCGGGCTTGATGCAGCACAGATGAAGGACTCTAGAAACTCACCAGAAAAAAAAAAAAATCCAATTTAAAAAGTGGGCAAAGGGTCAATGGTGGGGACCCCCACCCCATCAAGAGGGCAGAGTGGGACAGTCCCACTCTCCATCCCCCACAGAAGCTATGAACAACCAGAACCAGCAACAACTGGCAGAAAGGCCTTTCTCAAAGCCCCAAAAACAGGGTGAGTAGCAAATCAACGAAAAGACTGCCTGATAGTGACAGGACCTCCTAGGGTCCTGGCTGACCCACCCCTCGCCGGCTCGGCTGGGAGCCAACTGCGCTCCCAGTGCGGGTCCCGGGTGCCGGGTCCAGAGGCAGCAGAGGGACCCTGGTGCCCATGCTGGGAGCACGTGGGCCTGGCCCAGTCTCTGGCGGTGGCCTGAGGGACTCGCCATCCATCCCAGCCAGGACCCGGCCTGAGTGCAGAAGGCGGCTCTCGAGCCTCCTACAGAGGTCTGGGAGAGCAGTCAAGCCGCGCTGCCTGGGGCAAGGGACTGCTGGCTGTGGGGCAGGAATGTTTCCTAGGGAAGAGGGGACATTAGGACCCATGTCAACATGGGAATCTCTACTGCCACACACGCATGCCCCAGACAAGCCACAAGTGCAGAAAGGATCAGGGAGGCCCCTGCACTTTGGCCCCAAGCAGTTCTCTAAACTCATTGTAAGGACAAGCCTGAAGGAGCACCTACACAGGTCAATCTGCAAAGACCAGGAAAGGTGTTTCTTCTTTTCCTCCTTTTGCTTTTTTTTTAGCTCCAGGCATTCAGGGAGAGCTCTGTCATAATGCTAGCTGGATACAAGGGTAAGAAACAGACACCTCACAATCTAAATTCCAGCAATAACTCATTAAAACATCAAAATGTCCAGGTTTCAACAAAAGCTTACAAACATGCAAACAGGAAATGATAACCAGGAAAAGGAGATTAAAGGGTTAGAAACCACCAGTGAGGAGGGTCAGAACTGGGACGTACCAGACAAGCCTTTTAAAAAGTGGTCCTGGGAGCGGCTGTAGCTCAGTGGTTGAGCACCTGCTTTGCATGTACGAGGTGCCTCTTTAAAAAAAATTTTAAATTTAAATTAAAAAAAAAAAAAAAAGTGAGGAGTGGGTGTAGCCCAGTGGTTTGAGTGCATGCTTCCCATGTACGAGGTCCCAAGTTCAATCCCTGGTACCTCCTAAAAATAAATAAACATACAAACAAATAAGTAAATAAGTAAATTATTTTTAAGAAAAGTGATCCTGGGGGGAGATGAGAATGGGGAATTATTGCTACATGAATATGAATTTTGGTTTTGGATGATAAAAGTCTGGCAATAGATAATGCTGAAAATTACAGTATTGTCAATGTACTTAACATCAAAGAACTGTCCATTTAAAATGGTTAAAATGATTTTTATCTTACATATAAATTTTAAATACGTCTATTTTTTAAATGGCACTACTGTTTACTGAGAAACAAATTAAGCTGCAAGGCAACAAAGGCATTTATTTTGGGATTTCAGAATTGCAACTTGGAGAGCACAGATTCAGTTAGCAACCCAAATCGTGTCCCGTCTTGGTATTTCCAGGCAAGAGCTTTTAAAGAAAAAGAAGATTAGAAAAACCGTTTGTGGCTGGTGGTTATTTGGGGTATCCCAGCTGTTCTTCCAGCTAGACAGGAGCAAGGTCCCTTGTCTTGTGCTTCTGTCGTGCGGCGTCCAGGTGCCCCTGGCCCTCTGTGGAGCGCTGCTACCCGAGGCTACACGAGATCCGGTTGGTATCTGCCTGAGAGACTCTACTTCAGATCTCTACCATAGGAACTCTATTTTATTTAATTTCTTTTTAAACTACATATGCTTAAAGAACTGATGGAAAATATGGACAAAGAACAAAAGAAAATCAGGAAAACAATAGATGAACACAAAGAAAATATCAATAAAGAGATGAAAATTATGAAAAGGAACCAAACAGAGCTGAGGATCATAGTAACAGAAATTAAAACTCTCTACAAGGCTTCAACGCAGATTGGAGCTGGCAGAAAAAAGGATCACAAAGCTTGACAACAAAATAATAAAAATCATCCAGTCTTATGTGACATAAATATCTTTTTTTTTTTTAATTAGAAATTAAAAATCAGGCCGTCTGGTGAGGAGGAAAGAATGAAGACAAGTGAACAGGGCCTGAGGAACTGTTCCTTATCATAATCTAATTTCCTTATCATAATCATCAAAGTACCTTTGCTTAACGGACATAAAATATGGTCATATGATGGTCATTTAATACATCCTAAAGTCAGCCTCCAGTCAAAAGTTGTAAGTGTCTATTACAAAGTGAAACAAATTTGACTATAAAGGATATGTTTAGGTACTTTGTTATGGTTTGATATGTATTTTTTTTTTTCACAAGGAAAATCAAATAAAACATTATTGATCTTTTATGAGGAAAAAAAAAAAAAAAGAGCAGTAACAGACACACTGCAGGGGCCCAGAAGGAGGGGGGAGAGGGGCACAGAGAATAGTCAATGAGATAGTAGCTGAAAGCTCCCCCAACTTAACAGAAAGACACGATCACGCACATCCAAGACGATCAGCAAGCTCCAAATAGGGTAGGCCCGACTAGACCCACGCTGCAGCACATTATGATCAGATTGCTGAATGCCAAAGGTGAAGAGAGAATTCTGAAAGTCGCAAGAGAAGCAGTGTCACGTGCAAAGCAGACTCAGTAAGAGTAAGCACCAATTTTTTATCAGGAACCATGGAGACAAGAAGCAGAGGGATAACATAAAGTACTGAAAGCAAAAAATTACCAACCAAGAATTCCATATCCAGCGAAACTGTTTATTGTGTGTTTTTTTTTAAACAAGGGAGATTAAGACATTCCAAGAAAAACAACAGATGAGGGAGTTGGTCACCACTAGAGCAACCCTAGAAGAGATGCTCAAGGGAGTCCTGTGGGCTGAAAGGAAAGGACACCAGACCACAGACCAAACCCATGTGAAATAAAGGTCTGTGAGGATAAACAGAAATGCCAACACGATTGTCTTTTTGGCTTGTAACTCTACTTTTTTTTTTTACTTCCTATGGAATCTAAAAGACAAATGCATAAACGGAATGATAAATCAGTGGTTTGGGACTCAATGTATAAACTTGTAATTCGAGGGGAGAACTACATAAAGATGGGGGAACGGAGGGGTACAGAAGCGTAGTACATACAAATGATGTTAAGTTGGTATCAAAGCAAATGAAGCTGCCATAGATTTAGGAAGTTAAATTTAAGCTCGTAAAGACAGAAATTAAGAGTGCAGGTTGCCAGGGGTGGGGACAGGGGGGTGGGGAATTACTGCACAGTGTGTGATTTCTGCTCTAGCACCCTGCAGTCCCAACTCCTGGGTGACCGCTCTAGAGAACTGAAATTTATGCTCCGGTAAAAAGCGATTCATGACCGCTAATGGCAGGTGTAGTCACAATCACCTCAGACTGGCAACAATCCCAAATCTCCTTCAACAGGTGGACTGCTAGTCCGTTCACACCATGGGGTGACGGCTAAGGTCGCGTGAGCACTTGCCCAGGTTTTGGTGTCCAGCTGTCTGGTCAAACAGGCATGGGCCTGACTGTGACTCTGAGGACATCGTGTGGACTTAAATCATCAGTCAGTTGATTGCATCCACAGCTGATAATATCTACAACCTACTGAGGAGGCTGCCTTCCCCATCCAATCAGCTGAAGGCCTCAGAGGGAGAAGTGAGGATTTCAGCAGTCAGAGAATTTCCATCTCTACCTCCACCAGCCAGCTCCTCCTGCGGAACTCATGGAAAACCTTCACTGGAGTTCCCAGCTTGCGGCCTGACCTATGGAATTTGGACTTGCCCATGTGCACAATTTGTATCACAAATCTCATAATGTTCACACATTCATATATAGTTCTAGATAGGTATAGATAGATAAGATAGATAGATAGATAGATAGATAGATAGATAGATAGATAGATAGATAGATAGATATAGCTCTATTTCCCTGGAGAACCCTGACTAATACAGATGAGATGCTACTCAGCAGTAAAAAGGATGGAAGGATGGATACGGGCAAGCCAGGTTGAATCTAAAGCCATTAAGGCTAACTGAAAGAAACCAACTTCAAAAGGACTGTTTCCATTTCTTTGGCAAAACTATATGGATGGGGAAGAGATGAGTAGTTGCCTGGGGTAGGTAGCAATAAAGGGAGGTTTTTCAGATGATGGACCTTTTCTTTAAACTCATCGTGGTGGTTATCCGAATCTATGAATGTGTTAAACTCATAGACTTGTACACTGAAAGGCAGTTTTACTGTTTATCAGTTTTAGGGGGCGGGGAGCATGGCCACTGCGTCCAGGCCGCCGCCACGGTCTTCTTGCTTTCTCTTCTTGTAAATTCAACTTTTAAAATCAAAGTTACACCCAAGCACTTAGCTGAAAGGGCCAACCAGTTCCACAAAGCGCAGGGCCAAGCCCCGCAGCCCCTCTGTACGCCACCCCCTCTAATCCCACGTCCAACCCTGCAGCTTGGGCTTTTGCCTCAGTTTCTCCCAACAACAGGCTATTGCGCCTTGCCTTGTGCGGCCGCGACGCCCCCACCCCAGGTGACCAGGCACTTCCGACCTCACCCGCCGCGCGTGCATTTTGCAGCTTTTCCCCGCGCTGCGTCGGAGCCTCGGCCAGGGATACGCAGGGCCCTCACCTGGGCGCGTCTGCCAGGTGTGCAGCGGCCGCCGCCCCGCGGCGTAGACCGCGAGCCCCGGGGTCTCGCGGCACCGACAGGCGCACGTGCGCGGGGCAGGGGCGTCGCGGGGCGCCGCGCGCGGGACTCACCGTCGAGAGACACGAACTGGCCCACGGCCGAGGAGCCGCCGCCGCTGTTCTCCACGAACTGCACCTCGGACACGATGATGTTGTCCTCGAGCACCGAGCCGCAGCCGGTGCACACGGCGTCGCCGCGCGCCGCGTCCAGCTCGATGTCCGTGCCGCCGCAGGCGCGGCACACGCGGCCCGCCATGCCGGCGGGGCCCCGCCGCGCGCGCGAGCCCGTCCCGCGCCGCCCCGGCTCTCGCGAGGCCGCCGAGCCGC
>JAKSZT010054519.1:246494-276085 GCA_026826555.1 Tolypeutes matacus
CTTGCTGCTCTGAGAATTTTCTCTTTATCTTTGACATTTGACATTCTAAATAGTATGTGTCTTGGAGTAGGTCCATTGGATTTGGGTATTGTAGCAATTTGGCAGTTTGATGTAATTATGAATTCCAAAAGTAGATATTGGATTATGCTTGTAAACTGGTCTGCTAATCTGGGTATGATTAAGTTATGATTAGGGCATTAACTGGGCCACATCAGTAGGGTGTTGTGCCCCACCCTTTGGTGGGTAGAGTCTCAAAGATAAAAGATAGGGCAAAGGACAGTGTTAGAACAGTTTTGATGTTGGAGTTCTGGTGAGGAAGGAGAGAAGGCCCTGGGAAAAGATACGAGCCATTTGCCTGAGAGTTCACAGCTGGCCTTGTGGAGAGGCAAAGCCTAGAGAGCCTCATAGTCCACAGCTGACCTTGTGGAGGAAACAGAGGAGCTGAGCCCGGAGAGAAACGCAGCCCCGGGAAGAGAGGAACCCCAGAAGCCTGAACCCTGGCAAACGTCAGCAGCTGTCATGCTCCAACACGTGGCAATGGGCTTTGGTGAAGGAAGAAACTTACACTTCATGGCCTGGTAACTGTGGATTTCTACCCCAAATAAATACCCTTTATATAGAGCAACTGATTTCTGGTATTTTACATCAGCACCCCTTTGGCTGACTGATACAGGTATGGTGTGCTTCTTGGACATATACATTCATTTCTTTCTTAAGAGTTGGGAAATTTTCAGCTATTATTTCCTCAAATATTCTCTCTGCCCCTTTTCCCTTCTCTTCTCCTTCTGGAAATCCCATGACACATATGTTGCTGCATTTTGTGTTGTCATTCAACTCTCTGAGCCCCTGCTCAATTTTTTCCATTCTTTCCTCTCTTCAATTTTAGCTGTTTGGTCTTCAGTATCACTTATTCTTTCTTCTATCATTTCGAGTCTGCTGTTGTATGCCTCAAATGTGTTTTTTATCTCACCTATTGTGTCTTTCATTCCCATGAACTGTGTAACTTTTCTGTTCAAGGTTTCAAATTCTTCTTTGTGCTGGCTCAATGTCTTCTTCTTTTTCTTTTTTTAAGATTTTTTTAATCCCCCCCTTGCTGCTTGTGTTCGCTATGTCCATTTGCTTTGCGTTTTTCTGTGTCTGCTTGTCTCCCTTTGTTGTGTCATCTTGCTACGCCAGCTTACCACACTGCACCAATCATCAGCTCAAAGCGCTGCGCTGGCTGTCAGCTTACTGCACCATGTGCACTGGCTCGCCTTCCCCAGGAGAGCCTGGGAATTGAACTGGGGGTCTCCTATATGGTAAACGGGAGCCCAACCAATTGAGCCACAGACGCTTCCCTCAATGTCTTCTTGATGTGATTATCTTTAACCATATTGTCTTTAATTAATTTAATTTTGGAAATTTGTGCACATTTTGCTGATTAGTTCTCTCAAATTCTACATCACTTCTGGGGCTTTGATATATTCCTTTTCTTGGACCATGTCCTCTATTTTCTTATTATGGCTTGTAATTTGTTTACTCAGATGCTCAATTTCTTTCTCTTTTGTAGGGATTTAGTGACAGGATGCTATATGTTACTACTGCTCTTTGATTCTTGGCTCGACCTGGATTGTTAGGATTGTTCTGCTGGTTGCTCAAAACTGGGCACTGGGCCCAGTAATTGGTTGTAGAGTCGTTTCCTAGGGCCTTGGGCAGGGAGGCTATAGAGGCCAGGAAAAGCCTCTCTTACTTATTAATTTTCTTATGTGCACTTCCTTGGTCTGCCAGGAGATGGCGCTTGTTGGCAGCTCTCAATTCAATGCCTGGTTGGAGGGTATTTGTTGTGACACAGACCAGATCAATGTGATGGAGCTTCCTGTCTGGGGGCTAAGAGCCTTGTAATTCAAACTTTCTGAGACAGTTCTCCAGGCTTCTCTTGTAGCGCCCCCCTTTTCCCAGCTAGGAAATATTTCCACTCCCTTCTGAATCCTCAACAATCAGTCCCTGTTAGTAGAGGAGGAGATTGGGCGGGAGGTTTGTATTTCTTTAGCCCCTTGCAGGCTCCAAGGCAAACAATGGCACAGCCTCACCCGGCCTGGAAGGGCTCCTGGGACACAGCAGACCAAATATGTGAGTCAAAAGCTGAGTCAGCCTTAGGCTATGTCCCTCTCTCTCTCCTTTCCTGAGGTATCCTCAACAATTAGTCCCAGCTAGAAGAGAGGGATTTCTCCAGTCCGCTGGCTCCCAGGACAAACCACTGTGTGGTCCCAACTGGCCTGGAAAGGCTTGTGGGACCTAGTAGACCAAATTTGTATGTCAGAAGCTGAGTCAGCCTTAGGCTGTGTCCCTCTCTCTCCCCTTTCCTGGGGTGCTGGATCCCTGGAGCCCCCTTTCTCTGTAGCCACAGGCCCAGAGGCCCAAGAATTCTAAAGTGTCTTTAGTGTGGGGGAGGGTGCCAGCAGCAGCAGCCGCGGGTTTCAACTCACAGTTCTGTTGTCAGGATTTCCCTTCTTTGTCCCTCTCTCCTCTGGGTGGTGTCCAGCCTTAGCCTGGTGTCCTAAACCCTAGAAGATCTTTTTCTAGGCTGTTTCAGCCTGTCCTCTATCTATTTTTCTGGAGGAGAAGAGAGTCCCATGTCTTCCTAGTCTGCCATATTCCAGGAAGTCTACCAACACATTTTATAAAGCCAACATCACCCTAATACCAAAGCTGGATAAAGATATTACAAGAAAAGAAAATTACAGACCAATCTCTCTAATGAAGATAGATGCAAAAATTCTCAACAAAATACTTCCAAATTGAATCCAACAGTATATCAAAAGACTTATACATCATGACCAAGTGGGATTTATTCCTGGTATGCAAGGGTGGTTCAACATAAGGAAATCAATTAACATAACACACCAAATTAACAAATTGAGGGGAAAAAACCCATGATCATCTCCACTGAGCAGAAAAGGCATTCAAAAATTCCAGCATCCTTTTTTGATAAAAGCACTTCAAAAGATAGGAATAGAAGGAAAATTCCTCAATATGATAAAAGGCATATATGAAAAACCTATAGGGAAACGGATGTGGCTCAAAAGGTTCAGCGTCCGTCTACCATATGGAGAGACTGGGGTTCGATCCCCGGTACCTCCTGGTAAAAAAAAAAAAAAAAAAAAAAGAAAAACCTATAGCTGAAATTATACTCAGTTGGGAAAGGTTGAATGTTTTCTCCCTAAATTGGGAACAAGACAAGGATGTCCATTGTCACCACTGTTATTCAAGATTGCACTAGAAGTTCTAGCTAGAGCAATTAGACAAGGAAAAAAAAAAAAAAAAGACACCCAAACAGAAAAAAAATAACACTCTCACTATTTGCTGATGACATGACCATATATTAGAGAATTCTGAAATGTCTATGACAGGGGTTCTTAACCTTTTTTGTTCCACAGACCACTTTGCCAGTCTGGTGAAAACCACAGACCCCTTCTCAGAATGTAGCAGCATATAGTTTTTTGACACTCAACTAGCATCAGGTCTAACAACTACCATAATTTTGAAGTATGGATGAGTGTAAATGATTTTTTGAGATATGCAAAAATTGTAATGTGATATGAAATGAATACTACTGCAATTTATTGCAAATATTCATAATTGAATGAAATGCTAGCTTTCAGTTAGTGGCCAGAGGAAATAAAGAAAATAAGTTGATTTTTTTTTTCAATTGAAGCTCACAGAACCCCTGAAATCTTTCCATGGATCCCTGATTAAGAACCCCTGGTCTACAACAAAGCTACTTGAGCTAATAAATGAGTTCAGCAAAGTGGCAGGATATAAGATCAACATGCAAAAATCAGTAATGTTTCTGTACACTAGTATTGAATGATCTGAGGAGGAAATTAGGGGGAAAAATTCCATTAAAATAGCCTCAGAAAGATTCAAATACCTAGGAATCAATTTAACCAAAGAAGCGCAGGACTTATATGTAGAAAACTACAAAACAATGCTGAAAGAAATCAATGGAGATCTAAACAAATGGAAAGACATTCCATGTTCATGGATTGACATCACAAAGATGTCAATCCTACGCAAACTGATTTATAGATTCAACGCAATACCAATCAAAATTCCAACAGCCTATTTTATAGAAACAGAAAAGGTAATTACCAGATTCATTTGGAAAGGAAAGTGCACCTGAATAGCCAAAAGCATTCTAAAAAAGAAGCGCAGCATGAGAGGAACTTTACTGCCTGACCCTGAAACATATTACAAAACTACCGTGGTCAAAACAGCATGGTACTGGCATAAAAACAGACACATTGATCAATGCAATAGAATTGAGAGTCCAGTGGCTAACTGGTTTTCGATAAACGTACCAAAACCATGTTAAAGGGACAAAACAGTCTCTTCAACAAATGGTGCTGGGAGAACTGGATATCCACAACCAAAAGAATGAAAGAGGACCCCTATCTCACTCCCTATAAAAGAATCAACTAAAGGGGATCAAAGAGGGAGCGGATGTGGCTCAAGCAGTTGAGCACCTGCCTCCCACATGGGAGGTCCCGGGTTCATTTTCCAGTGCCTCCTAAAGAAGACAAACAATGAGCAGACAACAAGCAAAAACAATGAACAGACAATGAGCAAAAACAAAGAGCAGACAATGATCAAAAACAATGAGCAGACAACGAGGAAAAACAAACAAGCATCGAGTGGATGTGGCTCAAGCAGTTGAGCACCCGCCTGCCACATGGGAGTTCCGGGGTTTGGTTCCCGTGCCTCCTAAAGAAAAAACAGATGAGCAGACAGTGAGCAAAAAAACAACGAACAGACAATGAGTAAAAACAACGAGCAAACTGCCATAGGGAGCCATAGGGTTGGGGGAAGGGAATGGATCAAAGACATAAATATTGGTGTGGGAGGTGGGCAACATGGGAATCCCAGTGGGTTCCGTGTAATATTTTGGGTAATCTAAGCACCTCTTAAAATATATGTATATATATATATATATATATATATATATATATATATATATATATACACAACATTTTTGTAAGCAAATACACATATATGCATATATATTTATATATCATTTTGCAAATGTTTGTATGTATTGTGAGAATTTTGATTTTTACCCATAATAAAAAAATAAATAAATAAATAAATAAAAAAGTAAAAAAATAAAAAAAAAAAATAAAAAAATTAAAAAAAAAAAAAAAGACATAAATATTAAAGCCAGGACCATAAAACTACTGGAAGAAAATGTAGAGAAACATCCTCAAGATCTTGTGGTAATTAGTGGTTTCTTGGACTTTATACTCAAAGCATGAGCAACAAAGGAAAAATAAATGGGACCTCCTCAAAATTAAACACTTTTGCACCTCACAGGACTGTCAGAGGGGTGAAAAGGCAGCCAACTCAAAGGGAGAAAATATTTGGATATCACATATCTGATAATGATTTAATATCCAGGATATATAAAGAGATGTTAAAACTCAACAATAAAAAGACAAACGATTGAATTAAAAAATGGGCGAAAGACTTGAATAGACATTTCTCCGAAGAAGAAATACAAATGGCAAAGAAACACATGAAGAAATGGTCAACATCACTCATGATTAGGGAAATGCAAATCAAAACTACAATGAGATATCATTTCACACCTCTCAGAATGGCCACTATTAAAAAGACAGACAACTACAAGTGTTGGAGAGGATGTGGAGATATAGGAACACTTCTTCACTGTTGGTGGGAATGCAGGATGGTCCAGCCACTGTGGAGGACTGTTTGGCAGTTCCTAAAGAAGTTGAATATAGACTTGCCACGTGACCCGGCAATACCACTGCTGGGTATATACCCAGAAGAACTGAGAGCAGTGACACGAACAGACATCTGCACACCGATGTTCATAGCCACATTATTCACCATTGCCAAAAGTTGGAAACAACCCAGGTGTCCATCAACAGATGAATGGATAAACAAACTGTGGTCTATTCACACGATGGAATATTATGCAGCTGTGAGAAGAAATGAAGTCATAAAGCATATGGCAACATGGATGAACCTGGAGGACATTATGTTGAGCGAAGCAAGCCAGACACAGAAGGACAAATACTGTATGAATGTGTTACTATGAACCAAATATATTGTGTAATTTCATGGAGTTAATAACTAAAATACGGGTCAGCAGAAAGTAGGATGAGGGTGGAGAATGGAGAGCTGAGGGTGAACTTGTGCAGAGCTGGTGACAAGGGTGGGTGCTGATCTCTGGAAATGAAGAGAAAAGGTGGAAGCACACCATGATGTTAGCGACTAGCACAGCTACTATGTGGGTATGAAAGTGGTTGAAAGAGAAAGTCCAAGGTCATGTGTGTCACTAAAAGGAGAGATGAAAAATGTAACCTGGAACTCTATAGCATAGTAAAACCTTGTGTGAAATATGAATATGGGTAAAATTGCATATATAAAACCGTTTTTCTTTGAAGCTGAACAAATGTATGTTAATACTACAAAATTTTATTTCAGACAAAAAAAAATACGTTACGCTACGTGAGAGAAACCAGAACCAAAGCACTGCACAGTGTGCGACTCCATTTATATAGATGGAAATATAAATCAATTCATAAAGATGAAGCTAGACTAGTGGGTATGTAGGGCTGGGAAGGGCTGCTAAGGGGTGTGGAGCTGCTCTTTTGGGAACGCTGAAATTGTTCTAGAATCTTTTGTGGTGATGAAGGCACAACCTTGTGATTACACTAAAAGCCACTGAGTATACGCTTTGGGTAGCTCGTATGGTATGTGAATATAGCTCAAGAAAGCTGCTTAATAAATAAATACATAATTGTGCAAGAATAGCCAGAAATAGCAGCTATGTACAGCAGGGGGAACATACAGAGATTGAGAGGGGAAGAATTTTCTTGTTTGTTGGTTTTTAAATTATTATTATCATTATATTGAAGTAATGAAAATGCTCTAATAAGGATTGAAGTGATGAATGCACAACTATGTGCTTATACCAGATACCAGTGATTGTACATTTTGGATGAGTTGTATGCTTTATTAATATGTATCAATAAAATTAATTTGTTTTAAATATATCTATCTCTCTCCTGTCAAAATCAAAAGGCAGGGGGAGACCAGGAAATGTCGCCACATGCCTTGCTATGTGAGAAGTTAAGGACCAAGAATCACCAACAGGGATGCAGATGTGGCTCAAGCGACTGAGCTCCTGCCTACCACATGGGAAGTCCTGGGTTCAGTTCCCAGTGCCTCCTGGAGAAGACGAGCAAAACAGCGAGCTGTTGTGACGGGCTGGCACAACTGGCTGGCATGGCGAGCTGATGCAACAAGATGACGCAACAAGGAGACACAAAGAGGAAACACTAAGAGACACAACAAAGCAGGGAGTGGAGGTGGCTCAAGTGATTGAGTGCCTCTCTCCCACTTGAAAGGTCCCAGGTTCGGTTCTGGTGTCTCCTAAAGAGAAGACGAGCAGATACAGAGAGCACACAGTGAATGGACACAGAGAGCAGACAGCAAGCGCAAACAACAAGGGGGAGGGAGTAAGTGAATAAAATAAATCTCTTAACCAAAAAAGAATCACCAGCAGCTATTCAGTCTTCAGGAAGAAAGTATTGCCTTAATTATACCTTGATTTGGATTTTTTTCCCAGGCTCAAACCGAAGCAAATTTCCATTGTTTAACCTGACCCATTTCATCTTTCTGGTATTTGCTCGAGCAGTCTGGGAATGCCGGTCATGTTGAAATCAATGCTAATCATTTTGAACAAAACTTTAGAGGCTGTGGCTGATGTCCATTATTCAGAGAGAATTCCATTTCCTTGTCAATCACGTGAGGTGGGGGGTTGCTGACATGGCTCCATGACGCATTTCAGGCTGCGCAGAGGCTTGCCTCTTCCTTACTCCTCGGGGCTTAAAGTCCGAGGTATCTGCAAGGGTCTCTCCCTGGCAAAGCCTGCACTCCGCTAACAGCTCTGCGCAGCTCTCTCTCTTTCCAGTTGTCTAGACTTCCAAAGTTTCTCCTAATAATGTATTTGCGGTTTGGTTTGGTTTTGCATTTTAACAACCTTATTGAGGCATAATTGACATGAAATAACTGCGCAAACTGAAAACGTACAAGTAGACCTTGACGTAACCATCTCCATAATGAAGACGCTGAATCGATCCGTCAGCCCAGAGAATTTCCTGCTGGCCTTTTCATTTTCGTACCTCTGCAATTGGTAGCTTTTGCCTTCCTTCTTCCCTAACTGGCACAGCTAACAGTTTATCAACTTTATCGACCTTCCCAGGGAACTAGCATTTGGTTTATTGGTTTTCTCTATTGTGTTTTGGTTTTCTGTTTCATTGATTTCTACTCTGATATTCATTATTCCCTTTCTTCTCTTTAATTAGGGTTTAATTTGTCTTTTTTTCCTAGTTTCTTAAGTTGGAAGCTGAGATCATCAATTAAGACCTTTTTCTCTTAATATTATAGCTGTTTTATTGCTGTAAAATTTCCCTCTATTGCTTTAGCTGAATCCCACAAATTTTGATTTGCTGTTTTTCCATTTTCACTCAATTAAAACTTCTTCCTAATTTCTGTTTTGATTCCTTCTTTGACTGAAGCGTTGTTTATGTGTGTTATTTAGTTTCCAAATAGTTGGTGATTTTTCAGATATCTTTCTGATTACTTTGCAAAATGTTCTTTCTCTACAAAATGACATTAAATTCTCAGAACAATGCTGTGCCGCAGATACAGTTATCTCCACATTACAGTGGAATTCCCTAAGAATTTGAGAGGTGAGAGCCTAAAATCACATAGCCAGTAGTGACGAAGCCAGAATTCACCTGGGATCCGTGTGCCCCTGTCGCGCTGGAGAGGCGCCAGCATGACTCCCGGCTCAAGGCAAGGGACAGTGACCCTGGGGGGCAGAGAGGGCAGGGCATTCCTAGGACACAGCATTTGACTTGGTCAGGGAAGGACTGGGATTTCACTGGTGAAAACAGGGGCAGGGGCCATGGCTCAATGTGACCAGATGTGCAATGGACATCGCCCCCAGACCAGCTGTTTCACAGCACCAGAGGGCACTGTGCCAGACCAGTGAAACGCCGGGGCCCCCCTCCCAGCTTCTCTCGGGGTCAGCGGCGCTGCAGCGTGGCTGTGGGAAGGACATACCAAGGGGACAATGACCACCAGGGCACTGTGGGCAGAAGTTAGACAGGCACGAGTGGCCTGGTGGCTCCCGTGGAGGGACCTGTGAGGCAGGCCTGGAGCTTAGACCTACTAGCCGCAGCTCAGAGAGGAGCTTGTGCACGGCTTGGTGTCGAGCACTGTGCCTGAATGCCTGACGATTATGGTGATAGCTTCACTATCTAGATCATATGCAGAAGAACACTGAACGTGTTAAAACTCCTAGAAAATCCATTCATTTTCTAGGTAGTTAGTGGAAGTGCCTACAAGATACAGGAATCTTAAGTCCTGTCTTTATTCTGCTTGCCACGTGCCGGTCTTGTTGCCTGCACTGTCTCTGAGAGTTCATGTCTGGGCAGTGCCTCTCCACACCTCTCCTGGCTGTCCCAGGCATGGCCCCCACTGTTCAGACCAGACCCAGCCTCTCTCTAAAATTACCCCGCAGCACGGAAGAGCTCGAGGAGGAAGGCTGTTTCCCATCAGCCGTGGGAGGAGGCCGGCCCCCGTCTGGGGCCTGCTTGGCATCATCTTCTTTAACCTTTTAATAGGACATGTATCTTCAAAAGTCTGACTAGGTTCATTTCTTACAGGATCGATGCCTGTCAGCCATGCGGGGTTTCATCCAGCTCCAGCCAGGGTGCCGGGCCCGTCTTCCCTCGGCCACGACAGGGTGGCTGCAGAGGTGGCCGCCCTGGGAGGCCGGGACCACCACCCCAGCCAGCAGGAAGGGGCTGCAGAGTGACCACCGCCCCGCAGCACCCCCGAAGAAGGGCGTGAGCCCTCTGAGGGGGCGCTGAGGCGGGTTGGTTTGGGGAAAGGGGGAGGGCAGCTGGCCTGGCAGACCACGTGGCCATGAGACCCCTCCTGGAAACCTCCCGAGAAGCCTGAGGTCCTGGCTGTGAGAATCTCATTTGGGAATGGGAGGCAAAGCCCCGGATACCCTCCAAAGGGGCTGCAACATTGGGCCCCTGGGGAACTGACGGGTGGGCTAACCAGTCAGAACAGCAAGCAGCTGGGGCCCCTCCCTCCCCACGTTAGCAAGGGGAAGAACGAGTAATAGCTTAACGGTGACTGCACAAGCCAAATCTCACTCTCTGCCTAGAGGAGCCCGCTTCAAATCCCGGCGTGCACTTCCGTCCTCTCCCATTTCTCAGCAACCTCTGTTCTTTCTCCCCATTCCCAATTAATTCTTTTTACTGGCCTAACTGAAAAAAAAGGGCAGGGGTGTCAGGGGGCAGACAGCAAAGGCACAAGAGGTTACCTGAGGTAACGGTGGTTTCGCTGCCAGAACTAAGAAGGCTTTGCTCAGAATGAAGCAGCACCCCAAGGTGACAAGAAGCTGTGAAGCTGGGAGCAGCCGCGAGCAGGATGCTGGGAAGCTGCGTCCTCCCAGGAACCGGCAGGCGGCTGGCGCGTGGCCTCTAGGGTCCACGCACAGGCAGGAGCCCAGGGTGCCAAGCTCAGAGGCACTGACAGCTGCTGAGCCCCTGGGGTGGGCCGCAGCCAGCTCTTTAAATTCGCTGTTTTCTTTCTTCTTAGTCCATCCCCTGAGGCAGGAACATTCACCTGGACTTTACAGAAGGGGAAGCCGGGGCGCAGAAAGGCTCAGTCACTTGCCTCCACGCAAGCGGTCATCAAGTGGCGCAGCCTTGAGTTTGCTCCCAGACCCCGTGGATCCAAGGTGCAGAAGAGCAGCCGGGCGGGGGGCCCAAGTGGGGGCGTGGGCCTAGACTTTCTGCCTGACTTGCCAGAACTGCTGTGACAGACACCACACAATGGGGGACTTAACAACAGGAGTTTATTGTCTCACGGTTAGACGTCCAAAATCACGGTCTAAGAGGCAATGCCTTCTCCCAGTCTGAGCCCTCCTGGCGCAGGCTTGCCGCAGTCCGGGGGTCCCATGGCCTGTGTCCCTGCCTCCGCCGCCTGGCCGCCTCCCTCCCCTGTGTCTGCGACTGCCCGCTGCTCCCACAGCGTTCCTGACTCGTGGCTCCTCTCTCGAGGGCCTCAGTTTGGCGACTCCTAGAGTCCTAGAAGGCTGCGATCCCACATGGGCCCGAGTCTTAATAGCGCCATCTCCCAGGGCGCCAGTGCCATGGCTCCCTCCACAAGCTCACCGGCTAGTCCAACCTATGCACTCTCCTTCGAGGGGACCCCAGAGAGCTTGAGATCAACTTGTGCTTCAGACTGAAAGGAGAGAACAGCTGTCATGTAAATTTAGTGGGTTGTGAAACTCAGACTGGGCCTGAGGAAAATCACCTGACCAGCAGGTTCCAGCTACTGAGGGAGGGGCTGGGCCACTGTCAGGGCCCACTCAGAGGGGCTCTTCCATGTGCAACGGTCAGTGCTGGATCAGCATGTTGACCCCACCCCCTCCTCCCACCTGCTGAGGGGCCTTGGTGGTTTCTTTGATTTCTCCCCGTTTCCATGTCCTCATATGCACAGCAGGGACAAGAGCAGCACTTCCATCCTGGGGTGATGGGAGGTGTCCCAGGGCTGCTGCAAGAAGCCACCAAAGGGGGGGAGCGTGGACAGGTGGTGGGGTTGGGGGCTCCAGGAGTCAGCCCCTCCACCCAAACAGCTGTTGAATGGGCAGGAACTGTCCGAATCCACTACTTTGGAATCTGGAGTCCCGTGGAGCACTGTAAAGCACTATAAAGTACAGTAGTTGAAATGAAAAACTCATTAGGCAGCTTCTATAGCGGATTTGAGCAGGCAGAAGAAAGGATCAGTGAACTTGAAGACAAGACAATTGGAATTATCCAGTGTGAGGAGAAGAGAGAAAACTAGTTGAAAGCCTGAGGGACTCTATGGGACACTGTCAAGCATAAAAGCATCTGCATTACTGGAGCCCAGAAGGACAAGTAGAGAGAAAGGCAGAAAAAGTATTTGAAGAAATAATGGCTGAACTTCCCCAACACAAGACATGAATCTGCACATCCAAGAAGCACAGCGAACTCAAAGCAGAATAGATCCTAAGAGTTGTACAGTCTGTATGCTGTCTAAAAAAAAAATTCACTTTAGATATAGAGACACAAGATGTTGAAAGTAAAAGGGTAGAAAAAGATATTCTATGCAAGGAGTAATCAAAAGAGAGCCAGAATAGCTAAATTCTATCAAAAAAACAGCACAAGATGGGGAGCTGATGTAGCTCAGTGGTTAAGTGATTGCTCCTCATATATGAGGTCTCAGGTTCAATCCCCGGTACTGCCTAAAAAAGCAAAAATTAAAAGAGACAAAGAAGAATATTATATATTGATAGATGAGTCCATCCAGTATACAGATACAATGATTATAAACATATATGCACTGTACAACAGAGCTCCAAAATATATGAAGCAAAAATGGACAGAAATTGAAGGGAGAAATGATAATTCTATCATAATAGTCGGAAACTTCAGAACACCCCTTTTGATAACTGCTAGAACATCTAAACGGAAGAATGAGGGCACAGAGGACTTGAAGGACAATATCAGCCAGCTAGGCCTAATGGACATACATGGAGCATTCCACCAGCAACAGCAGGACACACCTCCTTCTCAATGGACCATTTTCCAGGATAGACCATTTGTTAGGCCACAAATCATATCTCAATAAATCTAAAAGTATTGAAACTATACAAAGTATCTTCTCAGACCACAATGGGATAAAGCTAAAAATCACTAACAGAAGGAAAGCTGGAAAATTTATAAATATGTGAAAAGTAAACAGTACACTACTAAACAACCAATGGGTCAAAGGAAAAATCACAAGAGAAATTATGAAACATGAGAGAAACAAAAATGAAAACAACATACCAAAGCTTGTGGACCCTGTGTGTTTCTGCAGCAGAAGGCAGTGCTCAGAGTGAAATGAATACTTTAAATACCTACATTAAAAAAGAAGAACCACCACAAATCAATATTCTATTTTCATGCCTAAAGACACTAGAACAAGAGCAAACTAAGACCAAATTAGTGGAGGGAATTGGCTTTTCCATTTCCCCAAAAGAGGCTGTTGGAATTTTGACTGGGATTGCATTGAATCTATAAATCATTTTTGGTAGAGTTGGTATCTTAGCAATATTTAGTCATCCAATCCATGAACATGGAATGTCCTTCCATTTATTTAGATTTTCTTTGATTTCTTTTAGTAAAGTTTTGTAATTTTCCATATACATCCTTGGTTAAATTTATTCCTGTTTATAAATGATTCTGGATTTCCTCCTCAGATAGCTCATTACTAGTGCATAGAAACACTACTGATTTTTGCGTGTTGATCTTGTATCCCACCACTTTGCTGAACTGTTTATTAGCTATAGTAGATTTGCTGTAGATTTTTAAGGACTCTCTAAATATAGGATCACATCATCTGCAGATAGTGTAAGTTTTACTTCTTCCTTTACAATTTGGATGCCTTTTATTTCCTTTTCTTGCCTAACTGCTCTGGCTAGAACTTCTAGTACAACGATGAGTAACAGTGGTAACATCCTTGACTTGTTCCAGGTCTTAGAGGAAAAGCTTTCAGACTTTCACCATTAAGTAGGATGTTAGCTGTGGGTTTTTCATAGATGCCCTTTATCTTGCTGAGGAAGTTTTCCTTCTATTCCTATTTTTCTAAGGGTTTTATCAGGAAGGGGTGTGGGACTTTATCAAACACCTTTTCTACATCAATTGAGATAATTGTGGTTTTTTTTTTCCTTCATTATGTTAATGTGGTATATTACATGAACTGATTTTCTTACTTTGAAATACCCTTGCATTCCTGGGATAAAACCCACTTGATAATGGTGTATAATTCTTTTAATATGCTGTAGGATTCAGTTTGCTAGTATTTTGTTGATGATTTTTGCATCTATATTCATAAGAGATATTGGTCTGTAATTTTTCTTTTCTTGTGGTCTCTTTAATTGTTTTTTTTTTTCAATTTATTTTTAAAATTTTATTTTGTACATTTAATAATTGAAAATATAAAAAATTAAAAACTAAAAAATAAACACATAAATAAATACATGCATTTCTCAATTAAATGTACTGGATACATATAAATTTTTTTTGAATCAAACAATATGTCACACAATATATTTGCTTCAGAGTAATGCAATTATAAATAGAATTTATTTTTAATTTTTAAAATTTTTTATTCATTTTATTTTTAATTTTTAAATTTAAAAAAAACTGGCTTTTGTATGAGAGTGATATTGGCCTCATAGATTGACTTTTTAAAAATTTTTTTTTGATTTTTTGATTTTTTGGAAGAGTTTGAGCAGGATTGGTGCTAATTCTTGGAACGAGGGGTGGAACTCACCTGGGAAGCCGTTGTTCCTCTTTGGAACTCTTTGGGCTCCTCTTTGCTAGGGGGTGCTGACGACTGACTCGGTCTCCTACTTGAGATTGGCTGCTGAGGCCCTCTGTCTCTTCCAGGGTCTGTGTAGGTTGTCCACGTGTTTCCAGCTGCCCGTCCACTTCGCCTCCGTTGCCTAGTTTGTTGGCACACAATTGTTCATAGTATCCTCTTAAGATCCTTTTTATCCCCGTGGGGCAGCAATGTCCCCCTCGTTTCTGGTCTCATTTATTTGCGTCTTCTCTCCCTTTTCCTTTGCCAGTCTAGCTAAGGGCTTGTCAATTTTATTCCTTATGGAAGACACCGCCGCAGGCCCCTTGGAGCGTTGGTCAATGACGTTGGTCAATGACGGGCAAGAGCCACAAAGCCTTGGCACCGAGGGACCCTGGGGGCTGGGTTGCCCCCAGCTTTCCTTGCTCTGGGTGGGAGGGCAGGCCCCTTGCTCACCAAGGTGTTAGGGTTCTTCCCAGGAGCCCCTAAACCCAGCTCAGTCTTAGGAGCAGGGCATTTTGCCACACCTGGAACAGACCTGAATCAACACAGGTGCTCAGAGGCTTGTGGCTGAGCAGGTGGGGGAGACTGGCTGGCCCTGCCCCAGGGCCCTCGCACTCACTGCTCCACAGCGTCGCCTAGGGGAGCGAGCAGAGCCAGGACCTGGGGTTACTGCCTTTCAACAAGGCCCCCAGAACTTCCATTAAGACGTTTTCAGACACACAATTTCTAAAGAATTAGTGTGCGAGGCTGAACCTTGTACCCCTAAAAAGAAACATTCCGCATCCTGCAGGTGTGCACCTCCTGGTTTTAGTTAGGGGCTTAATCCTCAAAACCGGAGGCCTTATGAGCAGACGATTCGGACGATTGGTGAGATGTGAAGAGCTGCCGCCAGGAGAGAGCAGCGTGTGACCAGGCAGGGAGCCAGCCAGGGGACACCAGGGTGGCAACCAGCCAGGGCCAGGGAGCTGCAGACGGGGAGGAATCGTGGTCTGGCCGATGACTGGACGGGGACTTCTGCCTCTGAAACCGTGTACCGGCTCAGTCCACTCACTGTGGGTGTTTGCCACGGCAGCCCTGGCCAGCTAAGGCACGCAGTGAAGCCCTCCCACCCCCGCGAGTGTCTGCGGTTGACGCTATTTGCTTTACCCCAGTCTTGCCCCCTCTCCACCCCTCTGTCTTCGATTCAGCCATCTTACCTCGATGCATTGCACGGTAAGTTGACGTCAGGCCCTTCACCCTGAAACAGTTCAGCAGGCATGTCATTAGCCGGAGTTGAAGATTTGCTTGCTCGTTTTTTTTTAGGGTAAAATTTGTGTACAGTAAAATGCACAAATTGTCAAAGTACCACTCAGTGAGTATTGACAAATCAGCGTGCAGTTTTCAATACTCTGCTGTAGGTCAGTAAATAACTGAACCTAATTTTGCAAACTTTAGTATTCTTTGCATAAGCTTATCTCCTGGCTGAAGAGGGATGATGCCTCTGCTTATCTGCTGGATGGGGCAAGGCCTCCCCCTGGTCGAGGGAAATCCTGTGCCCAGCTCTTCTCTGAGGCTCTCAGAGAGCTGGAAGGGGGGATGTGATGCCCACACCTGTCCTTCAATCCCCTATCTGCCCCTGGATGTGCCTTTGCCTCCTATCATTCCCTCCTGATCCCGTTAGAAGTTGTTCCTGAACTAGCATGTCAGGTGGCTCCAATTAGCTTTCAGTGCCTGGAAGTATCCTGGGAAGTGTTTTTTCGTGTGTGTGAGATTCAGTGCCCTCTTTTCGGTTGTAGAACTTAAGTGCCCCCATCCTGGTTTCCTTGGCTGCCATAACAGAGCACCACAGTCGGGAACCATAAAACAGCAGGCGCCTAGTCTCACGGCTCTGCAGCCCAGGGGTCTGAGGTCGAGGTGTCGGCAGGGAGGCACTCCTCCGGTCCCTGGGGAAGACTGTGTCCCGGCTTCTGGCGGTGCCTGGCAGGTCTTGGCATCGCCTCGCCCCCTGGTCACTTAGAGCAAGGCCGTCACATCGGATGGGGTCCTGTGTCTTAGCCGCTTGCTGAGACAAGCGCCAGAGCTGGCCAAACAACAGGCACCTGCCGTCTCCCTGCTCGGGAGGCTGAGCCCACGCCAGGATGCCGGCAAGGCCCTGCTTTCTCCTGGCGTCAGTGTCCCTTGCCGCCGGCGCTTGTGCCCTCCTCTCCTGACAGGCCTCCAGCCACACAGCGCGAGCCCCCGATTCCAGTTGCCCACACCTCTCGGATAACGGCATCTTGGAAGGGCCCTCTTTACAGACGTCTTTTTTGGGGGTGTGACTCAGCCCCAACGCCACCCTGTTCCGGTTTGGCCTCGTCTTAAGGAACAAGACCTTCTAAGACCCTGTTTGCAAACACGGCCACAGTCACAGGACCAGGGCTTCTACCCACATCTGAGGGGACACGACTCACCCACCACTGCACACCCTCCTGCGTTTCTCCTGGGGACGGCTATCGGTTTCCAAGCCTGCGGGCCCTACCGTCGCCTTCCTCCTCCAAGCCAAGCCACAGCGAGCACATCTTGCCAGTGGCTCTTCCTGCATCCCTTCCTTTCTACCCCCATGGCCGGCCACCACCAGGCATTGCACCCATGGGCACCTGCGCCCGTGGACACCTTTGCCCGTGGGCACCTGCGCCCGTGGACACCTTTGCCCGTGGGCACCTGAGCCCATGAACCGTTGCCACAGACACCTGAGCTCGTGGGCACCTGTGCCCATGGGCACCTGCGCCCGTGGACACCTTTTCCCGTGGACATTGCACCCGTGGACACTTGCTCTCTCTCTACTTGCTGCCTGCAGGGGCTTCCAGCTTCTCTCTCTCCTGCGCCTCACCCAACACAAATTTTTGCAGGATGTGGTTTCACTGGGGACCCCCCACGGCCCCTCCCGCCTCTCCACTTGTCATTACAGGATAAAGCCTGTCCTTCAAGCCCACCCCCACTGGATCCAAATTTATTTACTTATTTATAAATATAATGTTGATTTCAGCTTGTCGACATCATTTTTGCTAGTTGTGGAATATTAGAAAAATAAAGAAAACCCTTAAGAAAAAACAGAAACCACTCATACCGTTATTGGAACATGGAGGGTCAATGTTTGTTTGTCAGCCCTGCAGTGTCGATGCCTTTTGTGAATTATCTGTGAATGTTTTTGTTTATTTCTCCATGAGGGTCTTAGCCTTTTCCTTTCTTCCATTACATTTAAATTATGTATTGCCTTATTGTAAGAATATTTCCAGTATGGGAAATGCAGAGATTAAAATTTAAAACACATACCAGCCTGCTTCTCACCTGCGTGACCACAGGTAGCAGAGGGCCAGCAGCCTGCAGGGCCTCCTCCTCGGCAGCAGAGCTGAGCCCGGCTCACACCGTAGGTTCCGCTTTGCACGCTGATTTTGTGTCTGGGTGAGCATTTTTCCGTGCCCTTAAGCCTGCCAGGTGTCCATGTGACTGCGAGGCGGTTGCGCCAGGCGGGTGCCGTTCCTGTTGTTGGCAGTTCCCCTCCCTGAGTCCCTGGTGGCAGCTGTGGTCTCACCTCCAGGATGCCATGGGGCACGTGTGAGCCTCGGCAAACCCCCGGACCCACCTCGAGCTGCTCTGCAAAGGGCTGCTCCACCCAGGTGGCTCCTACCCCCAGCCTCCACACCTGAGCCTCACCTGAGGACAAGCAAGAAGGGCACCAAGCGTGGAGGACACTATCATCACCTTAGTCCACGTTAGGTGACGGGTGAAAGGTGCGTTGTATCTTAACCTAAAACCTCCCACGTGGGTGACAACGGATGTGTTTAACTCCTTTCGTGCATCGTCTGTGCCTTCTAACCATACTCCCTTTGGGGTGTTTATGGCCTTATAGATTTGTGGGGTTTCCTTTGATATCTAGACTGTGACCCTCATACGCACTGTCCTCAGTTTGTTGCAGGGATTCCTTTGTTCGTTTGTTCTTCCCAGGCCTGGACGAAGCCCCAGCTGTTCGTGCTCCCTGGAGCAGCCGGCAGCCGTGGCCAAGGCGCAAGGCCTGCTGTTCTGATGGGGTTTGACTGAGAAACTTATCTTATTTTCCTTTATTTTCATTGCACAATTAATACATGTGCACCGTAGAGGTATGTAAAATGCAGGTAAGCAAAATATGGAATCATTTGCAAGTCCTCTTCTGGGACACCTCCTATTACCTCTGCTTATTTGCTATTGATTCGCAAGAAGCTTTTATGCCACAAGGCTATCAACCTTCTACCTGCAAGATGTGCAAATATTTGTCTTCCATTTCCCTTTTAACTTTGCTTAAGGTGCATTTTGGGCTATGGAGACATTTACCACTTCTAAGCAGAGAAACCTGTCGGCCTGTCTGCGTTTCTTTCAGCTTTTTATGCTCAGAAGTCCCTCTGCATCCAGAGGCTGCTTTGTCGCGTTTGCTGTTTTCGGGCTTGGCTGTCGGCCCCCGAGGAGCGATGCTGGAGCTTCGTGGGCAGTTCTGCCCCCACCACCATCTTGCGCTGCTGATGTCTTTTCCGATTCTTGCAACGGTGCCTCAGTTATTGACGTTTTATGAAATGCTTAAATGCTTGTTAGCATAACTCCCCTCATTATTCTTCAAAGTTTACTGACGGTGACGACCACGACAGTGCCAATGCCATTCAATGAGCACGCCCCAGGGGCTGCGAGGGTTTATTTCCATCACTTGGGTTAGTAAACTCAGCACAAGGTGGGAGCTGGGTCTACAGGTGAGAAGCCTGGGGTCGCTTTGCTCAGGTGCAATCATATAGTCATTCTTCCAATTAAACTTTTTTTTTTTTTAAGATTTTATTTATTTATTTATCCCCCCTTGCTGCTTGTGCTTGCTGTGTCCATTTGCTGTGTGTTTTTCTGTGTCTGCTTGTCTCCCTTTGTTGGGTCGTCCTGCTGCGTCAGCTCACTGCGCCGCGCGGGCTGGCTTACCTTGACCAGGCGGCCCCGGGAATCGAACTTGGTGCCTCCCGTATGGTAAATGGGAGCCCTATCAATTGAGCCACATCTGCTTTCCCTCCAATTAAACTTTAAAATCAGTTTTTGAAAGTCCTCCATAGAGTTTGTGAGCCTGTAAATGTATTGGGAAGCGCCCACAGAGAAACGGGCCCCAAGCTGCAGGCACTCACATCTTCCTTTGTAGCAGCCACGCCCTGGGGGGCTGGGAAGGTGGTCTCCCTGCTGGCGGCGCCCCAGACAGGGAGGTCTGCCCTTTGGAAGGCGCGGCCAGCCAGTGGTCTCGGCGACGCTAACGCTGGGCATTGGATTTTATTGTTGGCTGTTTGGGGGCAGACTCTTTCCCTGCTACATTTTTCACGTATTGTGTTGTTGTTTTATTTCATTTTTTAAATTTCCCCATTATATATATATATATATATACATTTTTTTTCCTATCTGATTGCATCACCGTTTTTTGGTGGGTTTCTTTGCCACGCGGGGGCCTGCGCCTCTCTCTCTGCGCTGGTCTAGGAACCCGGGTCCTCCATGTGGTAAACAGGAGCTTGATTGCTCGAGCCACAGCGGCTTCCCGCCCCATTATGTTTTATGACGTGACATTCTTAACTGGCTGGTTTGAGCACTTTTCCCATTTTTCCTCTTGCGTTTTCTCAGGATCTAGCCAGATTATATCAGTAATGACAAGCTGACCTCCTCCTTCCCATAGTTTTAAGATTAATTGGCCATTTTAGTGCGAAGCCACTAATGCCAGATATTTTACCACGTTTACCATCAAAATGTTCAAAAATGGAGGTCTGAGTAATCAAAGGACAGTGCAGCCGTATCCCGAGAGACCAAAACCATGCCCTAGAAAATATTCAAGGACATAGCAAAATGCTCGTATGCTGTTAAGGGGAAAAAATCGTATGTCCACATCAGTCCAAATTTTGAAAGAAAAGCAAAAGTATGTGAGTGCACAGAAAAGGACTGCAGATTAACTGTGCCCGTCTCAGGATAATGGAGTTGGGATTCTTTATTTTCCTTTGTAACTTTTCTGGGCCCCCATGCCTGAGCTGCCCTGGGCAACACGCCAGCTGCCTTCCCGCGGCACTCCCCGGGCCACGGTGCTGCCCCAGGGTCTGCGGCTTGCTGCCCAGGGACAGCCACCACAGGACGCAGCGGCCCCAAACAGCAGCGCGGGGCGCAGGAGGACCGGAGGAAGGCGCACTGACCGCGTGCAGCGTGCCGCAGAGACGCTCCGCAGAGGCCCCTGGAGCCGCCCGCTCCACGCCTGGGCAGACACATCGCAGGCGGGACATCAACGAGGGAGCCTTGAAGGAACAAGTCGGCAAACGGCCTTCACGAAAATGAAAAGCTTCTGCTCCTCGAAAGACGCCATCGTGAGAATGCAAAGACGAGACAGAGGCTGAGAGAAGATGTTTGCAAGTTGTACATCTGATGAAGGACTTGAACCTAGAATATATACAGCTCAGTAACAAGAATACAAGCAACCAGGTAAAGGATCTGAATAGGGGAGCGGATGTAGCTCAAAACGGTTGAGTGCCTGCTTCCCACGTACGAGGTCCTGGGTTCAATCCCTGGTACCTCCTGAAAAAGAAAAAAGAAAGAAAGATCTGAATAGACATGTCTGCACAGAAGATACGCAGATGTCAACAAGCACATGAAAGGACACTCAAGGTCGTTAGCCACCAGGGAAATGCAATCCAAGCCACAGGATGCCACTCTGTGCCCATCTAGTGAGAAAGACAGTAACAGGCGGAGAGCAAGCGCCTTCACCTGCTGCTGGTGAGAGTGTGAAATGGAGCAACCACTTGGGAAAGAAAGGTTGGCAGCTTTTCAAAGTCTTAAAAAGGTTTCAAAATGCTTCCTTAAAAGCGTAACTTTTTAAGCTCTATCATGTGACCCAGCAACTTCACTCCCAGGAGGCCAGCCAAGAGGGAGAAAGCCCTGTGTCCAGTGAAGACACAGCGGTTCAGGGAGCCGTTTTTTATAAGAGCCCATCAGCTGTGATGGGTGAGGAAAGGTGGTCTCACCGAGGGGCTCACTGCGCAGGAGGCGAGGCTGCTGCGTGCTGCTGCCCGGTGAGAGAGGCCGGGCACAAAAGACAGCAGGTCGCATGACTCCATTTACGCAAAATGTCCACAAAAGGCAAATCCATAGAGGCGGGAGGCAGACGTGCTGCCAGGGGCAGTTGCTGACAGCAGGGGCGACTGCAGAAGGGCAAAGGGCGCTGTTGGGGTGCTGGAATAGTCCGAGATGCACAGTCTCATGCTCTCTAAAGTCATTGAATTGCACGCTCTAAGTGGGCGCGTTTCAGGGCCCGCTGACATAGCTCAATAGCCGTTTTTAGAAGCCCACCCGTCTGCGCTTGGCTCGGGGCTTGGGGGGCTGGGCCGCTCGGCTCCCGGAAGCTGGGCTGGGGCCCTCTGAGGGCTGGGGCCGCTGGGCCCCCGTGAGCGGCCACCGCGTGTGAGCTGGGCTTCCCTGCAGCACGGAGGCCGGCTTCCAAGGGCAACTGTCGCAGGAGGCGCGAGCGGAGCCGTGTCTTCTGCCGCGGTCTGCACAGCCACGCAGGTTAATTCCGCTGTGCTCTGTTTATCGAGGCAGCCCAATTTCGAGACAAGGGGAACGGACTTTGCCTCTTGGGGGAAACACAGGGCTCTGGACGCACTCGTGGGAGCAGAAGCACTGCCGCGGGGGCTGCCTCCTTGGCCCTCCCTCCTCTCCTGCGCCTCATGCGCGCCCTCCTTTCTCTCCAGGCACTGAGAACGTCCTAACGAGCCCAAGCAGCCCCTCCCAGCGGCTGCCATTCCTCTCATTTTGCCTGGACCCTTCGGAAGAGACGGGGGATGCTGCCAGCCCGCTCACAGTTCCCCCGTGATGTCCTGCACGGCCGGCTCCTCCCGGTGGCCCGGCCCAGCCCGTGAACGCCTCCTGATCTGCGGGTCCGCGCCCGGCCCGTTCTCCTGCTTGCCACCGTCCTCCCCTCCCTGCTCCCCGTTGCCTTCCAGGACCCCCCTTGGCTTGCTCTTCCTGGTCTGTTCCCCTGGAAGATCACCGGCCTCTCCGAGCAGCAGGAAGCCACACGGCTGAGCAAAGGGGGCCTGGTTGGAGATGCCATGGGCTGACCTGTCCCCACGAAGGGTCCACTGCAGCCCTCACCCCGCCCTGTGAACAAGGCCCCGTTTGGGAATCGGGGCTGTGGAGATGGGATTTGTTACGACCAGGCCGAGCTGTAGGAGGTGGGCCCTGGCCCGACGGGCCGGGTGTGCCTGAGAGTGGGAACGTGGCCCCAGGGCAGACAGACGGGGGGCGCAGGCAGGGACACCCACGGACACCCAGGGTGCTGGCGGAGGCAGGAGCCCCCCGCAGGTTTTGGAGGGAGCCCTGCCCACAGCTGGCTTCCGGATTCTGGCCTCCTCGCTGCTGGGGAAGAAGCACCTGTTGCTCTAAGCCAGCCCAGGTTGTGGTGCTTTGTTACGGCAGCCGGGAAACTAGACGGAGGAACAAGAAATGTGCAGTCATGCCTGGAGGCTGCTACCGTGTGTGTGTGTGCATGTGTGTGCAAGGCTGTTTGCAGAAGGGTGTGCAAGGGTGGTTGCCTCTGGTGGAGGGAGACCAAAGCCCAGAATGAATGCCCTGAGCGGGGGGCGTGGGGGGCACAGACATGAACGCTTCGCTGTTTTCATTGACGCTTCCGCCGGAAGGCCCCTGGGCTCCTCGGGGCAAAGAGGCCAAGGCTGGGTTCCCTTTTTTGTGGCTTTTTTTCCTCAAGATTTTATTTATTTCTCCCCACCCGCTTGTTGTTTGCACTTGCTGTTTGTCTTTTTTGTTTCTTTAGGAGGCACCAGGAGCCGAACCTGGGACCTCCCATGTGGAAAGCAGAGCTCAGTCGCTCGAGCAGCCTGATTCCCTGGGGCCCCGTTTTTGTGCCGTTCCCCCCATCTCTCTCCCTCAGTGCCTGGAGCAGCACCTCTGCGGGTGCCAGGGGGTCAGCAGGGAGGAGCCCAGCGGCCTCGGGAGAGGCGGGAGCCCCAGCCACCCGAGGTTGGGAGGAACTGGGCCAGGGCGGCATCTGGGGTGGCAGCGCTAGGCACCCCGGCCAGGATGCCGTCCACAGCCTCACTGCCGGCCGAGGCTTTTCTCGGTGAAATGCAGTGGTGACCTCAGCACACCCTTCTCTCAGGTGTGGGGCAGGGCCCGAGGGGCAGAATGGCAGGGCCCTGCCTCAGGGAGGGTGCACGGAGAGGGGACACACGCATTGGGGAAAACTTCCATTTCAGGAAATGGAGCATCTGCCCTCTGTGACCTGGTTCTTCCATCATTTTCCTGACCTGAAAGGCCTCATTTCAAGGGGACAATCGTCCAGAAAGCACAGCCCCATGAGGAGGCTTGGGCGGCCGCCAGCGAGGAGTCTGAGCCGATTCTGGAGAGGGGGTCCCAGTGGGCCTGGCTGTTGCCTTGGGGAGACTGCAATACAAGGAGTCAAGTCCAGAGCTCCGAGCCGTGCCATGTAAATACCGCCACGCGGCGAGCTCGCGTCGGACACGGTCAGGGGGACACAACGGCCACGAATACCTTAAGGGCGGCGTAAAGCATAATGGAATTACTAGGACGCAGATGCAGAGAACCAGGAGCCCTCAGACATTGCTGGTGGGATGTAAAATGCTGCAGCTTGACAGAAAGCAGGATTACCGCGCGGCCTGACAGAGAGTTCTTCCCCAAGGAATCGGAAGCAGGGCCGTGGACAGACATCTGCTCCCTGACGCGCACAGCGGCGTTATTCACAGCCACCAAAAGGTGGACGCAAACAGGTGTCCATCGGCCGATGGATGGAGAAGCAAAGCGAGGCTTGTGCACAGGACGGAGTATTACCCAGCCCCAAAAGGAAAGACGTCCTGGCCGCATATCGTATGAAACACCTAAAATGAGCAAATTCATAGAGACAGAACGTAGACTAGGGGTTCCTGGGGGCCAGGGGAAAGGGGAGGGAGTCACTGCTTGAGGATGGAGGTGCCGCGTGGGGAGATGAGAAAGTTTCGGCAATGGATGATGATGATGGGAGCACAACATTGTGAGTGCAATTAATACGGAATTGTGCACTTAAAAATGGCTAAAATCGGGAAGCCGCTGTGGCTCAAGCAATTGAGCTCCTATTTACCATATGGAGGACCTGGGTTTGATCCCCAGGGCCTCCCAGTTTAAAAAAAAAGAAAAAAGAAAAAAAATGGCTAATATGAGAGATTTTATGTTTATATATGTTATATGTTACTAGAAAAACTGAAAAAAAATTATTAGGAAGTGTGTTGAATATTTATCTTTGTTTTAATACAATTTACCTAATTACAAGTTTATATAATTTATATTTAATAGCAGTGGTGAAATGTGGGTCATGTCTTTTCCATCTTTTTCTATTAAGTTCTTTTTTTTCCCCCTTACTGACTTGCAAGAGCTCTTTATATATTAAAGACATGAATCTTTTGATATATCTGTTGCAAATTTTTCTGAGTTTGTGGTCTTTTGACTATGTTTTTTAAGAACATAGATGAAATGATTAATACTGTCCTCTAGGGCTTTGTAAGCTTGCTTGTAAAGGCCCTCCTTACTCCAAGATTATAAAGTATTTTTTTCAATTTTTCTAAAATTTTCAGTGTTTTGTATTCCTGATTAAATTCTTTTTACCATCTGGAACTTGCTTTGATGTAAGGAACGAGGTAGAGATTCAGCTTTTGGAAAAAGGTGTCTGGCCCAGTGTGCGATCCCACTCACTGGGGGGACCCTTTTCTCCCCACGCGGCTCTCGGGGGGCGCGCAGTCCCAGGTCTCTCCACTCCCTTCATTTAAGCGGAGCCACTCGTGCCACCGCGATAACAGACGTGGCTCCTGCCCCCTGCCTCTGCTCACCTGCTGTGGCCATGTTCTCACGTCCAGCTTCCAGGAACCTTTGGGAATTAATTTGACTGGCGATCAGAGTTCAGGCACAGGACGATTTAGAGCAAGCTGCCTCCTTCAAACGGACAAGGCATCTTCACAGGGAGAAAGCCTTCACTTCCCTAAGGAGAACGCTGCCGTTTCCTCATTTCCTACTAAGTTTGCCCCTGGATCCTTCTTGTTGCTCTCCAAGCAGGACCTTGGCCTCCATTTTATCCTCTACTGGGTTTGTTGGGGTGAATGCTGCATCTCTGCTTTGCTGCCTTGCCCATGCCCTCGTCATCATTCATCAGATCAAACGTGAGAGTTACTGCCCCCGGGTCCGGCCAGCCTTCTGCCTCGTGCACTGCCCAGTGACCGACGACGGGCTTCCAGGCGGGTTGGCTGGCAGGGAGTCTGGCAGGGGGTCAGAGCGTGGGTTGGCTGCGTCCTTTGGCTGAAGGTCACAGGCCCCCAGTGCTCTCCTTCTGGGTGGCTGCTCCATTCCCTCGCCCCTTCTGCTCCAGGGTTTCCCTTTACCCGCCCCCAAACTGTTTCCTGCTGGGGCCGTAGCTGACACTGCCTGTTGGACATGGTCTCTCATCCTGCCCACCAGGCTCTCCCCATGGGCAGTGGCAGGCACAGAGGCCACCATTCCTGTGTCTGGCACCTCCTTGTCCACGAGCCAACCTCACCCCTTCCCTGTCGCCCACCCTCTGTGCACTTAGCATGACAGTAAAGTCCCTGATTGCGGCCTCGGGGCTCTCCCTGCCCACTGGGCTACCTTCACACTTGCTGCTTATTCCATCCACCTGAGGCTCTGCCCTAAAGTTGCAGGACCCTGAGGGCTCCTATGGACAGCCTCCGCCTCTTTTCTTATTCTCTTATTGGGGAACTACCAGGAAATGTGTATTTGACCTGCCACTGTCCCTGCTCTCCTTTGCATGTTCTGTCAGTGCAGCATGCTGGGTAGTTTCTCCACACTCATCTTCTCCTTCACCAATTCTGTCTTCAGCTGGGTCTAATCTTCTACTTTAACCCATCCATTGAGTGTTTCAAGTTTTTTTTGGATATCTTTCCATTTATACAAATTCCATTTGGTTCTTTTTACCTGGTCTTTATTTAACATTATCTTATTCCTTCTTGTGTTTATTTTGAGCTTACTTTTGTGATCACCTGTGGGCCATAATTCCAGTGTCGGAGGTCCTTCACAGTCTGATTTTGTGTTTGTGCTTCTTTGTGTGTTGTGCTCCTACACCTGGGCAGTTTTATCTGTGGCAATCCTGCCCAGCTGCCCAGTGCCCTCCTAGCTGGAGCTGCTCCTAGTTCCTGTCTTGGACTAGGGTTCCCCCCCCCCCGCCGCTGACCACCCAGGGAAGAATAAATTTGAACTGCACTCCAGGCTGAGGGCAGGCCTGGACTAAACCCTCCAGAGCTGGGCCAAGTAGGTGCATTTCCTGGTGGGCTCCCTGGACCAGCCCCTTCATGTGGCTGGCTCCTCAGGTCTCAGTGCAAATGTCACATTGACCCATTTTATATTATTATCTGAGGGTGTACCAGATTTTGTTTGTTTGACCATTCCTTATTCTCTTTCCAGTATAATATAAGCTTTATGAGGGCAAGGAGCATGGCTTTCTTTTTCTTTCCTGTATCCCCAGGGCTTGAAACTGGCTTCATAATCACGTATAAAATGTATGAACGTTTCTACCCAATGTCTCTGGATGGTCATCTGGGACGTTTTCACTGGGAAGCTCCTGGTAGAATGTGTAGCCTCGCTAGCTTTTGGTCAGCAGTGATGGCACAGGGGCAGCAGCTCTGAGCTGGCTGCTTACTGGGCCTCCTGCCCAGGAGACCACAGACATGAAGCTCAGGCTCGGGGGAGACATGAAACCAAGGGGCCGATAAGACAGGCAGACACCTCAGGGTTCCTGCATTTCTAACACTTCGTTCAGTGTCAAGAGGGGAGGTATTTGGGGTGTCCGGGGTGCAGCTTTGGGCCCGGAAAGAGCACGCCCTGTGCTCACGTTTCCTTCCCGGGCAGCATCACACAGGGCAAACACCAGGGGCGTGGCCCTGCGCTCCCAGGCTCATCCGCAGCCACCTTCCCTTTCCCATGAGGCTCGCATGCCTGGCCATGCCTGTGACCTGCTGTGCCTTCCATGCCTACGGCTTCTGTCCCGCCTCAGGGACGGCAGCTGGGCCACAGGCAATGTTCCACCCTCTGTCCTGTGAGTGGACGTGGCACAGGCCACGTGGGAGCAAAAGCTTTAACGGTGGAGCTACTCAGCAGCTCTGCCAGGAGTGCGGCTTGAGCAGGGACATTTGCCCCCTGGTGGAAGGAGACGAAGGCAAGGCAGCCCCGCAGCTGGAGCCTTCGAGCTGACCAGCGCTGGGCCCTGGGGAAGACCCCAGCCACCCGGCTGACAGGCTGGAGCCACCTCAGCGCAGAGGAGCGCGGGGCCCTCCCGCACGGGCCAGCCCAGGCGCCCGGACCCCGCGCGCGCTCCGCGCGCACCAGCCGCTGCGCTACCCCGCGGACTCCGCCGCGGAGGACACCTTCTTGCTAGCGGGCCCCGCGCCTGCTTCGTGCCTCATCACGACCCCACGCCTGGCGTGTGTTTCCCTTAACTCAGGCTGAACAGGTGACCGAGTTATCCCCTTCCAAGGAGCCCGCGGGACCGCAGGAGAGGGGCTGCGAGCCGCGACCTCCTCCCATCACGCAGAATGCGAGCTTGTCAAGCCCTCCACACTGCCGCGGAGCCCCAGCGGGCCACGGGGAACCCCGACGCTTTATTCTTTCCAGTCGGTGGCAGGCGGCCGCACTGCTCGTCCTCCTGGACCCCAGGCCTCAGTGGCCTCTCCTGGGCTGCCCCCCACCCCACGCACAGAAGTGTGGGCTTGCCTCCAGAGGCTCTGCTTGACTCAGGTCTTTACCTGGAAGAAAATGTCACAAAGGGCAAAGGTGCTCAAAATATGTTGGGGAAGGGGTGGGTCAAGCAGTGCTGGGCCCTGCTGGAGGGGCCTCTTCCCAGCCCCAGAGCCCCCTGTCTGACTGCTGTCCTCAGGGAGAGGTGAGCACAGTGGTCATTTTCAAATACAGAGGATGACAAAGTGGAGAGCGGGTTCTGGCTGATTACCAGAGTGCTATCTGCCCACTGCAGAGCATTTGGGAAGTACAGAGGGGCACAAAGAAATGGGGGCCAGCCTACAGCCCAAGTCCGCTAACATCTGGGTGTCCACATTATCCCCTCCTAAATAAAAAAGTCAACCCAAATAAGACCACAGGGACATGTCACTGCCCACCCCTTAAATGTATTTCCGCTTTTCCTCCTCAGTGTTTACTTGGGTGGGCTCTGGGCCACACTACTGGATTCACACTCTGGCTCCTTGTCCTAGTAGCTATTGGCATCGCATAGTCTCAGAGTGCCTCAGTTTCCCTGTCTATAAGTGGGGGTGTAGTCAGGGCTGAGAACAGAGCCTGGCACAGCTGAGCAGCGGCCATGGGTGTCGAGGTCCCATGCTTCCCGTGCGTAGTGACCTCACAATTCCTGGCTTGACCCCAGTTGTGCTCCTTGCCTGCAGCGCAGGGACACGGCGTGTGCATTCATTTCTGACTGGACCTGCACCCTCCGTCCTGTCCCTCCCCACAGCTTGCCAGTGGGAGTCCAGTGGGTGCCTGTCTCCCACCCTGCCTCCAAGGCAGCCTGTCCCGACAGGGGCTGCTCCTGGCTCTCCTCTCCCTCCCCCCATGTAATGGCTGGCTCTGCTTGGCAGTGCAGTGAGGGACCACGACACCCCACTCAGCTGGCGAAGGACACACAGAGCCTCCCCACTTTGAGCTGTGCCACCCAAGAAGCACACAGAGCACGTGGAAAACACAGATTCCCTTGTTCTCACCCAAGTATGACCCCGGCTTTAAGCAGAAGCAGTTGCAGCTGTTTGCAGCTCCAGATACAGGAGCTACAGCTGGAGGCTGAGTTTGCACAAAGGAGGGGGCCGCGTGGGGGGCCTGTGCAGGAGAAAGAGTAAACTGGGTCCACGGACGCCAACGGCAAGGGAATCAAACCCGTTTGCCCCTGCTGGATTTGTTTCAAAAACCCACTTGAGCAGAAAAACAAAAACAAAACAAAAAAATAAACAAAAAACCCACTTGTACTCAGCACAGCACAGGAAGCTGGGAGAGAGAAGGAACTGAGTTATACTGTGGATAGAAAAAGACAGAGAGAGAGAGAGAGAGAGAGAGAG
>JAKSZT010054519.1:281085-317549 GCA_026826555.1 Tolypeutes matacus
AGCCCTCAGAGGCCCTGGACCGACCTCGGCCCGCAGCCTCTTCCCGTGTTGTGGGAAGGTCTCCTCCTCACCCTGGGCGCCCTGCTGGCCACGCCAGTTCTCTCCTTTATCTGCCTGAGACCGTCCTGCGGGACTCGGAGCGATTGCTTTACAAAAACAGGCTGCTCTTTGCATCCCGCCGTCATTTTTCCACGATAAAAAGTCGCTGCTGCCCCCGCGGTGGGAAGGGCCGGTGGTGCGCAGGGGCGTGAGCGGCTTCGGGGCTTCCTTGTTTCTCTCTCGGCCTGGAGCCCTCCTGTCCCGCCGTGTCCAGCTGCACCCTCACTTCTGAGTTCTCAGCTCCCGGGGGCCTCCGCAGCTCCCAGCTGCATCACCTCCTGCCTACTGCTGCCCGGAGCCGCTGCCCCCTCCTCGAGCACGGCCCTTGCTGTGGCCCTCACTGCATGCGGTGGGCCCAGAGTGCACATGTTGAGGGAATCTGTGAGCGGGTGGGTGGGCAGAGTGGCCCACTGGTGAGCGGTGGCCGGCAGGGCAGGGGCTCTGTGGCTTGGGGACTCTGGAAAGCCCACTGCGGTGTCTGTGTGGAGATGGCTGCGGGAGGGGTGGGACGGCCCCTTAGGGTGGACGCAGCGGGCCAGGGTGGGTGGCGGGCACGGGTTGTGTGCTGCCCACGGAGGGAAGTGTGTGAGGGGAACCGCGTGCCTGGAGGAATGGCCGAGAGGGGCGGGTGGCGGGCTGCCTTGCGTGGGTGTGGATTTGACAGGCCGTGAAGTCCACAGGGCGTACAAAGAGCAAGCCCTTTGGGGCCACTGCAGCCCCCCTCCTCCCTTTCCCTGCTTTGCCTTGTGCTCACTACCCAGGCATGTGTCTTTGGACAATAGGTTGCCTTGTTTTGCGTGTGGGGACTTTGGCGCGAAGGCTCACTTGCCCGTGCCCTTTCCACGCTCGTTTCTGCTCTGTGCTCTGTGTCCACTGCCGGGACTGCCCGTGGCGCCAGCACTGGCGTGTCTTCTGTCCAGGTCCTTGGGCTCCTTTCCAGCACTTTCCTGGACCTGTGTGGCGTGGGGTCTGCGAGCTCGGCTTCATGGCCAGGCGGCTTCGCAGAGTGCCGTCGCCGCGGCGTGCCCGTCTGGTGGGGGAGTGTTGCTGTGGCTTTAATTTGAGCTCCTGTGACTGCTAATCAGGGCCCGTTGGACTTCGTCAGTGCAGTTCCTGGTTGTTTCTTTTGACGATTTTTCCTTCTTTTTTTTCCCTCTCATTGAGTCTTAGACGTTTCTTTAGGGCCAGGCATCCTTTCCGCCATGCAGTCCTCAGATCGGCTGCCAGTGCTGGCTCCTTGGGGGGCTCTGGCCCTTGGCTTGTTTCTGAGTCCCTTCCTGCCCTGAGGTCCCCAGAGAGTTCGCGTCTGTCCTTAGGAGCTTTGTGCCAGGAACGTCGGGGGCGGGAATGTGAGGGAGGGTCCAGGGCCTGTTTGTCCAGCTCCGTGACAGGCTGCAGAATTCCAGAAGCATTCTGCTGCACCTCTTGTGAGGCGGAGCGCCCCCCCTGCACCCCAGGTCTTGAGGAGGGCCTAGGCCACCTGGGACCCATGCACTTCCCATATAACCGTTTTTTAAATGTGGCGGTTGAGCCCCTTTTCGCATGCTTTTTGCCCATTTGTCCTTTGCTGTCCCCAGCCCATTGTGCAGGTGGCGTTTGTAACAGCGGGACACTTGGCCCTTCTGGGGACAGTTTGTGCGTGCCCGTGAAGCCCACGCCCCTGTTGACGCAGCGCACGTTTTCTCATCCCGGAAAGTGCCGGGTCCCTTCAGGCGGTCCCAGAGCCACCCAACCTCCGCAGCCCCTGCTCTGCTGTCGCCGTGGGATTCTCTGCCCTGGGCCCCGTGGCGGGGAGGCGAGCAGGCACTCTGCTGGCCCTGCCTCTTGCTCGGCATCAGCCTCTGAGACCGTCCACACCGCTGTCCGTGCGGGCCGTTGCTCCGTCACAGGAGCAGGCAGCGCTTTGTTCCGCCTTTGCCTGTTGGTGGGCTGCGGGATGTGCCCAGTGTAGGCCAGCGTGGGCTACCAGGAGCCTCTGGAGGACAGCAAGGACTGCCTGCCGGAGCGAGGCCGGACCCCGCAGGGCGAGCTTGTCTTCTGAAGACCGCCCCGCGGTACCAGCGCAGGCTGGCGGTCCCCAGCCTCCTGCACGTCCGAGCTGTGGCTACAGATCTGGGGGTTCCCAGCTCCCTTCAGGTCTGAAAATTTGCTAGAACGACTCGCAGAACTCACTGAGTGCTGCACTGACCCGTGGGTGCCACTTCGTTACAGCAAAAGGGTGCAAATAAGAAGCCAAAAGAAGAGGCGCAGGGCGAGGCCTGGAGGGCCCCACGGAAGCCCCCCCCCCACGTGTCCTCCGCCTGTGGAGCAGGACGCGGGACCCTCCAGGCATTCCGCCGCGTGTTTCCCACGTGGAGCCTGCGCGTGGCTTTGAGGGTCCTGGCTCACCTGCGGTCTCATCACACAGGCGTGATTGATGGAATCGGCGCCCACCTGCTGAGCTCAGTCTGCAGCCCCCTCCCCACCCAGGGGTGGCCCACAGCCCCCACCCCCTGATCACCTGGTGGCCGGCTCTGGTGGGGCTGCAGGTGCCGCTGGCCCCGCCCTGCCGGCTCATCAGCACGGGAACCTCCGGTGCGGGCCTGGGAACTGCAGACTCAGCGCTGCTTCCCAGCCCAGCTTCGTCACACTGCAGGGGCTGTTGGGAAGGAGGCACTCAGCGTTCCGGGCAGAAGCCGGAGGTCTCCCTTTAGAGCTCCCTCGAGCGCTTGTGCCGGTGTGCACGCTCACACACACAGCCCCCCCAGCGAGGGCCCTCCCCTGCCGTGGCCTCACCCGCCTTCAGCGGGCCGGCCGGCCATCCCTGTCCAGCCCTCTGTTTCTCAGTGGTAGTCCCCGTCGTTCTCGCCGAGTGTGGGGTTCTCTCTAGGCGCTACCCAGAGTGCGAGCCTTTCTTCTGCTTTTTCCTTTCTTCCTGGTGTCTTGTGATGAGCAGAAGTTTTTAATTTTGACGAGGCCCAGCTTTTCATTTTTTTTCTTTTGTGGTTAGTGCTTTTTGTGTCATGTCGCAGAAGTCTTAAGGTTGTGAAGAGCTTTTTCTGTGTTTCTTCTAGAAGTGCTGTAGCTTTAGGTTTTGCCATTAGGTCTGTGATCCCTCTTGAATTCATTTGAATGTGCTGTGAGGTAGGGGTCGGAGTGCCCACGGGCAGGAGAACATGTTGGGTCCTGATCGGAGGTTTTGGCCCCGTGGCTCTGGTTGAGGAGAGCTGGCGTTTGCCGGAGCCGTGTACTGACCGTGTGCATCTCGCCCCGTTCACGGATGTCATCCGTGTGTGTTGAAAGAGCCTGTTACTATTCTGCTTATAGGTCATGCACGTCTTTAGTTGGATCTATTCCTAGATATTTGTATTTTAAATGTTACAGCAAAAGAAATCTCGTCATTTAGTTTGTGCTGCTGTATAGAAGTTCAGTTGATTTTAGAAGCCAGTAACTTTACAGTTTTTAAACTTATCCTGATAATCTGTAGGTTATTCTGCATTCTCTAAGTGTATCATTACATCTTTTTCAAAGGACAAATTTGATTCTTTTGGCGCTTCATAGGTTTTGTTTCTTTTTCTCGCGGGTGGAAGAGGTTGTGGGGCTGGCCCTGCTCTGTTCCTGCCTTAAGGGGCGTTTTCATTGTCTCACCATTAACTATAGTATTTGCTCTACCTTTTTTCCTTTTTAGGAGGTGCTGGCATTGAACCCAGGACCTGTATGTGGGAAGCAGGTGCTCAACCCCTGAGTTACATCCGCTCCTCTAACTTTTTTGTAAATACCCATTATTTCTGAATTAGAAACTCCTACTCTATACGCGGGTTGTTAAGGCTTTTTAAGAAAATTATTATGAATGGATGTTGAATGTAATCAAATACTTTCCTTTGATTTAAGAGCATCATGTGATGATTCTTGAATCACTAATGTGACAGTTTGTGCAAATTTACCAGCATTAAATTAACCTTCCCTTCCTGTAAAAATGCCAGCTTGTTCCTGTTGTCTTGCCTCCTGCACATTATGGGTTTGAGCATTCGCGCTTTGTTTGGGGCTTCTGCGCTGCGGCTGGCCTTCCTGTCTTCTGTCCTTAGTAGCTTTGCTGTCAGGGTCACTACCTGTTCGAGCACACTGAGCAGCGTTCTCGCTTTTGTCGTATCACAGTGTAGTTTGTGTGAAGTCGGCATTGTAGGTTACTTGAATGTTGGGAAAAATCGCCTCTATGATTGTCTGGGCTTGGAGTTTCTTTGTGGGAAATTTAACTACTGCTTCAATTTCTTTAATGATTTCAGGACACTTTTTTCCCCCTTGAGTTCATTTTGGAAAGTTATATTTTTCTGGGAATTTGTCCATTCTGTCCAGATTTTCCAGTTTATTGTCCGAAAGTTGTTCGTCGTGTCCTTTTTTACAGTGTCCTCAGGATCTGTGGCACTGCCCCCTCTCAATTCCCTATATTTGTGCAGTTGGACACCTGCACGCTCGTTGCTCACGAAGAGCTCATCAAAATTTTGATGAGGGAGGGAAGCGGATGTGGCTCAAATGGTTGAGCTCCTGTCTACCACACGGGAGGTCCTGGGTTCAGTTCCTGGTGCCTCCTGGAGAAGATGAGCAAGACAGCGGGCTCGCATGATGGGCTGGCACAACAAGGAGACACAAAGAGGAAACCACAATGAGAGACAACAAAGCAGGGAGCGGGGGTGGCTCAGGTGACTGAGCGCCTCTCTCTCACGTGGGAGGCCCCAGGTTCGGTTCCCGGTGCCTCCTAAAGAGAAGACGAGCAGACAGCGAACACAAACAATAAGGGGAGGGAATAAATAGATAAAACAAATCTTTAAAAAAAATTTCTTTTTGTTGGGGGAGTGGATGTAGCTCAGGTGTTTGAGCACCTGCTTCTCGTGTATGAGGTCTCAGCTTCCATCCCCAGCCTCGGCACCTCGGTGACTGTTAGTGTTTCCATTTGCATTTCTTGGGTTTATTTTTGGTGTCCTTTTTCTAATTTCTTAAGCTAAATACATAGCTTGCTAATTTTCCTCCTTTCCTTTCCACGACCATTTAGAGCTACTCATGCTCTTCTAAGTAATGCTTTAGCTGCACCTCACAGCTTTTATGTGCGATGTTCAGGTCAAAGTTTAAAAATTTCATGGAGTGTTTGGAAGCGTTTCTCAATATCCGAGCATGCGTGGTTTTTTTTTTTTTTTGTAATTATCTTTCCATCATTGATTTCTTTTTTCCATTATTCCATTACTGATTTCTAACTTAGTCATGCTGCAGCCAGAGAGTGTGGTCAGCATGACACCGAGCCCTGAGCGTCTTGGGGTGCTTGTTTCGTGGCTTGCGAAGAGGTCCGTTTTCCCGCACGTTCTCTCTGTGTGTGAAAGGAACGCGCATTTGGCAGTTGGTGAGTGCAGGGTTTGGCGTCTCTTCACCACATCAGGCTTTGTTTATTGTGGGTTGTCTGTTTCCTTTTTCTTTTTTTTTTTTTTTTGTCTACTTGAGAAGTGTGTTAAAATCTGTTTGGATGGTGAATTTGCCATTTCTTTTGTCGTACGGTCAGCTTTAGCTTTATATGTTTAGAGATTATATTATTAGGTACATACATGTTTAGAATTATAATACTTTCTAGGTATTTTGAGCTTTTTGTCATTATGTAATTATATCTAGTTTGTCTAGATGTCAACTTTGATAACAGTATAACTGTAAGGTTTCTTTCAGATAATATTTGCTTGTTACATTTTTTCTACCTTTTTTCTTTAAACATTTCTATATTCTTAAATATTAGATGAGTCTCTGGTTATACAGCATATATCTAGATTTTGTTTTCATTCAATCTGACAAACTGTTTTTTTAATGGAGCATTTACCCCTTTTACTTTTTTAAATTGCTGATATTTGTGTTCACAGCTACCATTTTATTTTTGTACTTTTTGCCATCCTTTTTAATGTTTGTTTCTCTTTTGTCCTGTCTTATTTTGCATTGATTTTTTTTTCTCATTCCATTTCCTCTCAATTAGTTTAAATTCATCACCATTTCCATTCCTTTGGTGGCTGCCCTATTAATTTCAATTTGCATACTTGCTGTCATTTCTAAAGTTAATCATGTCTTTATTTTCCTTTAAACACTTTTCCAATCAAACCTTGTCATACTAAAATGCTTTTGCTGTAGTGTGCTTTGTCTTCTCTTTTAATTCTGTTAGATACTGTTATTGTTGTATCATAGTGTTCATAGTTGATTAGCCTTAAACCCACCACTGTCTGTTCTTTAGTCTTCGTGAATCTCCGAACCAGGCATCATTTTCCTTCTGTTTGAAAATACAGCCTTAGGATTTCCCTCAGTGAGTGTCTGCTGATAACTAGCTGTTCATTTTGTTTGTCTGAAAATATCTTAATTTTACCTCCATTCCTGAAGTATTTTGCTGGTTATAGGTTTCTGGGGCGGCATTTTCCCCGCTCCACTTCTTGAAGATAAAATTTCCTTGTCTTTGGCTCCCAGTTCTGCGACTGAGAAACCAGCTGCCCGTCAGACGTGCTGCGTTGCAGGAGGCCCGTCTCTGCACTGCTGTCCACCTGCTCAGCGCGTGCAGCTTGGGGTACTGCTGGCATTGCCCCTTCTGGGGGTCCTGGGCTGCGACACTGGTTTTGGGGTTTTCTTCCATCCTGGGGAGTCCTCGGCTCTTCTGTCCAGTTGCTGCCTCTGCCACCTGTTCTCTGTCCCGCCTCTGGGATGCTCCCTGGCCGTGCCGGTCGGTGAGAGGGTGAGTGTCTGCCGAGCGCGACGGCCGGCGCTGCTTTGCACAGCGGAGCGGGAGCAGCCACTCCTCAGGCCTCCTGTGCGTCTGACCACGCGCCGGCACCGCCCTCGGGACGCGTCCACTTGCAGGCGAGTCCCTGTGCTGGCTGTGGGCTCTGGGGGGGGCACCGTCCCTGAGTCGCCTGTGGTGAGTGCTGCTGGAGCCAATCAGAGGCGCTGAGCAAGGCAGGCTTCCTTGTGCGCTGCGGGGAAATACTGAGTTATTTTAAGGGCATGTGGTTGGATTTGGCCACCGAGCGGAGATGGGACTGGGGGCTCCTGCTGGCGGGGGGCGGGCACGCAGGAGGCGCCGTGCAGTGGTCTGAGCTGAAGGGGGCAGGCAGTGCTGAGTGAGGGGCTGAAGAAGCGGCGTTGGGCAGTCCACGAGGGTCCAGTGGGCAGGCCGGTGTTGCCTGTGACCTTGAGAGGAGTTGCTGGCATATTGCTACTTGTGTTTATTCTGCCCTTGCTGTGGCCAGGGGTGCAAGCCCCCAGGCACAGCCCCCCGGTTGTGGTCTGCTTTGAGCATGCCGGCTTGGAGAGCTGCCTCTCCGTGGCTTCCCCGCCCACAGGGTTATCGTTGGCATCCTCTGCAGTGAAGCGGGCAGTGGGCAGCGTTCTTGGGGCTCAGTGCCCTTTGCTGTGAAGGGAAACGCAGGGCGTGTGTAACTTCATTCAGTGCCATTCGCCACCTGCGTGGACACCTGCGTAGGCCCCGCTCTCCGCCCTTTGCTCCCACAGGATCTGGCTGCAGCATCAGCTCCCTCCTTCCCTCTGCCCAGCGCCCCCAGCACCCTGCATCTTGAGGAAGGAGCAGGCCCTCTGCAGCAGGGAAGCTTGCTCGTTCCGAGGTGCTGCTGTGCTGCGTGTGAGCTGCGCTGGCGAGTGTGGGCAGGACGCCAGCGCCCTTCCATGGGCGGGGCTGGCTGTGCCCGCCTGCGGCTTTGCTAGACAGCAGCCCTGAGGCCGGCCCTCAGAGCAGGGGGAGCGTTTTTAGGAGTGAGCTCTGTCCTGTCTGGAGGCGGGCAGGAGCGGGCGCTCTAGAGTAACCTCGAGCGGTGGGCGGCACCTCACCCACGGGGGCAGACGCCTCCCCAGGAGCCCCAGCCCCCTGCTTCACCTGGGACCTCGGCCGCCGTGCGGTGTTGCTTTGAACTCTGGAGCTCAGGGCCGCGGCCCGGGCCTCCTGCATGGCCGGGGCGTCACCTGGGGGTGGGATGCCCGGCAAACGGGTCAGGAGCCATGAGGTGCCAGAAACAGGAGGTGGGGGTGGCTGGAGAGTGGGCGGGGAGGTGGGAGGCAGGTGGGAGGTGAGAGGGCCACGGGGCCGCAGAGGGGGCATCCGGCGGTAACGGGCCTGGGCCTGTGCTGGCCCCTACGGAGCACGGGGAGACCTCGCTTTGGGGTGAGCGCAAGACTGCGTCTCCTGCCGCAGCAGGCGGAGTGGCTGTGACGTGAGACGCTTAGGCTCTCGCTGTGGGCAGGAAGGGGAGCAGAGCAGCAGGCGGTGCCCTGCGCCGGCCGCCCCTCCGCCCGGAGACGCCAGCACGCCAGTGCCCACCTTGGGGGGCTCCTTGTCTCAGGGCCAAAGAGCTTCCCTTTCAGGAGCACAGATGTGGCCGCCCCAGGGGCATCTGCCGGGCAGGCGGCCCGGCCCTGGGGCCCCCAGCTTCTTCGCGCACTCCCCTCTCTCTGCGGCGCCACCTCGTGTGTCCCTGCCAGCGCCGCACCTCAGGAGCCGCTCCTGTCACCCAGGCGGACGGCGCAGTGGCTACAGCTGTCCACGCGTTGGCTTTTGCCTTGAAGAGCCCGGCTCTGCTCGGCCCGGCGCCTCCCGGGCTGGCGTGGAGCTGTGGGCGGAGGCTCTGGGGTCACCTCCACCGCGTGCGCCCCGCGTGGACCTGCCACGGCCAGCCCAGCCACCCGCGGGCGGGCATCCCCCATCCATGCCAGGCTCGCGTCCCCGCAGTCTCACTTCTCGCCGTGCTCTCGTGCCCTGCCGCTTAGCTTCACTCCCTTCCAAGCAGAGGCGCTGCCCTGAGCAGGGCCCGGCGGCGAGCGGCCTCGGCCTGTGGTGCCCCGGGCAGCAGCTGGCATGGTTCCTGCTGACTCGAGCCTCATTCCCGGCATCGTTGGCAGCCAGCCTTGGAGGAGGCACCGGCCCTGCCCCTGCTGCTGCGGCCCGGTCAGCAGGGGCCTGCGGGCAGCGGCAGGGACTGGGGGTGTCGCCGTCGCAGTAGGCGCCCCTGCCTGGGGGGCTCCCATGGGGAGCGAGCCCGGGGTGGCCCTGGCAGGGGTGGGGCCTCATCTGGGGCTCTGAAGGGGCAGCCACGTGCAGGGCCAGTGTGTGGGCCGAGGGCCTGGCATCCAGCGGCCCTGCAGCTCCCAGGCGCTGCTCAGATGTCCGTCTGCTCTCCCGGCACCAGATGCCGGAGGCCCTGCTCTGACGGGGGCCGCGGCCCCCAGTGACCTCCACCGTAGGCTCCCACCCCAGCGCGCAGCCCTGTCACCTCTCCCTGCCTCTCCCCTGCCTCTCCCCTGCACAGACGGCAGAGGCCCAGAGCAGAGGCCGGCTGCCCGTGGCCACGGGCCCGGTCCCTGGCCCCTGCGGCCCCACCCTCGTCCAGGTGGGAGGCGCTTCCCGGGCACAGCGTTTGTGAGTGTGGCTGCAGAGCCTGGTCGAAACGTGCAGATGCAGTCTTCAGGTTCCCTAACGAGGCCTCGGCTTGTTTCCAGGAGTGTAACTTTCAGCATCAGGTGTGATCCTCAGAAAAGTGCATTGAATTCCTGGGCAGAGCTTTCCACTGGTGATCTTGTGAAATTATTTTTTTAAAAAATAACTTATTTACTTTTAATTGTGGTAAAATATACGTAACGCAAAAGTCCGTGTAAGTGTACAAGTACATAATACTGTATGACTTTCACTACGGTTTCCAGGCTGTTCGTCATCTTAAGCTAAAACTCCTATTCGTTTAGCAGTAACTCCCCAAGCCCCTCCCACCCCCCCCGGGAAGCTCGTTCTGCTTTCAGTCTCTGAATTTGCTCACTGTATTTCATGTGAAAAGAATCATGCAATGTTTGTCCTTTTGTGTCTGGCTTACTTCACTCAGTGTGATGACTGCATCTGCAATATAGCGAGTGCCAGGCTTCTCTCCTTTTTACGGCTGAGTACTATCCCGCTGTGTGTCTGGATCGCCTCCTGTCTGTCCATTCATCGGTGGTGGGTCACTTCCACCTTCTGGCAGTTGGGAATAATGCTGCGACGGACATTGGTGTCAGCCGCTCGAGACCCTGCTCCCAGCTCTTTAGGGTGTGCAGGCAGGATGGAGCCACGGAATTCCGTGGTAGTGCAGTTTACTTCCAGAGGAGCTGGCGGCCTGTGCCCAGCGGCCGACGACGACGAGGCTCCTGCTGTCTGCGTCCGTGTCCGTGCCCGTTTTCAGTTTTTATTTTTTTAGACAGCAGCCATCCTAGCGGGTGTAGTGTCTCACTGTAGTTTTGATTTGCATTTCTCTACTGGCTAAGGATGTTGAGCGTGTTTTTGTTTTGTTTTGTTTTGTTTTTAGGAGTTGCCTGGGGTTGAACCCCGGGCCTCGTACATGGGAAGCAGGTGCTCAACCACTGAGCCACACCCGCTCCCTCCGAGCGTGTCTTCATGCCCTTGTTGGCCATTTGACTGTCTCCTTTGGAGAAATGTCTGCTACTCAAATCCTTGGCCCATTTTTAAAAACTGGGTTGTTTGTCTTTTTGTTGAGTTGTAGGAATTCTTTATATATTGACAGATACATGTTTAAACTAATCCCAACCTAGTTTCAGTCGAGTACAAACTCTACTTCTTCACCTCTCTCCTCCCTCTTTATGTTGATTTTGGCTCACACTACATCTTTAAGCATGTATGTCTTTTGGGGTGGGGGCGGGTGTGGCTTAGTGGTTGAGCACCTGCTTCCCCCACATGAGGTCCCAGGTTCAATCCCTTGCACCTCTAAAAACAAAAAACAACTCTCCTTGGGGAGCCGGTGCAGCTCAGTGGTTGAGCGCCTGCTTCCCATGTACGAGGTACTGGGTTCAATCCCCGGAACCTCCTAAAAAACAAACAAGCAAAAAACAAACAAAAACCATGTCTGCTTATCAGCCTAGACTTTATTTTTTATTTTTTTATTTTTTTAAAGATTTTATTTATTTATTCATTCATCCCCCCCTCGCCGCCCGCGCTCGCTGGGCCAGCCAACCACGCCGTGCGGGCAGGCCCGCCCCCACCAGGAGGCCCCAGGAACCGAACCCGGGGCCTCCCACATGGCAAATGGGAGCTCCACCGATTGAGCCACAGCCGCTTCCCTCAGCCTAGACTTTAAATGCCACTTCACACGCTTGCCCGCTGAGTCGTGGAGGGCAGCTGCGAATCGAAAGTCAATAATGGGTGATTTTGCGCTTGCCTGTGGCTCCCTTTACTCGTGCTCGCATTTCTCGTGGCTTCCAGTTACTGTCCCGTGCCCGTCACTGCAGCCTGAAGGACTCCCTTTAGCATTTCTTGTCGGGCCAGCCATCCAAACGAGCTCTTTCCACTTTTGTTTATCTGAAAATGTCTTAATTTCTCCTGCGTCCTTGGAAGATGGTTTTGATGGGCATAGAATTCTTGGCTGACAGTGTCTTCCGTGAGGAGCTTGGCTCCAGCGCCCCACGCCCTGCTGGCCGCCGTGGCTGCGGACCCCTTGTATGAGCCGAGGTGCTTCCCTTGATGCCTCTGAAATCCTCTCGGACCGCTTTGCTATGAGGCGTCCTGGAGTAGCTTCCTTGAGTCTGTCCTGCTTGGAGCTCGCTGATCTTCCTGGGCGTGCGTAGCCTTGATGGGGGAGGTTCAGCCGTTGCGTCCTCCGTCGCTCTGCCTGACCTGCTGGGGCTCCGTGACGTGTGTGCTGTAACGCGTCATGGTGTCCCACATGCTCCTCGGGCTCTGTTCCTTTTTTAATTTTAGTTTTTTTTTCTTTTTTAAATTTTTTTTTTTTGTTATTTTATTCATTTTCAGTTCTTTTTACTGTGTTCATTAAAAAATTTTCTTGTTCATTTTTCTTTGTCATTCTTTCTCTCTGCTCCTCACACTGAATAATCTCAACTGTCTTGTCTCCGGGTTCTTCCACCTCTTTAAGTCAGCTATTGACTCTGTTGAATGAGTTTTTCATTTCAGTTACTGTACTTTGCAGCTTCAAAATTTCTGTTTGGTTCCTTTTTATTATTTCATCTCTTTGTTCTGTTCATACAATGTTTTCCTAATTTCCTTTAGTTCTTTGTATATGGATTCCTTTTAGCTCATTGGGCATATGTAAGACACTTGATTTAAAGTCTTAAACTTGAGAATATTCTTGCTGTCCTGATTTTGTGATAATCAGGGCAGGCTAAACATTCGCTCTATTAGAAACCATGCATGTGTCCCCAGACCTAGTTTTTCTCCCTAGGTCTGGTTTTTGGAATCATGGTGATAAACTAAGCCTGATTTATTATATGACCATCCTGTATGGGAAGAGACTGTAATTTTGGGTATCTTTGGTCAACCTTAACAGATATAGCAGGGGCGCGGATGTGGCTCAGGTGGTTGGACGTCCGTCTCCCATATGGAGGGACCTGGGTTCGATCCCCAGGACCTCCTGGTAAAAATTGAAAAAATATATATAGAAGGTGTATGCGCCGCCAGGCCCCACGAGCCACGCAGCAAGATGATGACCTAACAAGAGCGACACAAGGGAGAGCCAAGACGAGATGCAGTGAAAAACCAGGAACTAAGGTGGCACAGGCGGTGGGACGCCTCTCTCCCACATCGGAGGTTCCGAGGATCGAATCCCAGTGAAGACAGGAGGAGAAGGATGAGAAGAGAGGGCAGGAAACGGGCACAGAGTTGCCCAGTGAATGGACACAAAACAGCAAAAATGGGGAGGGGGTAAAAATGGATAAAAATAAATAAATAAATACTTAAAAAATGTATAGGGGAGGAAGATTCGGACTGTAGTTAGTAGTAACACGTTGGCGATGCTCTTTCATGATTTGTTAGCAGGTGTTTCACGACAATGCGGGGTGTTTATGGGGGTGATGTGTGGGCGCCCTGCAGGATGCTACGCTCCTTTGTTTTGTGAGATCACGATGTTTGCTGAACACTTATAGTTTATGTACGTTCACGTATGAATGATACACTTCAATAAATGGTTTAATAAAAAAAAATGAAGTCTTAAACTAATAACTCCAATGTATGAGCTTCCTTAGGATGGTTTCCGGCAAATTCTTTTTTATCTCCTGTGATTGTGTGTTCCAGAATTTTTCGTGCAGCACCATGCATTCTGCTGCTGCGCCTCTGGAAACCTAGCCCCCCTCTTCTGGGATTGCTGGGTTTCTTGGTGGCGGCTGGAGCCCTGTGTCTGTGACTTTTACAAACTATTTTCGCCCCCAAACGGAATGGAAAGAAAAGGTGAAATGGGCACCCTTCTTTAAGCCTCCTCCACCGCTATTGGCTGGGGGTGGGGGGCTGGAAAAACGGCCGCCCTCAGAGCTGCCCCCGCCCCGTGACCTGAAGTAGCTGATCCGGAGCTGTGCCCGGCACTGCGGCCCCACTGCCCAGCTTTGGAGGGCTCGTCCTTAGAGTCCAGCCGGCACCAGCTGCCGCCTGCTGTGAGCTGGCCGTGGGAGCCGCTGTCGAGGGTGAAATCCACCGACATCCGCCGCGGCGACCCTGGGGCTGCCCGCATGGCTGCTGGCAGAGGGGCTGGCTCCCGCAGCCTCTGGGCCCTCCGTGCCCCTTGGTCTTCGTCCGTGGTGAGGGGCTGCTCGCTCGAGGAGGTGGTGATAAGATTTCGAGCTGCCCGCAGGGGGCCTGGCGCGGCGCCAGAAGGCTCGCCCTCCGGTGGGTGCAGGCAGCACTGCTGCGCCTGGCGCCCGCCTGCGCCCGCTGGCCCAGCCTCGCCTCAGCGGCCCACGCTGCCCCGGTGGCGCTGCCGCGCCGCGCGCCAGTGCAGGGCTTGGGAAGCGCGCTCGCTGCAGGTGGCCGTGCTGAGCCCAGGTGGTACTGCTCTGCCGGCCGGCAGGTCGGGGTGTGACCCCCCAGGCTCCCCGATGGTGCTCCCTGCTGCAAGGGGGCCCTTGGGGCAGCCCCTTCCCTGCACTTCATGGGACAGCGGGGGCCCGTTGCTGGCCCTCACCGCACCCCACCCGGGCACAGGTGAAGTCTCCTCGTGGCTCCTGGAGCCCCAGGGCTGCTTGGCCTCCTCTTCTGAGATGATCGCGGCTGCGTGGAGGCAGGTGGGCGGCCACTGAGGCCTCGGCTGTGCAGGCCCCTGGAGGGCATGTGGGCAGCTGTCCAAGGGGAGACCCCGCCCAGGAGCGCGGCTGGGGACAGGTGAGGGGCAGGCTCCGGGGGTGGGCCTGGTGGTCTGTGTGACACTGGGAAGAGACTGCCGTGGCCTGCAGTGCCCGGGAGCCGTGGAGGCAGGAGCAGGGCGAGGGCAGGTGGAGGCCGGCTGGGAGTGGGTGTGCAGCAGGGTCGCCGCCGGAGGAGGCACAGGGCCTCCGTCCTGGCCCAGGGCCTTCCCCAGGGCTCGGGACGGCCGGCACCCCTACCGGCTCACGAGCGGCACAGCAGCGCCCTGTTCAACGGAGACGCAGCTGCAGGCCCCAGGTCAGCAGCTGTGCCTGGCATGTCATGGCAGAGCCAGCGTGGCCTCACTGCACAGTGCAGAGCAGGCAGCTGGGCCCCCACGCAGGCAGGGACCTCCACAGCCTTGACCTCGAGCCAGCGTGGAAGGCGCTGGGAGCTGTGCCAGCTGTGTGGTGCGGGGGCCCTGGCAGTGGCGGGCATGAGGGCGCCTCTGCCTCTAGCGAGGACTGGTGTAAACGCACAAACGTGGGTCTTCTCGGCACAGCTCTGCAGCCGTCTGGTTCTGGGTGCGGGCTCAGGGCTGAGTGGGGACTGGCTGTGCGCTGACTGCTGCGACGAACCCGAGCCAGGTCAGGAGGGGGCCTCAGCCCTAGGCATGCAGTGCCCATGGCAGGCAGGGTCGGTGGAGAGGGGCAGGGCCGTGGGCCGCGTTAAATGTCAGCCCGGGGCTGTGGGGCGGCATGGACCCCTTGCCCGGGGCTGTGAGAGGCCCTTGGTGACCTTCCTGGGAGTTTTGTCCTGTGGGGTGGGGGCCAAAGCTGACCTGTGTGTGGTCAGGAGGGGCAAGGATGGGGGAGGGCCTGACGAGCTTCCCTGGGAGCTGGAGGGGGACTCGGGGTTTGTTCCACATTTGCTGGGATGCGGTGGGGGGTGCTGGCTGCTGCAGGGAGGGGCCCCCAGAAGGTGCTCGGCTGGGGCTGTCCCAGAGAGTGGGCGGAAGAGGGTCCCAGCGGCGGGGCAGCGGCATGGTGAGCCCTTTGGGGCTGAGGCCAGTGACTCTGCTGGTGCATGAGGGTGGGCTCCCCTGGTGGAACCAGGAGGCGTGGCGTGGCCGTGGCTGCGGTGGGTGGGGCGGGAGGGGCCGGCCTGGGAGCAGGTCTGGGCGTGGCTGTGGAGGCCCCGTGCAGTGGGGCGGTCAGCCCCTTTGGCGCCCAGTCCAGCTGTAGGGCCACCTCCCCCTGACTGGGAGGGGGACCTGGAGCCCCCGAGCGGCCAGGAACCGGATGGAGGGAAGGGCTTTCTGGAAGTTCCCCCGGTGGAGCCACCCTTTCCCAGGCAAGGCCTCGCTGACCTGGGCCGGCACGGCAAGTGCGCGTGCCTCTCTGCCGACCGCTCGCTGCGCGGCCCTGCGGGTCCATGGCAGTCGCCGGGCTTGCCGGCCACGCTGGCCACACCACCCCGAGACCAGCGCGGGGTCCTCACCGCCCCCAGCCCCCACTCCCTGTTCCCGTCTTGTTTCCAGGCGAGTCTGGTGGTAGCCAGGGTTGGCCTTACTTCACATTTCTGGACAGGTGCCCCTTTAATCATTTTCTGCATTATTTTTGCCTCAAATCATGCTTATTTACCTTAAAGCACGTTTTCTGGCGTCATTGCCATGCCTTTGCCTTGAGAAATGTCTGACGTGTTCCTCTCCCCAGGCCCTTCGGTTTTCAACTGACTTGTGAACAGCATTTTAAAAAGCGCAGACTGAGTCTCTGGCTTTTCGCTGGCAGATTTTCCGTTTACTTTTCTGGGCTGAAATGTTTTTATTTATTTTTACCATCTTACATTCCCTTTTTTTTTTTTTTTTTTTTTTTTTTTTTTTTTTTACTGGGAGGTCCCAGGGATCGAACCCAGGACCCTCCATATGGGAGACGGACGCCCAACCATTTGAGCCACAGCCGCCCCCTTACATTCTCTTTATTATGCTTATCTTTTGTTTTTATTTTATTTTCTCTTTTCTATAGGATTGAGCAGAACTGATAGAATTTTATTACCTGGTCTAAGAAATCTGGTTTTTATTCTATTTCTCTTTTATTCATTTTCTTAAAACATGAGACATACCAAACTTCAGTGATAAGCAGCTTCTGTTCTACCCTCCCAAACCAAGCGGGGACCTTAGAATATCGGAATCTGTTCGCCTCTTTCCTGGGCTCAGCCATGATTTTTAACTCCTCCCAAAGCGTGATGGTTGTTGAGCTACTTGCGGGTTTAGGGTTTTTCAGTACTTTTGCTCACCATTGCCTCTTGCCTCCCACTCCTCCCTTGTGGGACAGCTTTCTTTTTCCTGAAGTACATCCTTGAGTAGTTCTTTGGTTCAGGGTTGTAAGTAGTAGTGCTCAGTCTGTGAGTGCTTGAAGATGGTGTTCTATCACTCTCACAGTTGGGCAATTGAAGTGAAGACTTTTGGGCTGACAATTTTGTTTCCTTGGTACTTTGAAGATACTGTTTTATTGTCTCCTGGCCTTTGTAGTGGTTTTATGGAAAGTTTGTATTAAGGCTGCTTGTTCCTTTATGAGTAATAGTGGCTTTTAGGATTTTTCTTTAAATTCGATGTGTGTAGATGTGAATTATTAGCCATATTATTTTTTATCCTGCTTGGGACTCTGCTGATGGCGAGCATTTGTGCCTTTCGCCATTTTGAAAGAATTCCCAGCTGCTGGCTGGTCAGACGTGGCATTTCCCCTTCCTGTGTGGGATGGCTGGGCCAGCTCCCACCTGGAGCCCTGCGTCTCCCTGCAGCTGTCTGTCTCCAGAGCCTCCACTGCTGCCCTTGGAGGGATGGAGGGGAGGGTGGGCCGCCCGGCTCCATGTTTGAGCTACTGGTGGGCAGCTGTCCTGCCTGTTTAGAAATGTTCCCCGTTGTTGAAGGAGTCCTGAAGCCTCCCCCAAGCTCTCCCCGTGAAGGCCCCCGGCTTCTCTGTGGGGATCGTCCGGGGTGGGGCGGCCGAGGGACACGCACGCCAGTCGTGGGCACTGGGCAAGCCATTGGGGTTCGCACCTGCAGCTGCGGGGGCCCAGGTGTAGACGGACATGGCACTGGGGGCGGTGGGCCGCTGGCAGAAGCCCAAAGGACCCCGGCTCTGCGCTATAGCTGCAGCTGGCAGGTTTGCTGACGGTTCACGCCACGTCCCTGCAGCCACTGGACGGTTCTGGCTTGCAGGAGCTTCCTGGACACGGCGGAGGGGCCCGCCTGCGCCCCTTGCCCCCACCGCCCCTACCTGCCTGTGGCCAGCTGCTGTCCTCGTCGGGAACTCGCTTTCCATGTATCTGCCTGTCAGGTCTGCACTGCAATAGAGCCCGCACCCCGTGGGCACACCCCGCTGCTGGACACCCCGGCCCCGCAATGCGGCACAGGCTCGGTGCTCTCCAGGGCATGTGCCAGCACGGCCCTCGCCCCACCTGGCCCTTCCCCTCCAGGGTGTCTGTCTGTCTGTCTGCCCACCCTGTGGCGGCCCCTCCTGGCCCAAGGCCAGGGCAGACGGAGCGGAGGACCAGCGCCAAGCATGCGGGGCTTCCTGGGGGCCGAGCCGGAGCCTGGGAGCCTGGGAGCCTGGGAGGGGGCTCAGCTTGGGTAAGACGCGCCCCAGGCAGCGGGCAGTGGTGTCCCCTCTCCCTTCCTCAGTAGAGGTGAGCCTTCCCTTTCGAGGGTCTGCAACGGCCCCCATACAAGGAGCCAGGGTCTCGTGGGGCTCTTGGCACTGGTGGCCCCGTGTCTCTCCATGGCCGCAGAGTGCGGGCCCCAGCGCGGTGAGTGCTGTGGGAGAGGGGCAGGCCGCTCAGCTGAGGTGGAGAAGCGCAGGTGGGGTGGGCCTGGGCGCTGGTGAGAGCAGAGCCCGAGGTCACGGGCACCTGTGCAAGCCGGCCTAGGGTGAGATGTGGACTCAGGATGACCCTTCTCCCACAGGAGAGCAGATAGGAGCTGAGGAGGGGCAGGTGAGTGCTGGCAGGGTGCGGGGGTGGGGGGCAGGTGAGAGCGGAGGGGAGGGCCCAGCAGTGAGGCAGGGCGGGGTCTGCTCCTGTAACCCTGTGTGCCTACAGAAGAATGGGGTCGGGGGCCTTGGCTCGTCAGCCTAGATGCTGGCCTCTGGGCTTTGGGGTCACCCTGTCTGCAGCAGGCGGGGCCGCATGGGTCAGCAGGGACGGTCCACCGATGTGGCCTGGTCTTCAAGGGCACAGGGGCCTGCGGGGGCCACTCGGGGCTGTGTCTGGAGGACGCTGGGTGATGGGAGTGGACGGGGCAGGGGCAGCTGCGCAGTGGCGCTGGGAAGCCCAGAGCCGTCAGGCAGTGCAGCCGAGCTGGGCACGGGGCAGCAGCGCTGCGGTCGGGGCCCGAGGCCAGCCTTGCACCGTGGGGTCAGGTGTGTCTCTGGAGGATTCCTGGGCCCTGGCCGCTGTATGGAGGGTGGTGGGTCCCGAGTGGCCGCCGTGTGGTCTCTGGGCTGAGCAGCCGTGGAACTGGCCGCTGCCGTGGCGACTGGGCCCCTGGCGGTGACGCCCTGTCGGAGGCGCAGCTCGGTAGCCTCCGTTCTTCGTTTCGGTTCCCAGCGGGTCGTTGGTGTCCGAGAGCCCGGCCTCCCCTCCCTCCTCCGAGCAGCGGTGCTGGGTCTGTGCAGCTTTCGGGAGGCGCGGGCAGCAGGGCCCCGGCCTTTAAAGTTTCGTGAGCTTGCAGTGCTTCTCAGCTTTTTTATGGTCCCTTCCTTTTTATCCCCTTCCACTATACCTGCCTTTGGTTAAGTTTCGTCCAGAAGGTGACTTTTGGGTCTAGCTGACCACTTCCGGTGTCTAGGTCGGCAGGCGCTTCTGTGTCAGAAGCCACTCCTTAGTCCGGCAGAACCGCGGCGCCCGGCGCGTCTCCTCCGTCCTTTCCCGGGCGTGGACAGGCTCTGGCTCCCCGCGTGGAAGGAGCGCGAGGACGCTGGGGGCCGGGCCGCCCCAGGCTCTCGTGCCCGGGTCTGGGCGGGAGGGCTTGGAGGTTCCTGTTGCCCCACACGGAGGGAGCGCCTGAGACACGAGGGGCTCGTTGGGAAGGGAGCCGGCGGCAAGGTCTCCAAGGGGCTCAGGGACAGTTTGAGCATCAAAACGAGTCAGGACAGACAGACGGAAACACGCTAGAGGAGGGTTTTGTGGGTCTCCCCGCAAAAACCTTCCTGAGGGGCAGAGGGCGAGCTCGTCCTTCGGGAGCGACCAGCGGCTTGCCTGGAGGAGGGGGCCGTGTAGCCACTGCCTTGGGGCGCTGTGGGCTCCACCAGGGCCCGGGCTCCCTCACGGCCACACCCCGGCCGCGAGCGCGCACCCGCTGGGCAGAACCAGGGCGGGCCGCTGCGGAAAGGGGCGCCGCGGCCCGCGCGGGGGCCTGGCGGTGGCAGGCACGGCGTCCCGACATCTGCCGCGGCCGCGGTGCCCGGCCTCCGCCCTGGAGGCGTCCTGCGTGGCTGCCTGGCTGGCCCCGCCTCATCACAAGGGACCAGGCTAGTGTGGCAAAGGGTTCGCAGTCGTCGCTGAGCCAAAGCGAGGGATGCACAGCCTGCTGCGGTGAGCCAGGCGCGGCGTCGGGCGCGTGCCGGGGCGGGGCAGCCTGCCTGCGTGCGGCGCTGCCGTGGCCGCTGCTGTCTGTGGCCGCTTTGTCCCGCTGCCCTTCTGTGAGGGCCTTTGTGCCCCACGCGCCAGCCCTCCCGTGTGACCTGCTCCTCCGGCCTTGCTGGCGGCCGCGGAGCTGCGAGCCGTGCAGAGCTGCTGGGGACAGCCCCTTCCTTGGAGCACGTCTTTCTTGAGGACCTGGGGCCGCGGTAGGCCCCGGGGCCCTCCCTGTCCTCCTGGGCCGAGGTTTCTGTGTAGGGAGACAGTAAACTGGAAGACAGACGGCTCTTTCCTCAGCCGTCCGTTCTGAGAGCGAGGACAGGGAGACTGCCCCCCCCCAGGTTCTGGACGGGCTCTTGGAGGCCCGAGAACGGGGAAGGAGGCCACCGCGGCATCTGGCTGCAGCACAGCCCTCGTGGCTGCAAGGCCCCGGGTGACTGAGGGCCCGGCCTGGCCAAGGGCGGCCACGGGGCTCCTGCCCGTCTGAGGCAGCAGTCGCTTCCTCGCAGCTGGTGCCCGAGGGGTCCTGCGCCCCCCACAGATGGGGCACGACTGCAAGTTCCAGTAGCAGATCCGGGGGCCAGGAGGGGGCCGGAAGGGGGAGCCGCAGGGAGCCGGGGCAGGCCGGGGACGCCACTGTTTGCTGGGAGCCGCCGGGGTGGAACGCCTCCATCTGGGGTGGGAACGCAGGCGCTGGGAGGGCTTGGGGGCCTGGAGCAGGGTCTCCAGCAGGGAGAGCTCGGACGCCTCTGCGGGCAGGGAGGGAGGGGATGAAGTGGGGATTCCAGGGGTCTTTAGGGCACAGCCAGACTCCAGAGCCCCGCCCCGAGGGCGGCCGGCCTGCTCCCCGACAGAGGGCCAGAGCCCTGCTTTGCGGGGTCCTCGGAAGCGTCCCCTGTCTGAGGGCTTCAGGTCCGCCTCGGGCTCCCACCTGCAGCTCAGGCAGCGCGAAGCTGCTCTGTGAGACAGCAGGAGCCAGCGCCGAAGGAGTGGCTCCGACGAGAGGGCAGAGGTGGGGGCGTCACAGGCGGGGGGGCCCCAGGGGTGGGCAGGGCGCGGAGGTGCCCCCGCACAGCCTGTGCTCGCCCCTCGAGCTGCCCAGTCCAGTGGGTTTTAGTAGATTCTCGGAGGTGCCCGCCACCCCCATGGTCAATTTCAGGGCATTTTCGTTGCCTCAGAAAGAAACCCCATACCCTTCGGCTCTCGCTTAGAGAGGCGCCAGCCTCCTGCTCCATCAGGACAAACGGCAGTGAGGCCTGACCTGACGTGGGGCCTGGGGGCCCCGGCTTCTCGGGGCCTTGTTTCCACCCCGTGCGGGGTGGTGGTGTCTCCTGATACCCCAACAGAAAGCTGCCGTTCCCTTGCTGTCCCCGTTTGCCCCACCTCTGAGCTGCTGTCTCCCCAGAGGTCCGGGCCCCCACCCTCCCCGGGGCCACGGTTTGTTCCTGGACTGCGGTGCCGGAGCTGGTTCCAGAGGCCAAGAGGGCAGCGGAGGGTCCCCAGCATCTTCCTTCTTCCCTCCCTGCGGGGCTGGGGAGGGCATTTCGCCCCCCCCCCCCCCGAGGTCCAGGCTTGGGGCGTGCGCCAAGGGCTTTTGTGTAAAAACACCTGATCAGTCTCCGTGATCTTTTTGAAATGTCAGAGGGTGGGGGCAGCGGGTGCGGCTCAGTGGCTGAGCGCCTGCTTCCCACGTACGAGGTCCTGGGTTCAATCCCAGGTACCTCCCGAAAAAAGAACCCGGCGGTGAGCGGCTGGCGGGGGCCGGCCCCGTCCCTGGGGGAGGCACTGGCACCCCGGAGGAGGGGTGGGTGCAGTGGCCTCTGGGAGCCTTGCCTTCTCCACCCGTCCCCAGGACACCGTGCCTGGCCTCGGGGCCCTGCCCAGGCCAGCCGCACAGCCCACCCCGCCCCACCCCAGGTGCTCTGCTCCCCGCCTTGCTGCACCCCATGCTGCAGTCAGCCCCGACCGGACCCGACCACGGGCCCTCGCAGCCCCTCCCTGTGGCGCCTGGCCTCTGGCGGGTCCAGGGGAACCTGCTGGGGGCCCTAGGGTCAGAGGTTCCCCTGCAGGGATGGGGGTGCCCCTTGCCCCTTCTCTTCGCCTCCTCTGGCCCCCAGGGAGGCTGCCCCTGCGCAGGCCTTCCAGGGCCTGGCCACTGGTCCTGGTGGTGCCTGCTCTCGGTGTGCCTGGAAGTGCAGCGCCCGGGGCCCGTCACGGGGCAAGAGGCTGGCGGGCAGTGGCATGGGTGCCGGCCGTACCCGCGGTGTCCAGAAAGGTGCTTGTGTACAGTGAGGCTGAGACGAGGACGCAGAGGCCCCGTGGTGTTGGTGCGGGCGGGCTCGGGTGTGGGCCTCTTGATGAGGATTGACTGTAGAAGGTTCTGGCACAAGTCCCCTGAGTAGCCTGGCAGCGGGCCGCCTCAGGCGGCGCGTCAGGGAAGTTCTGCTTGAAAGTCGGAAAGAAGGCAGGTTACTGATTAACATTACTCTCGAGATGCCGGGCACTGCCACGAGGCAAGAAAGATGAGTAGGGCTGAGCGTGAGGAAACAGCGCTGTCATTTGTAGGCGGCACTGCTCCTCGCATGGGCCATGTTAGGGTGTGCACATTAGAGCCAAGAAGGTTCTGGAAAGTGGATTAATCCAAAATCTACACACACAACCAGTAGTCTTGAGATACCCGCATTAGTCAATCAGAAGATAGGAAATAACACTGGTGGTGGTAATAGGCAGTAGCTGTGTAGTGCCGGCTGTGGGCCAGCGTGTGGTTCTGCGGAGATGGGTGGAGGGGCAGGCCGCAGCAGCATTAGCGCAGTGCCGTGTCAGAGCTGCAGTTTAAGAAACAGAGCCATGCCATTTCTATGCAGTGTGTAAAAGATAACTTTCCTCGTAATCTGGAACATAACTTGGAATGAAAAAGGGAAATTGTGGATGGCTGTAGGTGTTTGCAGTGGTAGAGAGAGGTGCGTCTGCAAGAAGCCGCCCGTCCCGGCCACAAGCTGGGGCGCAGGGTCTGCCAGGCACCAGCCCGGGTCCCGCCACCCACGCGCCACCCCTCCAGTCGATTCTGTGACGAGACCCCGAAGTGGTGCTTCCAGGCAGAATCTCCTCAGGCTCGCGACGATAAGTGAGGCCTCTAGAGCTAGGGACTGGAAAGCAGCGGCGAGGTCAGAGCAGGTGCCGAGGGGGTGGGGTTCGTTGGTTGGAGTCGGGATGCAGGTGAGCCGCTGGTGGGCTATCGGCTGGCCTGTCTCTTAGCTCTGCTTTAACTTTTTAAGACTTGGGTCTGGATCTGGGTGCGGGATTGCCCCGCCCCCCTCTCTGCGTACAGTCCTGCAGGCGCGCCTCCACCACCAACAGGGACCCACCCTTCGTGGCCGCCGCGCCCCTTCCCCAGCCTCCCCGCCGCTCTGTTCTCTGTCGCTCGGCTCGGCTCGGCCCGAGCACCGCACTCAGCCCAAGGCCACGAGACGGCCCCGCCCCGCGTAGAAGAGCTCGGCGCCCGCGCTGCTGGCGGCTGCAGCTTGCTCGCGTTTGTCTGTCTTTGCCCCGAGGGCCCCAGGTCTCCACCTCGGGCGCCGACGGGGGCAGCTGCGGGGCCTCTGCGCGGACAGGCCTCGGTGTGCCCAGCTCCTCCGTCCGCCTCGGGCCCTGCCAAGGAGCGGGCGTGCCGGGTCGCCGTGTGGCCAGCCCGCGGAGGCTGCGGCTCGCTCGCCCTGGCAGCTGGCGGCGCGGCGCGGCCTCTTCCTGGGCTGCTGCCTTGGTGAGGTCTGCTCGCACCTTCTGCCCGTTTTTCATTGTGTGGCTTGTTTTCAAGTTGTTGAGCTTTGAATGTTCTTTATATTTGCCTATCCAGCATTATATATTCTGGATAAAATTCTTCGTGGAATATGTGATTTTGCAAAAACTTTCTCCCATTCTGTAGCTTGCCTTTTCATTCTTTCAACTGTGTTTTTTGCAGAGCAAAATTTTAAATTTTGATGAAACCCAATTTATAATTTTTAAAAATGAATTGTGCTTTGGTGCCATATCTAAGAACTCTTCTAACCCCAGGTCATGAAGATTTCTGCTGGGTGTTCTTGTAAAAGCTTTGTCACTTCACGTTTTGTGCTCAAGTCTGTGATCCGCGTAGAGTTGATGTAGATGCGATGTGAGCTGCAGGCCCAGCTGCTGGACAGCTGCCCCTCCGCCGCGCGGCCGCCGCTGCTTGGCTCCGCGGGGTCCTCTCCGTGTCCCGTGCGCTGTTCTGCCCTTACGCCTTTCAGGGTCACCGCCTCGCTGCCCTCACGGCGCCTGGCGCTAAGGCTCGCAGTTGGGGGGTGCTCCTGTTACGAAATGGTTTCGGCTGTTCTGGAGAATGCTCCAGGGATTTTCATTGGAATTGTGTTTCAGGTATAGATCAGTTTGGGGAAAAACTGATGTCCAGCCCATAGCATAGTATGTGTCTTCATCTACTTAGGTCTTCTTTGATTTCTTTTGTCAGCGATTTACAGTTTCCAGCACAGAGATTCTGCATTTGCTTTTGTGAGATTTAGCTATTTCATTTTTGGAACCATTATAAATGGAATCTTAAAAATTCAACTTTGAATTTTTCATTGCTGGCTTTTTAAATGTTGACCTTGAGTCATATGATTGTGTAAATTCACTCACTGGCTCAAGGAGCTTTTTTACATTTTTACACTTTCCTTGGGATTTTCTGCTTAAATAATCGTGTTGTCTCTAAGTAAGAACATTTTGCTTTTCCTTTGCAATCCGTGTGCCTTTCCCTTCCTCCTCTCGCCCTGCTGCAGTGGCAGGACGTCCAGAGCCGGGCAGCACACGCCCAGCCGCCTCCCAGCCTCGCGGCAAGGCCGAGCGCCCTCCTCTTCCCAGTTTGCAGAGAGTCTTTGTCACGCAGGGATGTTTAATTTTGCCAGAGGTTTTCCGAGTCTGCTGAAGTGATTGCACGGCCGTTCTCATCTGGTCTGCTGAGCTGGTGCATTACGCTGTTTTTCGTATGTTGAGCCAACCTTGCATTCCTGGAACAGGCCGCGCAGTGGTGTGTTGTTACTCAGTATTCTTCCGTATGTTGCTGGATTCAGTTTGCTAATATTTTGTTGAAGGTGTTTGCGTTACTGTTTATTAGGGATATTTGTCTGTTTTCTTTCATGTGTTGTTTTTCGTCTGTTGTTGCTCTCAGGGCAGTGCTGACTACTTCTTTTCTTTTTTTTTTCTGAGGTTCTGGGGCTGGAGATTGAACCCGGGACCTTGAATGTGGAAGCTGGTGCTTAACTGCCGAGCCACATCAGCTCCCCTGAGTTGGTTTTTTCGTTTCCTTGTTGTTTGTTTTTGTTTTTTCTTTAGAAGGCCCTGGGGACCGAACCCAGGGCCTCCCACGCGGGAAGCAGGCGCTCAGCCTCAGTCACCTCTGCCCCCAATGCTGACGTCCTAACATGAGCTGGGACGTGTTCCTTCCTCCCTGTTTCCTGGAAGAAATTAAGTAGAATTGGTGTTATTTCTTCTAAAGCTTTGGTTGAATTCTCCTGGGGTTTTCTTTCTCAGAAGGGTTTTTAACTATGAGTTCAATTTCCTTAATAGCTATTGAGCTGTTGAGGCTATTTATTCCATCCTGGTGCGTCTAGGTGGTTTGTGGCTCAGTTTACCTAGGTTGTCAGGTTTACGTGGAGCTGTCTGTCTTATCCCCAGCCACACTTTCTCACGTTCCTGAGGTCTGTAGTGCTGCCCCTTCTTTGTCTTCTCACTCTTTTTCTTTGTGAGTCTGACTTATTCATTTTATTGACCTTTCCAAAGAGCCAGCTTTTGATTTTATTTATTTTCTCTGTTGTTTTTCTCTTTACAGTTTTATTGTTTCTGTTTTTATCTTTATGATTCTTTTTCTTCTGCTTACTTTGGGCTTAATTTTCTCTTCTTTTTCTAGTTTCTTAAAGTGGACATTTAGGTTTTTTATTCAAAATTTTCTTTTTTAAATATTAGCGTTTAATACTACAAATGCTAATACTATACATGCTCACAGCACCGCTTTAGCTGTAAACCACAAATTTTGATATGTTGTATTTTTCATTTCTATTCTGTTCAAAATATTTTCTAATTTCCTTTGAAACTTTCTCTTTGACCCATGGGTTATTTGGGAGTGTGTTGTTTAATTGTAACACCACATACTTAGGGGTTTTCCAGGTATCTTTCTCTTATTGCCTTCTAATTTAACTTCATTTTGGCCAGAGAGCATACTTTGAACGATTTCACTTCTTTTAAACTTGTTAAGATGTGCTCTATGACCCAAGGTTCGGTCTGTCTTGGTGACTAAGTCTCTTATCGTTCATCTCCTCCGTCCTTTTTCCCTTGCAATAAGTAAGGTGGAGGGGGTAGCACGGCTGCTCTGGGGAGCTGGCCGAGTTGTCCTCCCGCTGGCTTCGGGAGAGACGTTCCTGCCGCGGCCAGCGCCCCGGACCCCTCGCGGCCTCCCTCGCCAGCCCCCTGCTGGCATGGCCCCGCCACTGTCCCACGAGCTTCGGACTCTGCTGGGGCAGCTTTAAGCTCCTTCTAAGCCCTGGGAGACCCTGGCGCCCCCCGAACAAGAATGACCTCCGGTGGCCCGCGGAGCCAGCCCTCGGCCCAAGCGCCCCTTCTGCTCCGGCGTGGCCGCGGACGCTGAGGGCCGCGCTTCCGGCCTGGAGGGCCCACGCAGGCTTCTGCGTTAGCGGATTCTCGTCTTGACTTTCCCAGCTCTGTGCTCGCTCAAGCTTGGCGTGGGAAACGCGGGACGTGCAACTCTGCGGGGAAAACCAGGCCGTTCTCTAGCCTGTGGTGAGCAGGACTTGTCGCCGGCCTGTGCACACGCAGCCCAGAGGAACCGTCTGTGCCCGCACGGCCCGGCGTGCGCGCGGCCGCCCTGGCCCTGGGCGCTCCTGCCCACTCTCCTCCGTCTCACTCTGGGCAGCTGCGAGCCCTGGGGTGCTGCCTCCCCCCTCGCTGCTCCAGCCTGGAGCTGCCCCCGCCGTCAGGTCAGGGCTCGTCGCTGCCTGGGAGGCCGGAGACGGAGGCCGGAGACGGGGGCAGTGCCAGTGCCGTCATCAGAGCAGCAAGGACCGGGCCCGCTGCACCCGGGACAGGGGTGCGGGGGGGGGGTCCCCGTGATACCGGGAATCGGGGTGCTGTCCGTTGTGTCTCGGACAGGTGGGGGTCCCCTGTGTTTTCAGGGTCAGCAGGCGCCGAGAGCCCATTTCCTGCGACTGCGCATTTGATGAAAGCCCCCGGTCTGGGAGTCCGCTTGCCCGACGCCCCTTCCTCCTTGCTGTCTGGTCTTGAGGGTTAGCGCTGGAGGCCTTGGGGTCGCCGTGCTGGCCTGCCCTTCCCCCATGCGGTCTGTGATGCAGAGCAGAGCTGCGAGGCTCTCTCTGCTGCTGCTTGGGGTTCACGTCCAGGTGTGGGGGGTCCTCCAGGGCTTCCCCATCTCCTTGCTGCCCACTTCCAGCGGCTACCCTCAGGAGCCCTGGCAGGGCTCCCCTGGCCCCAGGCAGAAGTGCTGAGGGGCGCCTGCCCCCCTGGCAGCGGACACAGGAGGCATCCCGGGGGGTGAGCCTGAGGGAGGCCCCGCCTGGCCGGGGCAGGGGCCTGTGGAGCTGGGTGGGCGGGCGCGCTGTGCGCTGACGTGTGCCGTCCTCCAGGCTGTGCTCCCTGACCCTGAAGAAGCTGGTGGTCTTCAAGGAGCTGGAGAAGGAGCTCATCTCTGTGGTGGTGGCCGTCAAGATGCAGGTGAGGGCCCCTCTTGCCACTTCCCGGGGCGGCACAGCGCGAGGCAGCCTCGGCTTCAGAGCCTGGCGGGTGGGCAGCCCTGGGGTCTCCGGCAGCCCTGTCCCTCTCCAGTCTGGGAGCTCACTTTTGCCTTCTGTTTACCACTCATTTCTCAAAACTGCCCCCAAGAGTAAGGGAGCCTGGCAGGGAGGAAGAGGAGGCAGGAGGCTCTGTCCCGGTTTCTGTCGGCTTCTGTCCTGGTTGGGACGACGAGCCGTGCAGGAGTGTGCTGGCCCCTGCTGGCCTTGCAGGCAGCAGCGTGACCTCCTGCTCTTGCAGGGCCCACCCCAGCCCCTTCACGGCATTGCCATCGCCCCCAGCCGCCCACCGCAGGGCTGTCCCTGCGAGCTCGGGGCAGCCTTGTCCTTTGGGCACTGTGCCGTGGCCTGGCCCACGCTGAGCAGGGGCTCCTTGGCATCTCCCCTGCAGGCGTGGGGGTCTGTGGCCGGGGTGGGAGATCCTGCCACATGCCCAGCAGTCGGGGGCTGTTGTGAGCTGGGTCCGCACAGGGGGTGCCTGGCGACACCACGCTCCCTGTGTGCCACGGTCCGTGGTTTTGCCGCCACGCCCTTGTGCTGTGAGCCCCTCTGTGGGGCATGGGCTCTGCCGTAGCTGATACCGGGACTGGCAGAGCCCATCACACGACTGCGGGGGTCCGGACCTGGGCCGTGGCCACCCCCTCCACGCCCCCATTTCTCATGCCTGGCCAGACCCCCGGCTGCCCCGTGCAGCCAGGAGCGTCACGACTGAGGGGCCGCGGCAGCTCCGGGTGCGGGCATGGGGCCCGTCGCCGCCAGCTGAGAGCCCGGGGCTCCAGACCCCTCGTGCTCGCTTGAGGAGCTCTGCCCACCCACGGCAGGCGCGCTCAGGGTCACCTGCGGGCACAGCGCGGCTGCGCAGGGACCCCTCCGCCGGTCAGGCCCCGCACCGTGCTGGGCGCTTTGCTCCGGGCCTGTCGCCTGGGGGGGGGGGCAGGGCCTCGCGTCTTCAGGACAAGACGGAAGGCCAAAGGCAACCTCGGGGGAGCCCTCCGTTCTGGCCCCTGCCCACGACTGCCCCCTCCACTGCCCTCCAGCCCTCTCAGACCCCCTGACCTCCCACACTGCCTGAGGATAGGCCCCTCCTCGAGCTTTGGCGCCTCACCTGCCTCTGGGCTGTGCTCTTGGGTGTCCACGCCTGGCCAGACTCCCTGGGTGCCCCCAACTCTGCCTTCTCTGCACTGCACTTGCAAGGCCAGGCAAGGCTGAGGAGGTCGGGGGAGGCTGAGGGGGTCAGGGGAGGTTGGCGGAGGCTGAGGGGGTCAAGGGGAGGTTGGCGGAGGCTGAGGGGGTCAGGGGAAGTTGGCGGAGGCTGAGGAGGTCAGGGGAGGCCGGGGGAGCCTGGGGGAGGCTGAGGGGGTCAGGGGAGGCCAGGGGAGGTCGGGGGAGGCTGAGGAGGTCAGGGGAGGCCAGGGGAGGCCAGGCAAGGCTGAGGAGGTCAGGGGAGGCCGGGGGAGGCTGGGGGAGGCTGGGCCACACAGCCAGCGTCCCTGTGGCCCCCCCAGCCCAGCTATCTCACCGTTTTCCCTGGTCCGTCACCTTCTCCTGCCGCCCTAGGCCTCCCCTGCAACCTCTGAACTGGGGACCTTGGCACCCTAATTCCCAGCGGGAGCAGAAATGAAACGCCGTCTCCCCAGGCGTGGTGCTCCCGCGGGGCCCCTGCCTCCTGCCCTGGGGGCGTCCCCATCTCCCTCCATCCCTTCAGGCAGGTCAGTGGGGTCAGTGGGGCCGTCTGTGAGGGAGACCCCACGTGGGGTCAGGTGTGCAGATGTGGGAGGACACGCCTGGGAGCTCACGAGGTTGGTCTGAAGCCCCTCGCCTTTTCCTGGGGTCTCTTCCCAGACCTCTGCGACGCCTCCAGGTGCACCCCGCGCCCCCCTCGCGCGGCCTGCCGGCATGCCGTGCATTGTTGTGGTGCTCAAGGCGGCCTGACGGTCCCTGGTTGCTTCCTTGGGTCGGAGCGTGTGGGCCGCTTGAGGCTGTCCTGCATGTGCCGTCGGCCCGCCCCCCACGCTTCCCGGCAGCTCTGCGGGGCGCCGTCCACCCTGTAAGTGAGGAACCCCCGTCACAGGGCTCCAAGCGGATCCTGCGGTCACACGAGATTGTGCTGCCCCCCAGTGGACGCGTGGAGACGGACCTGGCGCTGACGTTCTCTCTGCAGGTAGGGCCGCCGCCCCGCACCAGCCCTGTGGGCCCCCCTCCGCCACCCTGGCTTGTGCCTGAGGGCTTAGAAAAGTGCTTTGGTTTCTTGGGTTGAAGTTTTCACTCCATTCCCAGGAAAAGGAGGATCTTACTCTAGTGATTTGACAAGACGAGGAGGACTGTTTGGAAGCCGAGTGCCTTGGAGCGCGCTGGCGAGGGGCCTGCTGGCTGGGTTTCACCGTGGTCTGGGGCCCCCCAGGGACCTCCTCCTCGAGCCCTGGCGCAGGAAGAGCCGCGCAGCTGCACGCTGGCCAGCCGGGAGCGCTCCCGACCTGGGGTCTCTGTGCCCCAGAGGCTCAGCCTCACTCAGATCCGACACACATGTTTTCCTCTCGCTTAGGAGACTTGCTTCAAAGATGATTAAACATGGAGTACCAGTTGCTTTCAAGCCCGTGAAAAGTCTCCTGTTCTCACTTTAAGTGAGCAGAAGCGGCGGAGCCCCCTGCCCGGCACCTCGTGCCCGTCCGCGGCGCCCGCCTGGGGGCACAGCTGCGGCTTTCTGGCGTTGGCTGCTTCCCTTTCTTTTCTGGGGGCTCAGGTGTAATGAAGTAACATCTCAAAACGCGCAGCTCACCCTTCTCAAGTCTGGCGAGTTTGGGCAGGTGTAGCCGCCTTCCCGGATCCTTCTGTTTTAATGGTGACGAGTGCTTCGTGCACGTGAGCTCTGCCAGCTGCTCCCTGCCCCCACCCGCCTGGTGGGTGGGGTGATGGGCTCGGCGCAGCCAGCGCACACGCTCAGCCCCCATGCTGCACGGGAACGCGCCTCTGCTGTCCCCGCATCAGGGGAGCTGCTGGCGGCCAGGGCCTCACTGGCGCCAAAAACCCACGAGGTGCTGGGCAGCCTCTACGCCCGGCTGGCACATGTGGGCCGTCCCGTCCCAAACGCCGTGGCGGATGGCGCATCCTCTGGCATGGCCCTCTGGGCAAAGGCCGTGCCGCTGTTGGTCCAGCACCAGGCCGGCGCGGGGGCCCCGGCATGGCAGCTGTGCAGACTCTGAGGGGCTGTGACGCCACGTTGTGCCCACAGTACCCCCACTTCCTGAAGCGAGACGGCAACAAGCTTCAGATCATGCTGCAGCGGAGGAAGCGGTACAAAAACCGGACCATCCTGGGCTACAAGACGCTGGCCGCGGGCTGCATCAACATGGCAGAGGTGCGTTCCTCGGGCCCCTCGCCACGCAGCGCGGCCGGCCCGCGGGTCCACAGGAGGCCACGGGCAGCCCGCTCCCCGAGGCTCCCTCCCTCTGCCCGGCCACCCGCCCCCGTGGCCCCGCTGCCCTCTGCCCACCCCACCCTGCCACAGAGGGAAGGGATTGGCCTATCGTGGAGCCCTTTCCAGGAAGACGCTCCCTGCCACTGCCCCCCGCCACGTCCAGCTGCCTCTAACACAGGGCCTGGGTCGCGGTCCACACGCTTGGGCAGCCAGGACCCGGCTGCCAGGCGCCCTGGGTGCAGCACAGAGGCAGGATGGGCCGGGCAGGGAGCCTGGGGTGGGGGCTGACGGGGGACGCTGGGGGTGGTGTGTGGATGGCCGGTGTCCAGGGGCTCGTTCCTTTCAGGCGGTGCCCGCTCCGTGGAGATGCTGCCTCTCCCTCCCTCGCCTCACCCAGGCGTTGCCAGGCCTCCCAGTCCCCTTCCAGCACCCACAGGGCCCACCTGGCCTGGCTCCGCCTCCTCCCGCGCCGATGGCTTGGCGTTGGGGCGTCAGATGCGGCCAGGTCTCTGAGGGACACAGTGGGGCCAGGGCTAAGTGACCGGTGGGTGGGGCTGGGCCCTGCTGCCCTCACCAGGCTCAGCCCGGGAAGAGAGGGCGCAGGGGCTTGTGGCAGGGGCTGGCGGCCCCGGACCAGAAGGTGCCCATCCTGGGGCTGGGGGAGGAGTGGAGGGAGCGCACCTGTGGGGCACATGGGCAGAGGAGGGGGCCGGAGCGCAGAGACGCTGCAGGCAGGAGCCCCCAGCTCTGCTGCCGCCTCCCAGGGACAGCGGCGGGACGAGGACGCCAGGCTGGGGGAGCAGGCCCCCTGGCATCGGGACACGAGCACCGGCCAGTGGCCGGTGTGGCTGGGTGGAGCGGACGCGCCCTGCTCACCGGCGACCCTGGCTCTGCCCTCGCCCAGGCCAGGCCAGGCCCCTCTTTCTGCAGAGCCCCTTGGGACAGCCCAGCAAGGTGGTCCAGCCTCCTGGGCCACACAGGTGTCACCCTTCCCTGGGCAGCTTGTGGCTGCTGTCCGTCTGCGCCCGGCCGCGGGAGAGGGAGGGGAGCGTGTGCCCTGGAACAGCTCCGCGCCAGGGACTGGCCCTGGCTCGCGGTCGTCGGGGTCTTGCCATGATCCTTGTGAGCAGTGTCTGGCCTGCCCGGCTGGACGCTACCCAGCAAGGCCCTCCACGTGGGAGGGGGCTCTGATTGAGGGGGTGGGGGGCCGCCTGCCAGAGCCAGAAGCTGCCAGATGTGCTGGCGGGGAGGGGAGGGTGCAGGAGTGGGCGGGGGGCAGCAGGTCAGGCCGTGGCAGGGAGGAGCATGGAGGGCAGCAGTCAGGCCGGCCTAGAGCGTCCACTGCAGGCTGACGTCCCTCTCCCGTGGGCCACGTGTGCAGCCGGGTGGTTGCACCGGGGGCAGAGCTTTGTGGATGCGGAAGCCCAGTGAGTGGGCATCGCCTGGAGGCTGCAGCTTCACCCGCACGCTCGGCGCAGGTGGGCAGGTGGGCTGCCGAGGGGCTGAGCCAGCCTCGGAGGCGGGGGTGACCAGGGCCCCTGCCGGGCTGTGCCACCATCGTGGTCCTTCCTGCAAGCTGAGTCGAGCCCAGAGAAGCCTGTGGAGAGGCAGGTTTCCCAGGGGTGGGGGTATGTGCCCACGGAGGCGTGCGGGGGAAGCTCGATCACCCTCACCCACCAGCTGCCATTTGTGTGATTTCTTGTGAGTCTTTTTTCCTTTGAGTGTGTATTGTCTGATTTTGCAAGATCATTGAATAGTCTGTTTACACAATTCTGTACTTTCTGCTGCGCATAACACACAGCAGTCTTGTGTCATTAAAATGTTTTTAAAACTAAAGGGGGTCTAGGCGTCGTGATTTCATCCGCACGGTCTTGAGCTTTTAGTCGACTGTCTGAGCTGCGGTTTCTTGCTTTTACTCTTTTTCCCCTTAGTTTGGACTGTAATATATGGTTTGTCAACCTGTGAATCTTCAAAGTATGATTCGGGTTTTGTGTTCTTTATGTGTAATAAAAAGTTAAGAAAAGAAAGATGGGGGCAGGAACCTGTTGGCAGGCGCCGGGTCAGCCTGAGTGAGGAAGGGATCAGGGACATGGGCGCAGAGGGCTTGGTGCCCGGGGGCAGCTGGGCACCCTTAGGGTCTGTCCTCTCATAAGGTGGAAATTTGGACACAGGCAGACAGAAGGACACATGACAGCAGCAGAGATTGGCTCATGCCGCAAGCCAAGGAGCACCGAGGCGCAGTCTGCTGGGACGTGCAGGGCCGCAGCCTCTGCTGGAAACAGTCTCTACGACCTGGCAGTCCCACTTCTAGGTATAAACCCAAGAGAATGGAAAGCAGGGACTTGAACTGACATCTGTACACCCAAGTTCATGGTGGCGTTATTCAAATTGCCAAAAGATGGAAGCAGCCCAAGTGATCCTCACTGATGAACAGATAGACAGGGTGTGGTCTGTATGCACCGTGGAATATTACTCAGCCGTAAAAAGGAATGACGTCCTGATACTTGCGACAGCATGGATGAACCTTGAGGACATTATGCTGCGTGAAATAAGCCAAACACAAAAGGACAAAAATTGCATTCTCCCACAGATTTCAAATAATTAGGATAAACAAACGCATAGAGTCAGAGTCTAAAATATAGGTTTACCAGGGGTGGGGATGGGGAATGGGAAGTTATTGCTTAATTGGTAGAATTTCTGTTTGAGTGATAGAAGAGTTTTGGTGTAATGGATTGTGGTGATAATTAAAAGTAGTTAAAATGGGAAATTTTAGGCTGTATATATGTTACCAGAATTTTTAAAAAATTTAACCCATAGAGTTGTACAACACAGAGTGAACCCTCATGTAAGCTATACTAATAGGAGTTTAACGCTAGTAGTTCATCACTTGTAACCAAGGCGCTGCACTGAGGCAAGGTGCTGGTAACGGGAAACCGTGCGGGGGCGGTCTGCGGGAATCGTTCTCTCTGCGTGATTTTCCTCTGAACTGCAACCTCTCACCTCGGCTTCGAGGGCATGGCCCTCCTGCCGCTCGCGCTGGACTTCTGGCCTCTGGAGCAGGACGGGGCTGCGTGCTAGGCCGCGCAGGGCCCTCAGGCTGTGTGGACCAGCCCCCAGCAAGCACACAGCTGCACGGAGTGAGGCCCGCCCTGCCCGGAGTTTCTGTTGGAGGCTGTTGGAAGTTTCTGGGGTCCAGAGAAATAAAGTTAATTTAAAGATAAAGACTGAACGACACGCAGGAGAACAGAGCTGACCACGAGGGCAGCGTGAGGGGCTGATGTGCCCCTGGCCCCAGGCCCAGCGTAGGCTTGCGCTGGGCATCTGCCCCCGCGTCCCCTGGCACCTGCGCACGGGCCAGCTGCCTGCCCATGTCCACCCGTGGCTCCTGGTGCACGACACCGTGGCAGCGACGCCTTCTTTGAGAGTCCTGGCTTTGCCCTTTTTCCCACACATCAGGATGAAAGCCGGGCTTTTCTTAGGGGGAACCCCAGCCCCCGCTTGGGTGCTTGCGTGGGGGTGTGAGTCGGCTCGCATGTGCCCCCCTTGGTGGGCGAGGGCTCTCCCGCTCCTGCCCATGACCGAGTCCTGATCGTGCCCTGGAGGCTGTAGCCCTCAGGCCCGACCCCTGGATCCTTCCAGAACAGCTACTCCCTCAGCCCAAGTGTTTGTGCGAGCTGCTAAATCTCGTTTTATTGGGGCGCATTGCATGGCCTCTAACTTCTGAGCTGAGAACAAAGTGGGCACCCTTAAACCAGATCTAAACCAGATGGCCCCAAAAGGCTTTTCCTAAAACATGGAGCACAGTCTGTGACAATGTTCCTGAAATGGCCGTTAACACCCGCACGTGAAGGTGGATTGCTGGGTCTCAGAGGAGCGCGGAGAAGAGCCGCGCAGGGTGGCCAGGATGCGACCATGCACGAAGCAGCCGGCGGGGAGCTCCATGCTGGGTGCATCTGCCCAGTCGTGTCCCTTCTGGACACATCTGTCCTGGGTGCGTCCATCTGGGGGCGTCCCTCCTGGGTCTGTCCCTCCTGGGTGCGTCCGTCTGGGTGCGTCCATCTGGGGGCGTCCCTCCTGGGTCTGTCCCTCCTGAGTGTGTCCGTCTGGGTGCGTCCATCTGGGTCTGTCCCTCCTGGGTCTGTCCCTCCTGAGTGTGTCCGTCTGGGTGTGTCCATCTGGGGGCGTCCCTCCTGGGTCTGTCCCTCCTGAGTGTGTCCGTCTGGGTGTGTCCATCTGGGGGCGTCCCTCCTGGGTCTGTCCCTCCTGAGTGTGTCCGTCTGGGTGCGTCCATCTGGGGGCGTCCCTCCTGGGTGCGTCCGTCTGTGTATTTCCATATGGGGGCGTCCCTCCTGGGTCTGTCCTTCCTGGGTGTGTCCGTCTGTGTATGTCCATCTGGGTCTGTCCCTCCTGGGTGCGTCCCTCCTGGGTGTGTCCATCTGGGGGCGTCCCTCCTGGGTCTGTCCCTCCTGGGTGTGTCCCTCCTGAGTGTGTCCGTCTGGGTGTGTCCATCTGGGGGCGTCCCTCCTGGGTCTGTCCCTCCTGAGTGTGTCCGTCTGGGTGCGTCCATCTGGGGGCGTCCTTCCTGGGTCTGTCCCTCCTGGGTGTGTCCGTCTGGGTGCGTCCATCTGGGGGCGTCCCTCCTGGGTCTGTCCTTCCTGGGTACGTCCGTCTGGGTGTGTCCATCTGGGGGCGTCCCTCCTGGGTGCGTCCGTCTGTGTATGTCCATCTGGGGGCGTCCCTCCTGGGTCTGTCCTTCCTGGGTGTGTCCGTCTGTGTATGTCCATCTGGGTGCGTCCCTCCTGGGTGTGTCCGTCTGGGTGCGTCCATCTGGGGGCGTCCCTCTTGGGTGTGTCCGTCTGTGTATGTCCATCTGGGGGCGTCCCTCCTGGGTCTGTCCCTCCTGGGTGTGTCCGTCTGGGTGCGTCCATCTGGGGGCGTCCCTCCTGGGTCTGTCCCTCCTGGGTGCGTCCGTCTGGGTGCGTCCATCTGGGGGCGTCCCTCCTGGGTCTGTCCCTCCTGAGTGCGTCCGTCTGGGTGCGTCCATCTAGGGGCGTCCCTCCTGGGTGTGTCCGTCTGTGTATGTCCATCTGGGGGCGTCCCTCCTGGGTGTGTCCGTCTGGGTGCGTCCATCTGGGGGCGTCCCTCCTGGGTGTGTCCGTCTGGGTATGTCCATCTGGGGGCGTCCCTCCTGGGTCTGTCCTTCCTGGGTGTGTCCGTCTGTGTATGTCCATCTGGGTGCGTCCCTCCTGGGTGCGTCCGTCTGGGTGCGTCCCTCCTGAGTGTGTCCATCTGGGGGCGTCCCTCCTGGGTCTGTCCCTCCTGGGTGCGTCCCTCCTGGGTGTGTCCATCTGGGGGCGTCCCTCCTGGGTGTGTCCGTCTGGGTATGTCCCTCCTG
>JAKSZT010054519.1:317559-465195 GCA_026826555.1 Tolypeutes matacus
GGGGGCGTCCCTCCTGGGTGTGTCCGTCTGGGTATGTCCCTCCTGGGTGTGTCCGTCTGGGGGCGTCCCTCCTGGGGGCGTCCCTCCTGGGTGTGTCCATCTGGGGGCGTCCCTCCTGGGTGCGTCCATCTGGGTGCGTCCGTCTGGGTATGTCCATCTGGGGGCGTCCCTCCTGGGTGTAGTACTTTGGGGTGCTGCACTGCTCTCTGTCAGCATTGGGAACCTCCCACCATAGTGGTAGCAGTAGTTCTGTCCAGGGCCTGAGGTCCAGGCCCGGTGGCCGTTGACTCCCGCAGAAATGAGCGCAGATCCTTGGTCCCTCGTAGACGTGGGCGTTGAATCCTGCGGGCCGGGGGGTGATGTCTAGCAGCCCTTTGGCTGGCCTCCAGCCTGACTTGAGACGCTGTGTGCTGCTGCCGAAACCATCGGGACGGTCTCCGCTCTTGGGTGGGGAAACGCAGGCCCAGATCCTGCTTGGGCTCGCTCCGTGGGGACAGCAGACCCTCCTCTCTGCTGCCGTCCAGGCCCACTCTCCAGCTCAGGCCCCCTGCCCAGGCCCCCAGCCTGACGCCCGGCCCTCACAGCGCCGAGCCCTCCCGCCCTGGGCAAGCCCTCCTCTCAGTGCCCTTAACCCACCAGGGGAGGGAAAGCCATCCAAAACCCCAGCTCGGTGGACGGCGGGCGCGGCCTCCTGAGCGGTGCCGCGCAGGTCGCTGACGCCCGCGCCTGCCCCAGGTGCTGCAGCACCCCTCCGAGGACGGCCAGGTGCTCAGCCTGTGCAGCAGCGCCAAGGAGGCCGCGGCCAAGGTGGCGGAGCTCTGGATCTTCTCGCTGTCCAGCCAGCCCATCGACCACGAGGACAGCGCCATGCAGGCTGGCCCCAAGGCCAAGTCCGCAGGTGAGCGAGCCCTGCCCTGGGGGCCGTGGCCTGGGCCCTGCAGCCTCGCCGAGGAGGCGGCCTGGCGGGACGCTGCTGGCTCCAGTCACGGGGCCCAGCCTGAGGTGGACGTCAGCAGCGGTCACCAGTGCGGGCCCCTCCCACCACTGAGCAAGGGGCACCACCACGGGGAGTGGGGGTCCCCGGTCAGTGCAGGGCCAGGCTGAGCATGTGACAGGGGATGCGAGGGGAGGGGACAGGCTGGCGGTGGGCACAGGGCGGTCAGAGAGCTGGAGAGTGGCCGCCACGGGCCAGGGGCTGCGCGCCCCTGCAGGCTCCTGCCCCCTCTCTCCATCCTCCTGCGCAGCCCAGAGGCCTGAGGCTCGCTCTGTCCGAGTGCCCTTGGCTCCGTGCGGGGCGAAGCCTCAGGGTGTCTCCCTCTCCTCACTGGCCGCAGATAACTACTCCGAGGAAGAGTACGAGAGCTTCTCCTCCGAGCAGGAGGCCAGCGACGACGCCGTGCAGGGGCAGGTAACCCGGGGGCCCCGCGGCGGCGCCCAGCTTCAGCCCCTGCCCCGCACGAGCCGCCTCAACACTGCCGGGCCCCACGGTCGGGCGGGGGCTGCTCGCGCCGCGGCCTCCCACCCCCAACGGCAGAGGCCCCTCCCCAGCGGCGGCAGTGCCGTCTGGAACCCGGAGGGCCTCAGGCGCCCTGTGTGTCTCTGCAGGACTTGGACGAGGACGACTTTGACGTGGGGAAGCCCAAGAAGCAGCGGCGATCGCTAGTAAGAACGACGTCCATGGCCAGGGTCGGTGGAAACTGGTTTTACTAACACGAGGGGGCTGGGGGGCACCGGGGTGGGCATGAGGGGAGGCCAGGTCTGAGCGGCCCAGGGGGGCCCCGCCAGCAAGCCTGGGCGCAGGCCGCTGCGTGCCGCCCCTCGGAGGCTTCAGTGTGCGGTGCCGAGGCTCCCGCTGCAGACGCGCTCGTGGTGGCACTGTCGGGCCAGGTGGGCAGGGCGCTGCGGCCCCTGCAGGGTGGTCTCCCTCCTGCAGCAACAAGGCTAGGGTGGGGGCGGCAGCGACAAAAGAGCCTGGGCCGCTGCCCGCCCACCCAGGCCGCTGTGTGGGCAGAGCCTGCAGGGAGGCGACTCGTCCAGACGGCGCTGTGCAAGGGTGGCTGTGGGCGTTCTGGGGCCCGGCCCGCCCGCGTGGCGTCCTGGGGCTGCAGGGAGGGGCCAGTGCAGCTGCTCTCCCAGGGGGTATCGGGCAGGGGTCTCGATGCCGGCTCTGGAGAGCCCCCAGCATGATGACCGGCCAGCGAGGCCTCGTGCCGGGGAGGGCCTGGGGAAGCCCAGCCACCGCCTCTGGCGCTCCTCGCGTTGGGAGGGGGGCTGGGGTGCGGGCAGGGCTTTGGGGGGATCTGCTCTCAGGGCGGCCGCGGCAGGGGCAGCTCCACTGTTCTCTGGCCGCCCAGCTGCGGCTCCCCCACCTGCTGCTGTGCGGCCTGCCGATGGGAAGCGAGGCATGTGCCTGCGTGCAGAGGCTGCAGGGCTCTCCACTGAGCCCCCCGAAGGCCCGCCCCAAGTGTCCACGCCGAGGCGTGCGCACGGCGGCCTGTGGCTCCCCTCCGCCAAGCCCCTCCCCAGGCTGTCTCAGCCTCACTCTGGCGGGCACTTCGAGTGCTTCTGAAAACACGCCGTAGCCGCTCTTTGGGGAGCTGCCCTGGCCTCCGCGAGGCCCGGCAGGCGCGCCTTGCTGTGTTTCCCCGAGCGGAGGCCACACCCAGCTGACCCTGTGTCCTGCTTGACTTGCAGCAGCAAAACTTCAAGCAGAAGGTCGTGGCGCTGCTGCGGAGGTTTAAAGTCTCTGAGGAGGTGCGTAGCGGGCCGGCGGGCGCGTCCGGGTGGGGGGTGGGGCCCTGGGGCCTGAGTTCCAGGTGCGCCCTGGCCCTGCTGTGCGGGTAACTGGGATCCCTCCCTGGGCCTCCTTGACGGAGCCGAGGGCCCTTGGGAGAGTGCGTGGGTCCCAGGTGCTGTAATCGCAGGCTCTTAAGTTCCTTCTTCTGATGTTCCCCTAGTCTCCAAGTTTTCTGCAGTGAGTTTGTGTAACTTTGAAAATCAGAAAAAAATGCCTTTCTTTAAAATGACGGCAGAGAAAAATTAGTCTCTGAGTTCTGAGCTCACAGCCGAGGAGGGGCTTAGGAGTTTAAGCCCCGAAACCGTGTCGGCTCACGCAGCCACAGTGGGCAGCCTCGGAGCCCGGGTCAGCCTGTCCACGTGCACCTTGGGGGGTCGGCCGCAGGCCGTGGCGTGGACACTCTTGGCCGGCCCCGCCGCCCTGGGCATGTCAGGGCAGCGGCCCCCCAGGCTCCTGTGAGCCCAGCGCCACCGATCCTGCCCTGCCGCAGCCTGCAGCGCGGGCTCTTCCTTCCTGGGGCTCCTTGCCCGGCGCCTTGCCCAGCTCTGGGCCCTCACGGCAGCCTGGGGGAGCAGCCACCTGCCACGCACACCCAGGGCCAGGGGCCCGGCCCCCGGCACGTAGGGAGCCGAGCGGCAGCGAGTCTAAGGGGCTCTGCAGCAGGGCCTGCAGTCCCCGAGGGTGGGTCTGGGGTGAGGCCTGCTCCTCGGAACCTGAGTTCCAGGTGAGAGGCTGCCATTTACAACTTTCATTCACAAGCACATGTGACACCTGTATATGGTTTATTAGTTTTCAACAATGGTACCAAGTTCATTGGAGAAAATACCTTTTTAACAAATAACAGCAACAAAACAAATCACATACCTCGACACATGCTACACGCTGTAGACAAAACTCAGCTCAAAATGAGTCATAAACCTAAATTTAAAACTGAAAGCTTAAATTACTTAAATTTTAAAACTTAAAATTTAAATCCTAAGGAAATATCAATTTAAATCCTGTAAAACTTCTAGAAGAAAACTGAAAATCTTTGTGACCTTGGGTTAGGCACAGATTTGCTAGGACCCAAAAGGCACATAAAAGAAAAAAGCAAGAAGTTGTATTCATCAAATGTAAAAACCCTTGTTCTTCAAAGGACACCATTAAGACGAGCCACAGAAAAAATATTTGAAAGTCACATCTGAAAAAAGATATATAAAGAATTCTCAAAACTCAGTAAGAAAAACAATCCAATTAGAAAACGGGCAAGACTCATGCACTATAAAACATTGCTGAAAGACAGAAGATCTAGGGAAGTGGATGTGACTCAAATGATTGGGCTCCCGCCTACCACATGGGAGGTCCGTGGTTCGGTTCCTGGTACCTCCTAAAGGAGACAGCGAGCTGGCACGATGGGCAGGCACAGCAAGCTGATGCAACAAGAGACACAAGAAGAAAAACATAAGGAGAGACACAGCAAAGCAGGGAATGGAAGTCAAGCGATTAGACACTTCCCTCCCACATCAGAGGTCCCAGGTTCGGCTCCTGGTGCCTCCTAAAGAAACAAAAAAGACAGACAGACACAGCAAGTGCAAACAATGAGAGGGTGGGGAGAGAGAAAATAAATCTTTAAAAAAAAAAAAAAATGATCTAAATAAACGAAAAAACCCTCCATGTTCGTGGATTAGAAGACTTAAATATTGATAAGATGGTAGTACTCCCCAAATTGATCTACAGAATCAGGGCAATTCCTATCAAAATCTCAGCTGACTTCTTTGTAGAAATGGAAAAGCTGATCCTGAAATTCTTAAGGAAATGCAAGGGACCCAGAATAGACAAAACAATCTTGAAAAAAAAGAGCAAAGTTGGAGGACTCACACTTTCCAATTTCAAAACTTAGCAGCAATGAAAACAGCGGGGTATCAGCATAGGGACAGACATGTGGCCGATGGGATAAAATTGGGTGTCCAGGGAAAACACCTCACATAATGGACGACTGATCCTCCACCGGGGAGCTAAGGCCACGCAATGGGGAAAGGATGGTCTCACCAACAGATGGTGCTGGGGCGGCTGGAAACTCACGTGCAGAGGGAAGAAGTTGGGCCCTACCTCACACCACACACAAAGTGGAGCAACGGCTGAAACAGAAGAACTAAAATCGTTAAACTCTTAGAAGAAACGGGCAAAATTTCATGACCTTGGATTAAACAATGACTGTTTTGTTGTGTTTTGATGCTGAAAACAAGCAACAAGAAAAAACGGGAGTGGCTGTGGCTCAAGTGGTTGAGCTCCTGCTTCCCACATGGGAGGTCCTGGGTTCAGTTCCCAGTCCCTCCTAAAAACAAAAAACAAACAACAGGCAAACAAACGAAAAAACCAACTTGGGGGAGCCGATGTAGCTCAGTGGTTGAGCACTGGTTTCTCACATAGGAGGTCCCAGGTTCAGTGCCCGGCTCCAGTACCTAAAAAAAAAAAAAAAAATTAATTGGATTTCATCAAAATTAAAAATGTTTATGTTGCAAATAATACCATCAAGAAAGTGAAAAGACAATACAGAGAATGGGGAAAAATATTTGCATATCATGTGTCTGATAAGGGACTCTTACCGTGCATATATAAAGAAATCCTACAACTCAAAAATAAAGACAAACAGCCCAATTAAAAATGGACAGAAGGGAAGCGGCTGTGGCTCAATCAGTGGGGCTCCCGTTTACCATATGGGAGGCCCCAGGTTCGGTTCCCGGGGCCTCCTGGTGGGGGCGGGCCCGCCCGCACGGCGTGGTTAGCTGACCCAGCAAGCACAAGCAGCAAGGGGGGGGATAAATGAATAAATAAATAAAATCTTTAAAAAAAAAAAAAAAAAAATGGACAGAAGACTTGAATAGACATTTCTCCAAAGAAGCTCATTGTATTAGTCTGCTGCTTTCTGGGCCTTCGGTATCTATCAGTCTAGGCCGTGCTCTGCCCGGTCTCAGCTGTCAGCTCTCAGGCAAATGGCTCGTCTCTCCCGGGGCCTCTGCTGTTTGAGCCTCTCCTTTCTGTCCCTGGCAGGATCAAAAATGACAGCGCTGTATCTTCCTGTCAGTCTGTGTGAGCGTCCATTTATATCAGACCCAGCAAGGGGGCAGGGACTCAGGCTGAGTTACGGCCACTGACTAGTCAAATCAGAAGCCCTGATCTTAACAGGGGAACTACCCAAGGTCCCGCAGCTGAATTTAACGCAATCACAGGGTGTCACACCCAGAGAAATAGTGTCGTTTACAAGCATAAACTTCCTCTCTTTGGGATTCATAAAATGATCTCAAACTGCCACAGGTGCAAGCAACCGAAGTGTCCATCGACAAGTGAATAAACAAAATATGGTCTCTCCATACAGTGGAATATTATTCAGCCGTAAAAAGGAATGAAGTCCTGATACACACGACAACATGAACGAACCTTGAAGACGTCACATTGAGTGAAATACGCCAGACACGAAAGGACAAATGTCGTATGATCTCACTGATGTGAGATAATGAAGACGAGGCAAACTCCTGAATCAGCTCAGTGAGGGAGGGGGGCTGGCTCTAGAGGGGCTGCAGGGAGCGTCCTGGGTGAGAGACGCCTGCACACCTGAGCGTGTTTGTCAGCGTCCCACCCGTGTGCTCAGGAGCGTGCGCCGACGGCGCAAGGGGTCCAGGCGTGAGCCTGTGCGTCAGAGGCGGCGGCCGAGGGCCGCACTCAGGCCGGGGCCCGATGGCTGGGCGGCCCCAGCTCGAAGGACGGCAGGGCTGTGTGCCGGAGCGGGCCAGCTGCAGGCGGTCCCGGCGTGCCCGCCCCTCTCCTGCCGGCGCCGCCTGCCTGGCCCCCTGCCGCCTCCGAGGGGGCGTGGGCATCGCAGGGTTCACCCCCCGCACCTGATGCTCTGCAGGTGCTGGGCTCGGAGCAGGACCCCGCAGACCAGGTGCCTGAGGCCGAGGAGGACCTTGACCTTCTGTACGACACGCTGGACATGGAGAACCCCAGTGACAGCGGCCCCGACATGGAGGATGACGACAGCGTCCTCAGCACCCCGAAGCCGAAGCTCAGGTGGGCGGTGCCAGGCCTGCGGACGGGGGCCGTCCCTCCAGGCCTCGAGCCCGGCAGTGGGCAGCCCAGGGGGCGGTGGCATGTGGCAGCTGGTCAGTCCCCGGGAGGGGGCAGCAGGGCAGCGGTGTGCTTGTGGGGCTGGCAGGGGCGGGAGAGACGGTTGGAGAGCCTCACGTTCAGCCCAGGGCCTTGCCGGCTCCCGGGGGCGCAGGCAGCGGAGCAGAGGCAGCGAGGCCACAGGGCCACGCCGGCACCTTGGAGAGATCGTGCCTGAGTCAAGCATGAAGGGGAGCAGTTGGGGCACTTAGCATGGGGACAGAGGGAGGCAGCGGAGGAAGCTGGTGGGAACACTGCAGGGGTCTTGGGCCGGCTGTCCCAGGAGGAAGGCCCCGAGGCTGGGGCAGAAAGGGCCTGGCAGGGAGCCAGGCCAGTAGGGGAGCAGCGGGCAGTGACGGGCTTGATGTGGTGGTGGGAGGGGAAGACCCGGGGCTGGGGACAGGCCCGTGGGGGCACTGAAGGAACAGGGAGACGCAGGCCCATGGCACAGAGGGGTGCAGAGGCACGGAGGGCTGCCGAGAAGGCTGAGAGGTCGGGGGCTGCATAGTTTTGGTTTTCAAGACCCTTTTAAATAAAAGATGCAGCCAATGCACGCAACAGGAAGGCATGTCCTGGCGCTGCCCGCCCGCTCACCTACCCGCCCAAGGCTGGGTCTCACCAACCCCGCAGCCTGGAGCGCCCCGCCCGTTACCAGGCTCGGTCTGTGCCCAGGCCCGTGAGGCCGTGGGCGCACTGCTGGTGGCTTCAGGTGCCACCCCCTGCCCTGCCTTCAGCAAAAGCAGCTCAGTGGTTGAGTGCCCTCTTCCCACGTACCAGGTCCCGGGTTCAACCCCCGGCGCCTCCTAAAAACAAAGGAGCAACTGCCACCCTTGGAGTTGCCCACTCCTCCGTCTGGAGGGGGCTGGGAACTGCTAGCGCATGGGCTGCAGCGTGGCCCGTCTCCTGTGGCAGGGCGGACCCCGGGCCCTGGGGGAGGATGGCTGCCTCGGCTGTCACACCGCTGTGGCTGAGCCCTGCCCTGCCGCGTGACGTGCTGCCCACTGCCTCTGCCCATTCCGCCCCTTTGCCACGCATGTCTGCCAGGGGCCTTGCACTCAGCTGCCCTGGGTGGGCCTGGGCGTCTCAAGTTGGCCGTCGTGGCCCCGTGTGCCCTCGAGTGTGGTCCTGTCTTTCCTGCAAACGGGCTGTGGATCCCGAGCCGGCACTGGTATGGCCCAGCCCCCTCCCACCGTCAGACCGTCGCGATGTTGGCAGCTCTGCCCTGGGTTGAGGCCGTGAGTGGACGGCACAGGTTTTTGGGGACAGCAGGTCTTTCTGGCTGATCTCAGCGCGGTGGGGAGCCGAGAGGGAGCAGCCAGGCAGACCTGACGCTCTCCGGGGCAGGGGCTGCACCGAGGAGGGCCCCTGAGCTCCCCACCAGGCTTTGTGGTCACTCTGCCTTCCCCACCCCTGACGTCCAGGCCGTACTTCGAAGGCTTGTCGCACTCCAGCTCGCAGACAGAGGTTGGAAGCATCCGCAGCACACGGAGCCAAAAGGAGCCCCCGAGCCCGGTGGGTGGGCGGCGGGGCAGCAGGCGGGGGGGGGGGGGCCGGGACGCTGGGCACTTGGGCCCCGTATGGCTGCGCCGCCCAGGCCGGGTCTGGCAGAGCGCAGCCTTCCCCAGAGGCCATCCTAGTCAGCCCCAGTGTCCCCCATAGGCTGAGGTGCCCGAGAAGACGCGGTCCCTGGGAGCCCGGCCGCCAAGCGACGGCGACCCCGACTTGGCCGCCCGCGTAAGCAGTGGGGTGGGGTCTGGCCCTGCAGGGAGGGCTCGGCTCTCAGCAGTCACCCACAGCAGCCCCAGACGGCGCCCTGCCCCTGCTGTGCGCGTGCGCGGCTTCCTCCAGGAGGGCGCCCTGGGCTGCAGGTGTGATCGGGCGCCTGGTCGGGCTCCCGCATCGTGACGCCCAGGCTGGGGTTGGCTGCTCTGTGGCCGGCGGGCGCAGCGCCAGGCTGCGCGTCCACCGCTGGACGCCGGGCGCCAGCCCCAGCCCGTGTTTAGCCGGTGCTGGGGCTCTCTGGTGGGCGGGCAGATGCGCACGGGGTCTTCTCTGCTTGGCAGAGCGGGCCAGCCCACGAGCAGCCCGCGCAGGCCGAGGGCAGCCCCGAGGCCGAGGCTGCCACACTGGACACATTCACCGAGAAGCTGCCGCCCAGCGGGAAGATCCCCAAGGCTGAGTCGCTTATCATCGCCTCCACCAGGTACGTGGCGTGGGCGGCCCTGGAGGGAGGGGAAGGCTCTGCTGCCCTGCCCCGGGCGGCCCCTGGGGCGGGCGCCCAGACCCTTCAGCCATGCCACAGCTGTGTCCCCAGGGCTGCTGGGGGTCCCGGGCATAGCCAGCCAGCCCCCAACAGCCAGCCTTGTCTGGGTTGAGTGGTGAGGGGTGAGTGTCACAGCAGGCTGCAGGCTTTGGACTTAGGGGCCGGTCAGACGTGCCTGGGGGGTTTCGAGAGGACGCGGCCTGGCCCTGCTGACCCCCCCGTGCCTGGGGGGGTCTGTGCCGTGCCCCCACTCGGAGTTCCTGCCTGGCTGTGCAGGAATTGGTCACAGGGACGATACGCCACGTCTCCAACTGTCAGGGTCTCAGTTTTGTTTTTCCGAGCTAGTTGGGCGCTTCCAGAAGCAGTGAGCCTGGACGCAGGCAGTTAACTTAGAGAACGGCCTGTATGGGGGCTCTGGGCACCAGTTTTGACGTGGACTTCACGGGTCGGTGGCCAAGGGGCAGTGCGCCCACTCCTTAGCCTGTCCTGCCCCCCTCCAGGTCCGAGGGAAAGCAGGCTGGCCGCCGGGGACGGAGCACGTCCCTGAAGGAGCGGCAGCCAGCGCGGCCGCAGAACGAGCGGGCCAACAGCCTGGACAACGAGCGCTGCCCTGACACGCGGAGCCAGCTGCAGGTGCCTGGGAGCCAGGGGTCCTAGGAACAAGGGGCAGCCAGCAGGGTCCCCAGTGGGCAGAGACTGCCCAGCCCCAGCGAAGGGCAGGCTGCCTGGAGGGCGGGGGTGCCCCAGGGAGGGGCCGGGCGGCCGTCTTGGGGAGGCAGGTCCGGGAAGGGGCCCACTGAGAAGCCGCTCGTCTGCTCCCCACGGAGCCATGCAGACCCTGCGGCTCCTGCCTCCTGCACGGGGGCCGCCCCTCCACCTCCCCGGTGTCGCAGGGACCCCCACCTGGGCCCTGTGTGGGGCGATTCCGGTGCGCCCTTAACGCCCACAGGGCAGGGGGGCCACGGGGCGGCAGCACCTGGCAGGTGTGGACGTGCTTGCTGTGTCCCAGATCCCCAGGAAGACGGTGTACGACCAGCTAAACCACATCCTGGTGTCTGACGACCGGCTCCCCGAGAGCATCATCCTCGTCAACACCTCTGACTGGCAGGGCCAGGTAGGGGAGGAGCCTGCCCGTCCCCGCCCCACCCCGCCCCGCCCTTTCCCCACTGCCCTGCCCGCCCTCCCTTCCTTCCTCTGGGGGGTCCGTTGGCCGTCCCAGGCCTCTGCTCTGTGAAAGTGCCTCCCCACCCGCTGGGTGGTGGTAGCTGAGCCCTCAGGCCTTGGAAGGCCTACTCCCCACCTCCCCCTGCCCGCCCGTGGTGCTGAGGGAGTGTGCGTTCGAGTGGAGCGCAGTGACTGTGGAGAGAAAGTCGCCTGGACGTGGGTTCTGGCTCCCGAGTGAGGCTCCCGCGGGGCCGCCCGCGCCCTCTCGCCCGCCCAGTTCCTGTCGGACGTCCTGCAGAAGCACACGCTGCCCGTGGTCTGCACCTGCTCCCCCGCCGACGTCCAGGCGGCCTTCAGCACCATCGTCTCGCGCATCCAGAGATAGTGAGTTCCGGCGCCTTGCGTGGCGCCCGGGGAGTGCCCTCTGTGTGCGGGGGCCTGGCCGGGGGGCACGTGGCCCGGCCCAGGTGGCCCCAGCTCTCCTAAGGCGCCTGTCCCTTTCTGCCGCCCGCCACGGGGACTGCAGCTGCAATTGCAACTCGCAGCCCCCACCCCCGGTGAAGATCGCCGTGGCGGGCGCACAGCACTACCTCAGCGCCATCCTGCGGCTCTTCGTGGAGCAGCTGTCCCACAAGACCCCCGACTGGCTCGGCTACATGCGCTTCCTCGTCATCCCCCTGGGTGAGCGTGGGGGCCCCTCTGCTTTGGGGCCCCGCACGGCACGGCCTGCGCTGTGCTGACGGCCCTCCTCCGCCCCAGGCTCCCACCCCGTGGCCAGGTACCTGGGCTCCGTCGACTTCCGCTACAACAACTTCTTCCAGGACCTGGCCTGGAGAGACCTGTTCAACAGGCTGGAGGCCCAGAGCGCCGGTGAGGGCGGGGCGGGGCTGCCGCGCGCTCGGGCCCCCGTGCCCAGGCGCCTCTCAGACCGGAGCGCCTGCGGGCGGCTCCCGCGAGGGTGCATAGCCCAGGGCGGGACGCTGCTCCTGTCTGAGCTGCACGGCTTGCTGGGAAACTGGAAGGGCGCTTGGAGGTTTGGGGAGGAGGCCCTGCTACCTCACCCCGAGACCATCACGGGGTAGGGGACGGGGCTTCAGACACAGCGCCATCGGGGACTCTGGGTTCAGGGGCCACATTGCAGGCACAGCCTGGTGGAGAAGCAGAGCCCGAGGGGCAGAGGCTGGCGGGAGGCCTTGCAGCCTGGGGCAGGGGGCGTGGTGCGCGGGGGCGGCCTGGGCCCTGTGGGCTCTGAGCACGCCCACCCCGGCCGCCCACCCGCCCACCCCGGTCGTCCGCTGCAGTGCAGGAGACCCTGGACATCGTGGCCCGGATCACGCAGTACATTGCTGGCGCCAACTGCGCCCACCAGCTGCCCATCGCGGAGGCCATGCTGACCTACAAGCAGAAGAGGTAGGACACGAGGGTCCCCGTCGCACCCCCACAGGCAGGGTGGCCTCCAGCACCGAGCACCCCGTGGCGTGGAGCCGGTCAGCCATGGCGCCCTTGTCCAGCTGCCCAGGGGGCGGCTCCTGCTCCCTCCCAGCAGGCCCCTTTCCTGGTGCTGCCCCAGCCTCCGCTCTGTCGGCAGAGGGAGAGGCCCCTGCTTCAGCGTCGGGGTCTCGGCCAGGGAAGGGATGTGCTGGCCTGGCGTCGGCAGAGGGGGATGAAGACACAGAGCCAGGGAGGTCCCGGGGTAAGGGGTTTCCTCAAGAGGAGGTCGAGGCGCCCCCGCGTGCAGGCCGCCCCGGCACCCCCTCAGGCCAAGCATAGAGGTGGTGCCCCTGTGCGCGTGGCCGAGCCCCTCCGGCCCGCGTCGGTGGCGCTGGCTGCAGGGAGGGTGGAATAACGCGTCTCTGCTCTCTCCTGGCGGCTTTCTGGAAAGGAGAAAGAACTTCCATTTTGATTTTACCCTGAGGTACGGCCTCTTGTCTGCCCCCATCTGTCCCGGGCTGCTAGTGGGGGGCTGCCTGGCGCCCGGGGAGGGAGCAGGCGCAGATCCTCTTCTCTGCACCGTTCTCCCCTGGAGATGAGGCCGGGCAGCCTTCTTCGCTTTTTTGTTTGTTCTGATCCAGTGTTTTGGATTAAGAGGTGCCCAAACCTGAGCCCTTTCAAGGAGCTAGCAAGGTTCCCGAGGCCCCAGGTGACTCTGGTTTCTGTTAAGTTAAAAACCAGGCACCGGCTGTGCACTGTGCAGTTGCTGTGCGGCTAGAGGCATTCACTGCTCCCACCCCAGGTGTGGAGGCGTGGAGGCCAGGGAGGTCAAGTAACCTGCCCAGGGGGCACAGCCCCAGGCCTGGGGCTTACTCTGCTGCCCCCAACGAAGCCAGCAGCCCGCTGGCCCCCGTACCCCTTCCCTGTGGGCTGCTCCTCCTCCCGGAGCTGGCACCGAGTCCCTCAGTCCCCAGCCCCCTCCAGGCCCATGTGCCACCTGGGTCTTGGGAACAGCCAGACACAGGGTCTCCCCACCCCAGAGGCCCCCCCATGGGGTCCCCCGCTCAGGTGGACCCGCTCTAGACCATGGGGAAAGCTGCGCCGCCTCCAGGGCGGCCGCGTTGGCCCTGGGCGGAAGCCGATTCCCAGAGCCTGCCCTCTCTCCGTTCTCTGAACAGCCCACAGGGGAGGAGACCACCGGAGCCCCCTCACCTGCTAGGCAAGCCCAGCCGGGCTGCCCGCCCCCCGCGGGGGCTGCGTCGCCTGGCTCTGGTGCAGCAGCATGCCTCCCGCCCCGGCTTGGCGTTGCGGGGGTGACACCACTCTCCGGGTGGGCCCAGGGGGGGCTCTAGGCACTCGGGACAGAGCCGGGGACCTTGTGGGGTCACTGCCAGCTCCCCGTGTAGGGCAGCTGCCAGCCTCTCCGCCCTGCGTCCACCACACCTGCCAGGCGCTCTCAGCCAACCTCGGGGTCTGCTGACCGAGCAGAGTGCCTTGCAGACCCCTGCCCCCAGCATGCCTGCGCCCTCGCTGGCGCCCACTGTGCCCTGCCCTGCCACAGTGCCCTCCCACCAAACATGCCTGCGGGCAGGTCTCGAGTCAGGCCGCAGGGTGCAGCCTGGCGCCGCGCAGCCTGGCCCAGGGGTCTCCTGACCGCCCCGTCCCCCAGAGGCATCCATCAGCCACACACAGACATGTCACGGGTTCAAGTTCAGGCCTCAGTGCAAACTGGTGTCGCCCCTGCTGCGCAGGGCACTGTCTGCATGGCCAGCGGGCAGCCTGGCTGCAAGGGCTCCAGCAGCTTCCTGTGCTGTGTCTGCCTCCCACGTGCCTGGCTCGGGGGACGCCCGTGACGCCTGCGCTGGCCGTGCCGTGCTTGGGGTGGTCTATTGGCGTCCGGCGCACTGGCCTGGGGACCCTGAGGCCCGTGGCCGCCGGCCCCCTCCTGTGGCCCCGTGAGCCCGGGGGGCTCTGGTGGTCGCTGAGGCGTTGGTGCCGGCCCCCTGCGCGGCCTGCCCAGCGGGGACAAGACTGGGTGGCCGCGAGCCGCCAGTGCCAAGCAGCGTTGTGGTCAGTGTTCTTAGGCTCCTTGTTTTGAAATGACAAAAGGGAAAGGGAGGTTTCTCTTCCAGCTCCGCCCCCTTAGGAAGGGAAAAGGGTGAAGCCTTGGTAACTCCGTGGCCAGAGCAGGGTAATCGGGGGGAGGGACGGCAGCTCTGTCTCATCCAGGGGTGTGCTCTTCTGAGGGCTGGGGGGTCGTGGGCTGGAGGGCAGTCGGGGTGGGGAGCGGCCCATGCTCCGGGCCACGGGGTTCCCCGGGCAGGTGGCCCCGCCTGTGGCCGCCACACGACCCGGCAGAGGCCTCTCAGCCAGGACCCCAGGCATCCTGGGCAGGCCCTTCGGCTGAGGCAGGGGGAGGCCTGGGGGGTCTGGGGTGGCAGAGCTGGTGGAGAAGGCCGTGTGCAGCTCACAGGTGGCGCCCGCCCCCACGGAGGGGCCAGGCCCGCCTTCCCGCAGCCCCCCTGCCCGTGAGTTTGGCCCTCGCCCCAGCGGCCCTGGGCCAGCAGCGCTTGAGCGGCGTGGGGGCTCGCCCTGGGGGCCGGAAGGAGGCGTGGCCCCACTGGGGTGCGGTCGTCTTGGCCCTGGCTAGTTGCCCGTTGGAGGACGAGGGTCCCGCGGGGGCCTCTGCTGCTCCTGGTGCGCGCCCAGCGCCCCCGAGGACCCGCAGGCAGTGACGGGCCGCGCCCGGCGCTTTCAGGGCAGCCCGTGGCCAGGGGACTGCAGAAGAGCGCGCAGGGCCCCCTGCCCGCGGCCCCCGCTCCCCAGCTGGCTCCGCCCAGAGGGCTGGGGCGGGTCAGGTCCTCACAGGGCTGTGCTCAGCGGGACCCTCAGCCCCCCGGTGTTGAGGCAGACGGGCTCTGGGGTCAGGGGCCAGGCCGGCGCTGTGTGGGCGGCTGGGGGCCTGGAGGGGTCGGGTGCCGGCGAGGCCGCCTGGGGTAGGCGGGGTGGCCCTGTGCCGGAGACGGCCCTGACGCTGTGGCCTTTGCTCTTAGCCCTGACGAGGAGTCCTCTCAGAAGTTCATTCCCTTTGTCGGAGTAAGTATTTCTGTGGCGGGGGCTTTGGAACTTCGTGCTTTACCTAAAACATTCCTACTGTTTGTCCAATTTCCTCAGCTCAGCAAATTGTAGCTGACCTGCCAGAATGCCTTTTACGTTATCAGTGTCTTTATTATTATTAGTTTGAGATATTCCAGAACATTTTCCACAGAATTGAGCCCAGAACTTGCCTTTAAATCTCTAAATCTTGGTGCTCATTGCTGTCTACGGGGGCAGGGCTGTTGGGACACGGCCCGTGGGAAGGCGCAGTCGGCGCCCAGGGCCACGGGCCCTGGCTCCCCCCGGCGCCCGAAATCAGCCTTCAGCCTCTACCCCAGCCTCGTGGGGGGCGTCCACGCTGTGGGGCCACGGGGCTTGCCCACGTAACTGCCAGCGGGCTTGGCGGCCAGCAGCCGGAAGGTTTCCGTGAGCCCCCTGCGATGGCTGGGAGCCTGATTTCTTCCCGCCTTTTCTGACCCGTGTTCCGGCCGAGTGCCGAGACCCCCAGCCAGGCGTGGCTGAGCCTGCTTCCCCGCGGGGAGACCTGCCCTGGGACGGCGCAGTCCCGTAAACCCTCTCGCGAGTGGATGTGCCGGCACCGTCCAGCCGCCAGCCGTCAGCCGTGGGCGCCTGAGCACTTGAAATGTAGCCAGTTTGGCTGAGGGACTGATTTTCAATTAAATTTAAACCCACAAGCCCGTGTGGCTAGTGGTCATCAGCCCCGCTGGCCCACGCAGGCTCCGGAACTGCTCTGTCCCCTGAGCCGCTCGCCAGTGCGCTGGCCCGGAGGCGCCTGGGCCCAGCTGGTCATAGACACAGAGTGGCCGAGCCCCTGGGGCATGGGGGGCTGCTCCTTGCAGAGGGAGGCCCCGTCGTGGCCTCGGGGGGCCAGGCCAGGCATCCCAGGCATCGTCCAGCCCCCTCCGGCCTCTGTTGCTTCCCAGGTGGTGAAGGTCGGAATTGTGGAGCCGTCCTCAGCCACGTCAGGTAACCGTTGGTGGGCGCCCTTGGACACCCCCAGGGTCTGTGCCCTGCCCCCCCAGGGGGCCCCTCCCCACTGTCCCTCCTGTCTCCTAGCCCACTCCTGGTCCAGCAGGGCCCGTGGGCTGCCCACGGTGGCCAGGCCACAGTTGTGTCTCACCACCTGCCCTGACTCCTTCCCACAGGTGATTCAGACGACGCAGCCCCCGCGGGCTCCAGCGTGCTCTCCTCTACCCCGCCGTCCATGTCTCCGGCCGCCAAGGAGGCCTCACCCACCCCTCCCTCCTCACCGTCCGTGAGCGTGAGCGGCGGCCTCTCCTCCCCCAGGTGCGGCATGCGCACTCGTCCTGTCTGGAGGGCCGGGTGCATTTCCACCTGCCTGACGGGGCACACACTTGCTGTGAGGAAATCCTGCCGCTTCTGAATAGCTGCCTGTGCCCACGGGGTGTCAGGAGGTGGGAGCTGAGGGCCAGCTGGGGCCCTCGGCCTGACCCAGGTGGGTGGGCTCAGAGCCCGCCTCGGGACAGCCCAGCAGTGATGATCATGCGCCCCTAGAGAAACGCCGACCCTGGGCTGCCGAGACCCCATGGGGTGGGCGCGCCGGGGCACCCTGGGAAGGCAGGCACCTGCTGGCGGGCGCAGGCCCCTGGGCCTCCCGAGGCAGAGTGATAGCCGTGCAGGTGCTGCTGAGCATCACCCAGACCTGTGCCCAGAGGGGGCTTTACAAGAAGGACTTGGGAGTTGGGCCCTGAGAGGCGTTCGTGGGGGTGGGCAGCTTTGATGTCCATGGCACAGCCTGGCAGGCTTCTTGTCGGGCTGGAGGACAGAACCTACCTGCTCCTAACCTTTGACCTCCCCAACAAACTGCACGAGGCAGAGAGGCCCTCAGCCCCATGGCTCACCTGGGGTCACCTCGGCTGCAGGCTCGGCAGCCTGGGGGCTGGGGAGGGCCGGGGGCCCACCCGCACCCCAGAATGCAGAGAGCTCGCAGACCTGCCCTGGGCCCCCCAGCCGGGTTCCCCTCCCTGAGGGGCCATCAGCCCCGCGTCCTGTGAGCCCGGCCCCTCGCCGGGCGTCCAGGGCACTTGTGAGGTGAGCGGGCCCGAGGACGGCCCCAGGGGGCGGTCAGGGTGCAGGCCCTCACTGTGGGCGCTCCTGGAGATGGGCACTGCCCCCAGGCCCCCACACACGCCCTGTGACGCAGCTGCCCCCTCCACAGCCAGGGCGTCGGCGCGGAGCTGATGGGGCTGCAGGTCGACTACTGGACAGCAGCTCCGCCGGCAGAGAAGAAGAGGGACGCCGAGAAGAAGGACCTCGCCGCCGCCAGAAGCACGCTCAAGTGCGCTTTCCGGTCCCTCCAGGTCAGCAGGCTGCCCGGCAGCGGCGAGGCCACGGCCACGCCCACCATGTCCATGACCGTGGTCACGAAGGAGAAGAACAAGAAGGGTGAGGGGCAACTGCGCGGGCGGGGAGCACGCCTCGGGGCCGCTGTGCGGGGTCTGCGGTGCCCCTGGCCCTGGGCAGCTCCTGGGGAGAGGGCGGCCCACCGGCTCGGGAGGCTGCAGGGCGGCTCCCCAGCACACCCCGCTGCAGAGCCCCTGCGCGCCGGAGAGAGGCGGGAGGGCAACGTGCCCCCTTCCCTCCTAGTGATGTTTCTGCCCAAGAAAACGAAGGAGAGGGACGTGGAGGCCAAAAGCCAGTGCATCGAGGGCATCAGCCGCCTCATCTGCACCGCGAAGCACCAGCAGAACATGCTGCGAGGTGAGGGGGCAGGGCCAGGGCGGGCCGGCGGGGTGGGGGGGGCCTCCGGGCGGGGGGGGGGCCCCAGAGGGGGTCTCCTGCCCAGGTCCTTTGCACAGGGTGGGACCCTTTGACTTCTGGTTAATCCAGGTTCTTCACGGCTGCAGGGTGTGGGCAAAAGCCTGTTTGATTTTGGCTGTGAAAGAAGAAAATTAAACCAGAGCAAACTTTGAGCTTGGCTTTTTTTTTTAAATCACAGTAGAAAGATGCTTTTGTTTTGCTAGGAGATATATGTTACGTAATTCACATTTTCAGCACATTTTAACAGGGTACTTTTCTGCATCTAACAGTTTTTCAAATTCAGAGAAAAAATAATCTCCCCGTCTTTTCGGTTAGAAGAGATTGATTTGTTGTACTTCAAGCTGTGTGTTTACAGAAGAATACGTAACTCAGAGATTTTTCTCTTTTTGTAAGCTAGAGTCTAGTGACCACAACAGTTGAAAATCATTTGTCTATTTTCTCTGATTTTCTTTTCTTAATTAGAGAAGTTGTGGGTTTGCAGAACCACGATGCGTAAAACGCAGTCCCCATACACCACCCCCTTCTTTGGCTTCTCTTTAAGTGGAGGGTATTTTAAATCCGGGTTGCCAGTGTCATCTGTTTCAAAACCCTACTGAGGCAGCTGTGGGGTTTGGGTGACAGTGCCTGCCCCTCGCACAGCCTCTGGGAGAAGTTGGATTAACGTCGTGCCTACCTTTACCTGCCTGCTCCAGGCAAAAAGCGTCTGAGCTTTGAGTTGGGGAAGGGCAGAGAGCAGAGCCCGGCGAGCAAGTCCCGGGCACCCCGTGTGCCCAGTGCTGCCCAGGGCCCTTGGGGCTGCCGGTTCCCTCCAGCCGCAGTCTCGCTCTCGAGAGGGGCCCTGGACCTGCTCCCCGAGCGCAGAGCGGCAGGGCTCGCTTGCTGCTTGCTGGCCGAGCCGAGCGGGCGCACCTTGTGTCTGGAAGCCTGGCCAGGCGCTGAGGCACTCGTTTCCCCCCAGTTCTCATCGACGGGGTGGAATGGAACGATGTCAAGTTCTTCCAGCTGGCTGCGCAGTGGTCGTCCCATGTCAAGCACTTCCCCATCTGCATCTTCGGGCACTCCAAGTCCACTTTCTAGCTTCTGCCCACCCTGGGGGGGCAAGCGAGAGCCAGGAGAGAGGTCCTGCAGACGACACGACAGCACCGAGACCCCTGCTGCCGCCGCCTGCCCCACGGGCTGCCGCCACGCCACGCCACCATGCCACGCCATGCCACGAGCGTCCCAGTTGTTTTTGTTAACATTTCAGTTTACTACAGACAGACTTTTAAAACACAAAGAGAGCCAGTCTTAAGTATGAACGTACTTACAACCTGAAAACTAACGGGTGGCTCCCAGGCTGAGGGCTGAGTGACCACTCTGCTTTATTAACCAGAATCTTCCAGCAGGAGTGTCCAGAGGACGGGCCAGGAAGGCCAGAGCGGGCGCCTGGAGAACCGCGGGAGGTGGGTGTCAGCCTTCAGAGCCCCACAGGCGACGGCTCTGGCCGTTGCACCCTTTCCTTCCTGGAAACAAGGCCTCCGCTTTCTCAGGTAGCCAGAGGGTGTGCAGGAGGCCGGACAGGGCAGGGGCTGCTGGGCAGACCAAAGAGCTGGGTGGCTGGAGCTGTGGCGACAGCTGGGGTGACGGAGGCCTCGCCTGCTCAGCCTTCTGCTGCAGGAAACCTGGAGGCCAGGTAGTGCCTGCCCCGTGCCGGGCGCTTGCAGATGTCTCCCCCAGCGCCTCCTACTCCTGCCCCCCCCCCCGGTGCTCCCGCCCCCCACCCCCGGCGCTCCCGCCTTGCTGTGGAGATTTTATAGTACCAGATATTTCTAATGCTTTTAAATACATGTTACAATGTAGCTGCCAAACAGACCTTGCTCTTCAGAAGTCCCAGCGACCCTCGGGGCGAGGGCAGGGCCAGCAGGTGCCTCACACCCACCGGCTCTCCCGCTCCCTCGGGCTGTTTGGGAAAGGTGGGCTTGCTAGCTGCTCCAGCCTGTGGGTGAAGCCCTCCGAGCCCCAGCCGCTGGCCCCAGGCTCTAACCGGGGGTGGCTGAGACACTGCTGGGGTCGGTCTGAAGTGGGTGGCTGCTGCCTGGCGCCTTGCCCGTCCCTCACTTCCAGCCTGCTCTGGGTTCCCCTACACCGCTGAGCAGCTCACTCGGCTCAGTGGGCTCTGGGCCAAGTGTCCAGATCTGGCTCATACCCCTCTGGCCAGGGCAAGACCCAGCAATGGCCCTGTGGTGTCGGGATTGAGATTCGGGGCCTTGAATGTGGGCACAGGTGACCAGGTGTGTGTCTCACCTGCAGCAATAAATGGTCAGAGCAGGCTCAGGCAGGTGGGCCCTGACTGGAGCTGTGGGTGCAGCCAAGGGGGCCCGCAGGGGTTCTGGGAGCCCTCAGGCCTCCCACGCAGCTCCTCTGAGCCGAGCTGTGCATTTGGGCCCCCTGCCTTTTCCTGCAGCAGGAGAGGAGTGTCCAGCTGCAGCTCCTGCCCTCTACCTGACTGCACCTGTCCCCAGGGGCCAGCAGGGGCCCCTTCCTTGGTCCAGTTCCTCCCTCATCCACCTGCACTGCAGGTCTCCACAGGTAGAGCCTACCTGACCCCAGCCCAAAGGCCCAGACCACCAACTGCTATGTGGTGTGGTCAGGGCCCAGCGCCCAGGGTGGACAGGCTGTGAGCCCCCCTCCTCGGGTGCAGGCTCCGTGCCAGCAGGGGCCCACCCTCCTCTGGTGGCGGGTGGTCCTGCTTCCTTACCCACCCCCCCACCCCCAAGGACCCTGGAGCCTGACTTGGTGAGTGCAGCTCTGCGCTGCGGGGCAGGAGGTGAAGGCCGTGCCCCCTCAAAGCAGACCCTCCACAGCTGTGGGACAAGCGGATAGCCACCATGTTGCCCACAGCCGATGCCATGCTGGGGGCTTGCGTCCCGCCCTCTCCCCATGTGGAGTGGGGTGGGGGCCATGAGTGGTACCAGCCTGGGTGGGAAGGGGCTGTGCACTCAAACCATTGCCCACCCACTGTCCACTCAGCAAAGCGCTACCCCATGGGGACCCTGTGTCCCGCACGGCCTGCGGGTCTCTAGCTGGGGCGGGCCTCGCTGACCCCTCACCGCCCCTCTGGCCGAGAGCCCCTCCCTGGCTCTGCTGGAGCTTTGCACCTGGTCCCGTCCCAGCCAGCCAGGCCGCTGGCCCTGGGGAGTGGGGCTGCAGCCTGCCTGCCCCCGACCTGGCACCCCCTCTCCACCAGTTTCCCCCAAAGGTCGGCCTCGATGGGGAGTGCAGGTGAAGGTGGCCTGGCCACGCTGTCTACCAGAGGGCTGTCCTGCCCTTCTCCGACCCTGTAGTGGCAGGTGGGCCCGTCCACCCCCACACACGCCTCCCTGTCTGCTCCCACTGAGGCCCTTGTTTGTGCGAGAGGCCAGTGGGCAGAGTCCTCCACCCAGCGGCCGGCATGCGGCCACCTGGGCACCCTGCTCTGGGCTGGCAAAGTCCTGGAGATGGGACCTGGGCCGCACACACCCCCTGTGCCTCGGTTTCCCCATCGGCCAAACGGGGGGCAACCTCTCCCTGCCTACCTCATGGAGCTGTTCTGAGGATAGTGGAAGAGAAGGCATAGGGCCCGAGCGCTGCGCCGCGCGTTGCGGGATGTGCGTGAGCTGCGCAGGCCCAGCGGGGGCGCCGGCAGCAGGGGTTCCCGGCCCGCCCCGGGGTGCGCTGGCCTGTGGCTCTTTCTGGGAAGGGGGTGTGTCTCGGGGGCGATGCCTGTCGCGGTGCGGGCGGCCTCCCCGTCCTCCCGAGCTCGCTGGCCCAGTCACCCCGTCTCCCGCTGGGCCTGCGGGCCTGGGACCTGGGTCAGCGCCGTTCGGAGCCGGGGGAGGAGCAGCGCCTGGCCCGGGGCGGGGGCCCGTGCGGGAGCGGCCAGGCCGCGAGGACAGCACCCCCGGCCGCCGAGCCGCCACCAGGTCTCCGGGCTGCGCTGTGCTGCCGGGGCCACGCCGCCCCCACCCCGCCTGCTCCCCCTGCCTCCCCCTGCACCCACCTGCACCCACCTGCCCGCGGCCTTGCTGGGGGAGGGCGGCGTGGGGGCCGCGGGGCGCCCTGCAGACCCCGCGCAGCTTAGTGCGGAGTATTTGGTTTCAAGGATGTGTGTTGCTAGTTTTTCTTTTCTCTTTTCTTTTTAATGGAAAACAGGATTAATGTAAATAACCTTTTTGGGGAACAGATTCTAATCTGTCACGTATGTGACCACGTGGACTATTTAAGGTGCTGATGCGACACTAATAAACCCGGAGGGGACGCTTCCCAGGGCTCTGCCTGCCGTGTGGTTCTTCCCGGGCCGCGTGGCCCCCAGACCCCCGCCTGCGCCTGCCGGCCCGGGACCCCCAAGGTCGCTGTGGGTGAGGGGAGGCGCGCTGGTCGGGGGCTTCCAGCAGGGAACCCCGAGTTCAGACCCTCGTTCTGGATGGCCCTGCTGAGGCCCGGGGCTTCCAGCGGGCCCGGGAAGGGGGCGCACCCTGCGGGCCGGAGGCCAGAGCGCGGGGGGCGGGGCCTGCGCGCGCGCTCGCAACGGGCTCCGCCTCTTCGGGCCCCCAGAGCAGCGCTGAGCCCCCGGCCCTCGCCCCTTTGACCCCTCCCGAGCCTTTTTTCGTGCCTTAGTAGGTCCCTCCCCTCCCTCTGACTCCCCCCGGACCCACGCGGGACCCCCACGCTTCGCCCACTGAGTGCCCTTCCCATCGTGGTCCCCGCTGTGACCCTGCTGACCCACCCCCCTCCTGCTGCCCTCCCCCACGCCCTCGGAGCAGTCGCTCGGCTGATATCCGCGTCCTCCTACATCACAGACCCACCCGGAGAGGGGCGAGCGGGTGTGCTACGCCCTCCTGGCCCGTCTGGCGCCGTAAGCAGCGGGGTGAGGCTGGGGAGGCTGCGGCCCCTCCCCAGTGAGCCCCCCAGGCTCGAGGGGAGCACCAGTGAGGGCCAGGAGCCACAGGGTCGAGGGAGGCTCCCAGGGGACACAGCAGATTGACCAGCTGCCCCTCGGGCCCGTGGTCAGGGGCAGTGGGGGCCGCCTGCAGAGGAAGGGGGATGAAGTTTGGGGTGCTGAGTCCCCACAGGACAAGGTGGCAGCAGGAGCTGTGGCGCCCACATCACCCAACCGGGACAGCAGGGCTGGCCAGAGCCCTAAGTGGGCCTCGGACCCCTGGTCCTTCCCCCAGAGCCCAGAGGCACAGACGAGTAAGAGGCAGGGGTGAGGATGGACAGCAGACAGCGCCCTTTTCCAGCCCCTCCGGGGACCAAGGCGGGGCTGCAGCTCTCCCAGGAGCACAGGATCCCCCCACCTCCGCCGGGCCAGCCCAGCGCCCAGGGCAGCGCTCAGCAGCAGCTGCAGACGCAGGACTGGGTAAGTGGGGGAGCTCTGGCCACTGCATCCCTCCCCGTGCTCGAGCCGCCCCAGGGCTCCTCTCTGGGACCCCCTGGGAGCTGGCTTTGGTGAGGGCTTGGGGGACAGGTTTGGGAAGGGACTCTCAGGGGAGGGTTGGACAGTGCCAGAGGCTCCCGGGGTATGATTAGAACCTGATGACAGGGGCCGCCAGCTTTATCCTGCACCCAGCCTGCCTGCCCAGTGCTGTGGGCCCCCGGCCTCCACCGGGCCCCCGGAGGGGCCACCAAGACCACGGGAGAGGGCGTGTGGCATGCCTGCCTCCACCCTACCCACCCTTGAAACAGGTGTGGGGCCCAGTTGGAGGGAGCCCGCCCCAGCAGGGTGGTGCTGGCAGAGGGTGGGGGCCGTCCTTGGCGCTGGGCACCAGCCTGCAGAAGCACAGGCACGTGTGCCCCCAAGCTGTGGCCCGTCCAAACCGGACATGGCCTCGCTGCCACACCCACAGACGGACAGGCAGCCGCGCTCTGTTCCCACGCAGCCATGACGCCCCGAGTGAGGAGAGCCGGGCCCTGCCTGCCTGCCCTGTGCTGCCGGCTCCAGGCTCGGCTGCCCTTTCTGGGCTCAGGTGCTGCCACGCGTGCTTAGGGGAGGCACTGTGCCTCGTGGCTGAGGTCACGGGCTCCCGGAGCTGCCTGCTGCGGCCACCAGACACCTCACGTCTTCTGGGCCCAGGCGCCCACAAGGCTCCTGCAGGGGCCCTGCAGCGAGCAGGCCCGCAGACCCTTGGCTTTCATGAAGCGGCTCCTTGTGGTCCATGCAGAGGGTGTCCTGGAGCAGTGGAGAGATGGCGTGGGGGCGGCCGTCCTGGGGGAGGGTGAAAAAGAGCCAGGATTTCGCCGCCATCCAAGGGGCGGGGCAGGGATGAAAAGGGCAACAGCAGAGCCTCGTTCTCCTGCAAGATGGCAGAGGGGCCCCTGCCACATTTATGGGCTGGTGGGAAAGCCAGGAGGGGCCAGGTGAGTGGTGGCGGGCAGGGAGGGGTGTGGCGCATGCCCACCCGCAGCTGCAGATCTGGCTTGGAGCTGGGTTAGCTGCAGCGTCTGCCCCTTCAGGGTTGGCAGCTGCAAGGGCTGAGCTGGGCCACCTTCTCCCTGCCTTTATCCACACAGTGCCCTTCCTCTGGGCCCCTGCTCACGGCACCCCCTGCCCACGGCGCCCCCCCACCCACGCTGCCCCTTGCCCACGGCGCCCCCGGCCTCACAGCGCCCCCAGCCTCATGGCGCCCCTGGCCTGGAGCCTTTCTGGGGCTAGTCCTTCTCCAGCATCGCTTCCCAGGGAGTCCCGCCCTCAGCTGCTGACAGAACGCCCTGCACTGACGGGCGTCGGCCTCAGGGAGCCCAGGTCCAAGGAGGTCTTGGGGAACAACCTCCCCCCAGAGTGTCCTCAGAGGAGAGGACAATGTGCCACTCGCCCTGTGGACTGAGCACATGAGATGGCTGCTGAGGGCTTCTGGCCGCTGGACGTGGCCTCCTCGGCTGCCCGCAGTCCTTTAGGATGTAGCAGCCAAGGGTCACCAGGGTCATGAAAGAGCAGGACTGCTGGGAAAAAAGGAGTCAGAAAAATAGAAACAGTGCCAACCAGGGCAGCACTGTGGCTGTGCCCAGGACAGTGGACAAGGCCACGTGCTGCCACGACCGTGACACACGTCTCCAAGAGCCAGCCCATGCAACAGACCGAGAGAGAGGAGCGCTGGGGGCAGAAGCCAGCCCTGTCTGCTGATGAGCCCATCATACACCTGGTCAGTCCAAGAGAACCCGGTGCACGGACAAACGTCTTGGTTTGTTAAAGCTACCAGGAACGGGCTGGCTCTTACAATGGAAATGCATTGGGTTAAACGCTTACAACTCTGAGGCCGTGAAAACGTCCAAATCAAGGCATCGTCAGAGATTCTGTCTTACCAAAGGTCAGCTGCTGTTGAGCCTGGACTCCTGCCCCGTGGTCAGGCACCATGGTGGCTCTGCCTGTCTCTGCCTCCCCTCCAGGCTCACGTTCGCCCCGAGCTCAGCTCTGGGTGACCAGGCAGGGGCAGTTTCGCTGTCCTCTCCTCTGGGGCTCGCTCCTTCCGCTTCAGGCTAAAGCGGCTTCCTCCCAGCCCCCGCGTTCTGTTGAGTCCAGCTTCTGGGTTCCTCTCTCACTGCAGTTCTTTTCCTGCATTTATAAAGGACCCCAATAAGGACTGGGGCACGCGATCTAATCAAAGGTCCTCAATGACAGCAATCTAACCAAAAGGCCCCATCTACAGTGGTCTAGAGGCACAGAAGTGGGTGCTCTTTAAAACAGGATTTTCTGGGGTCCACAAGGCTCAAACTAGCACAACACAGAACAAAAGAAGTCCAATCAGAAACCCTAAATCGATCTTAGAGTGACCTAATCAAAGGCCCCTTAACAGAATCTAATGCAATCAAAGCATTTCACACCCACAGCAGTGGATTAGTTTAAGAACATAATCTGATTGGATTCAAAAAAGAACTTCAGTCTGTCACAGGTGGCATGTGAGAACCTTGTATTTTATGCACTATTTTTCTGTAAACCCACAACTTCTCTAATAAAAATTTTTTAAAGTTTAAATGTGAAAAACTGAAACTTAAAGAGGACTAGAAGAGGCCTGGGCAGGGTCCTTTATAACTGGCATGCAAGAGGCCTCCCTAAGTGAGCCCCAACATGCAGAAACCATAAAAGGAAAGAGAGAGATGCTCAACCACGTCCAAAGCAAGCAAAAAGCTTTTCTACGGAAATGGGACACCACAAGCAATGCCAAAAGAGAAGTGCAAGCTGCGGGGGGTGGTTCGTGTTCCCTGTGGCTAAAGAGCAAGTCAGTAATCGTCCGGCAGCCCAGTGGTTCAAAGAGCCAAAGGTGCGAACACACCATCCACGGGTCAGGACACAGAGGACGCCCCCTCCCTCAGGAGAGAGGCAGGTTTAAGCATTCGTCTCACACCCGTCAGAGGGCAGAAGCCCAGGGGTCCAGCCAGTGCCCGGCTCAGAGGAGTGGCGTGAGGGAGCCAGATGTTAACGCCTCACGGAGAAGCTGAGAAACTGCAGCATGACATTTGGTTTGGACACGGCAGTGTCTGCCCAGCGAGGCTGGAGGGGCTGCCCAGGGCACCTCTGGCTCTCAGAACAAGCTAGTTTTACTCTTGGCTCCTAGAGAAACGGCCCCATGTTCCTGGGGTTGGGGGGCTTGCTCCCTTACGGCACTGGTCAGTGGGAGGGCAGGGCAGGAAAGTCGGAGGGTGTTGCGAGCAGAGGCAGCCTGGTCCAGGCAAGTAGGTGCCTCCAGCAGCCCCACACAGAGCCCCCCGAGGCTGGGAAATCGTCTGTGAACCAGGTACCGCACTGAGCCCAGGCATCGGTCCTGTGTGGCTGGCGCAGGGCCCTGAGGCAGGCGCTGTCCCCGGAGAGTGGCACAGCACACCTGCTTGTCCCATCAGTAGGGGACGTCCAGTAAGAAGCTGTGTCCAGGTGAGTGGGGACATGCTCATGGCCCCTTGCAGCATGGGGAGAGCGGGGTGCAAGGAAACGACAGCAGTAAGGTTTCATGGCTTTAAAAAATCTGGAGCAAATACGGCGTTGCTCATTTTCAGCAGTGGATTCCTGAGTGCTCAATATGTTTTCCTTGGTGTTTTTTACTGTAAAAGAAATTCAGGGGAAACGGATGTGGCTCAAGTGATTGGGCTCCCATCTACGATATAGGAGGTCCAGGGTTTGATTCCCGGGGCCTCCCGGTGAAAGGCAAGCTGGCCCGCACGGAGAGCTGGCGCGGCAAGATGACGCAACAAAAAGACACAGAAGAGAGACAATAAGAGGAGCAGCAGAGCAGGGAGCTGAGGTGGCGCAAGAGATCGGGCACCTCTCTCCACTCCAGAAGGCCCCAGGATCGGTTCCCGGTGCCGCCGACACAGAAGAACACGCAGTGAATGGGCACAGTGTAGACCGAGCGCAAAAAAAAAATAAAAGGCGGAAGAGAAATAAGTAAAAATCTTTAAAAAAGAAAAGAAATTCAGGCTTGGGCCCCCCAGGGGCGGGAGACCCTGGGGGTTTAACACACATTCTTCAGAAGAAAATGGCCAGATAGAAGAGACTATTAAGGGCAGACACGCAGCCGGTGGTCGCGCACAGCACGGGGACCCTTCCTCTCGATCGATTTTAGGATGTCGGCGAACACAGGCCCTGGTCCCTCCTGAAACCACTCACGTGCCTCTCAAGGTGTCTGGGAAGCAAGACGGGCGCTGAGGAGCGGCTGGTGTGGGCGCAGGCCGGAGGCAGCGTTCCACCCCGGAGAGGCTGGGCAAGCGCGTGGGGTGCAGAGGCTCCAGCCAGGGCTGAGTTGTGGGGTTGGGTGCCGTCTGGGCTGGAGAGGGGGGGACCAGCCAGTGTCTGCACCCCGCGTGTGAGGCCCGGCCACAGTCCTGATGTGGCTGCAGGACGCCGGCTGCTGGGCAGGCACCTCCACAGGAGGAGGTAGGTGGACACTGGAGGTTGGTGCCAAGGAAATGCCCCCCAGGTGCCCTGATGAAACCACCTCAGAGATGCCGTGATCGCGCCAGGGAGCTCCGAGCACCTCATGTGAGCAGAGAGCCGGGGACCCTGAAATGCAGAGGAAACAGGTGGCCTGGGCCGAAGGGCCTCCCAGATGCTAGAACCAACATCCGCAGAGAAAGAAGAGAGGATACTACGTCCACAAAACAAGAAAGGATTCTGCTTTTTCTTAAAAGGGACTTTCAGAAAATAAAAAGGAGCTCTTAAAAATAGAGTAGAGGGTTGGAATATAAAGTTATGGGAACCTTCTGGAAAGCCAAACAGAAACACAAATGGGCACCGGGAGAGAGATGAGAAAAGTGGAGGTTCAATCCAGAAGAACCAGCTTCCAGCTCCAGAGTGAGGAGTGAAAATGGTGGGGAGGGTGTTGGCAGAGAAGCAGGAGAGAGGCTGGTTTCCACTTGGAGAAGGCGGCAGGGAGCCACGCACAGATGGGCAGGGCATTTATCTCAGCTTGCCAGATGCCACACACCAGGGTGGCCTAGCCACCGAGAAGGCCACGCTTTCCCCTGGAGGCTGTGGTGCCAGCTCGCCACGGTGCTGGGGGCCCCGTGGCGGGCACCTCTCCTGCTCTGCATCTGCCCGGATTTCGAACGTACGATTCAGGCCGACGCAGGCTGGCCTGACCTGGGTAGCTCGGAGGCCTTGTCAAAGCGAGCCCGGGCTGAGAGCCGCGCACGGCTGTGGGCTCCTGGCCCTCTGTGCCTCCAGGGCCCGCCGCCAGGCTCCGCGGGCTGAAGTCGGCCGCCCCCCTCGCTGTGTCGAGCAGCCTGTCAGCCAGCGGCCAGGAGCCTTGGACGAGAGCCCCTGGCCAGGAGCACGTGGCCGCGACCTTCGCGGTGCCCTTGAGAAGAGGACCTGGGGAAGGACTTGTGGGTGCGCGTCAGCCTGGCGCACAGCCAGCGGCTGCAGGCAGGCAGGCTCCCAGGACCCCGCACACACGCCCAGGACCCCGCACACACTGCTGTGCAAACAGCGGAAAGGCTGCGTCTCGCGCTGGACCCACGGAGACTCTTGCATCTGCTTGCGACCAGGGGGTTCTTCATTTTTCTCCTGATCTAATTGTAGAAAGATGAACTCTTGGGGGATGGATGTGGCTCAAATGGTTGGGTGTCCGTCTCCCATATGGATTCGATCCCCGGGACCTCCCGGTAAAAAAAAAAAAAAAAAAAGATAAACTCTCTGCCCTAAAAAACAATACGTAAAGCTTCTTCTTGTATATGTTACCACAATAAAAAATTAAAAACCAAGCAAAAAACCCAAAGTTTCTTGATAAGGTAGGAAGACATGGGCATTTCATAACCTGGCCAAGCGGAGCTGACGGGAGCTGACATCAGTAAAAGTGCTTCTGTCAAACTCGAGACGCTGCCCAGGATGCGCGTTGTCGCCGTGACGAAACATTATGCCAGATCAGGCAAGGAAAAGAAGCGAGGCATAAGTGTCTGAAAGAATATTTGGAGCTAACATGTCATTGATCTAGAAACATGTCATTTATCTAGAAAACCCGTGCCAGCCAATTAAAAAGTCTGTGAGCACTAATAAAAGACCAAGTTTGGATATATGATCACCATTCAAAAACTAATAGCTTTTCAATACACTAGAAACAGCCAGTCAGGAAATGCAATGGAAAAAGGTCCTATTTGTGTTAGCAATAGAGCCTACAGAGTCCTCAAAAGAAAACCTATTCTTGTTCAGTAATTACATGAAGAACTCTAGAAAATGTTACTGAATAACATGTAGAAGACTGAAATAAATGCAGACACGTACCATATTATTGGATGGGAAGGTTTACTATTTTTAAAACCTGCCAGTTTTCCCCAAAACGACTAATTCTTTGCATTCCTAATTTTAAAAAATCAAACATTTCATGAATCTTGAAATATTTATTCTGAAATGTACATTGTATTTCTGGCAGTAATGTTAGCTATCTATTGCTGCATTACAAATTCCCCCAAAACTTAGCAGCTTAAAACAAAAACAAGTATGTGCTTTTTCTCTTTTTCTGTAGGTCATAAATTTGGGAGCTCCTCAACAGGATGGCTTTGGCTCAGGGTTTCTTGTGAGGCTGCAGTCAAGACATTAGAGAGAAGGGACGCAGAATGACACAGCACACAAAAATCAAATAGGAAATTAGGCATTAGCAGACGACTCAGGGGCAAAAAAGGTGTGAGACTTAGAAAGTTTCTCTGGGGTACATGACTCCAAGCCACCCCTGATGTCAGTTCCACCCAAAGCGATTTATAGTTTCAATGCAATCGCAGTAAAAATTCCAACAACCTTCTTTGCAGAAAGGAAAAACCAATCATGAAATTTAAATGGAACGGTAGGGAAGCAGATGTGGCTCAAGCGATTGGACTCCTTCTACCATTTCCAGGTTCATTTCCTGGGGCCTCCTGTTGAAGGCGAGCTGGCCCACATGGAGAGCTGGCCCACGTGGAGAGCTGGCCCACGTGGAGAGCTGGCACAACAAAAAAAGAGACAAAGGAGAGAGAATGAGAGGCACAACAGACCAGGGAGCTGAGGTGTCTCAAGCGATTGGGTACCTCTCTCCCACATCGGAGGTTCCAGGATCGGTTCCCAGAGCCTCCTAAAGAGAAGAAAAGCAGACAGACACAGAGCACACAGCGAATGGACACAGAGAGCAAAGCAACAAGGGAGGGGGGAATAAATAAAATCAATCTTTAAAAAAATAAAATAAAATAAATGGAAGAGGAAAGAACCCTGAATAGCCAAAAACATCTTGAAAAAGAAGAGTGAAGTTGGAGGACTCATACTTTCCTGTCTTAAAACTTATTCCAGGGAAGCGGATGTTGCTCAAGCAATTGAGCTCCCACCTACCACATGGGAGGTCCCTGGTTTGGTTCCTGGTGCCTCTTAAAGAAGATGGCAGGCATGGCAAGCTGACGTAACAAGAGACACAATAAGAAAAGCTTAATGAGAGACACAGCAAAGCAGGGAGCGGAGGTTCCCAGTGCTTCCTAAAGAGGATGAGCAGGACAGCGAGCTGACACAACAAGATGACACAACAAGAGACACAAGAAGAAAAACATGAGAGACACAACAAAATGGAACGGAGGTGGCTCAAGTGATTAGGCACCTACCATATCAGAGGCCCCAGGTTTGGTTCCCGGTGCCTCCTAAAGAAACAAGGAAGATGAACAGGCACAGCATGTGCAAACAATGAGGGGGTGGGGAGAAATAAATAAATCTTAAAAAAAAAAAAAACATTTCAAAGCTACAGTAATCAAAAGCATGGAACTGGCATAAGGACAGACACATAGAACAATGGAATTGAATTTAGAGTTCAGAAATAAACCTTCACATCTATGGCCAATTGATTTATTATTATTTTTTTTTAGGTACCAGGGATTGAACCTGGGACCTCTGATATGGGAGAGAGCCGGCGCTCAGCCGCTTGAGCCACATCCGCTCCCCCAGTTGATTTTTTTTTTTTTTTTAAGATTTATTTATTTACTTTTCATCCATTTTAACATACCCCCTCCTCCTGTTTTTGCTGTATCTGTGTCCATTCGCTGGGTAAGTCTCTGTGACTGTTTCCTGCCCAGTCTTCTCATCCTTCTCCTCCTGTCTTCACCGGGATTCGATCCCGGAGACCTCCAATGTGGGAGAGCGGCGTTCTGCCACCTGCGCCACCTCAGTTCCTGGTTTTTCGGTGTGTCTTGTCTTGGCTCTCCCCTGTGTCACTCTCCTGTTACATCCTTATCTTGCTGTGTGGTTCAGCAGGGCCTGGGGGCTCACCCACTCGTGGGGCCTGGCAGCCCGTGCACCTTCTATATTTTTCTTTATTTTACTGGGATGTCCCAAGGATTAAACCCAGGTCCCTCCACATGGGAAACGGACGCCCAACAATTTCAGCCACATACCCCCCCCCCAATTGATTTTTGACCATGGTACCAAGTGCACTCAATAGGGAAAGATTAATCTCTTCTCAACAGATGGTGCTGGGAAAACTGGATGTCCATATGCAAAAATTAACTAAAAATGGATTAAAGACCTAAATTAAAGAACCAAAACTAAAACTCCTGGAAGAAAACAAAGAGAAACATCTTTAGAACATCTTTAGACAGTGGTTTCTTAGACTTTACACCAAAAGCATGAGTAATAAAAGAGAAAATAGATAAGTGGTACTTCATCAAAATTAAAAACTTGTGCATCAAAAGATTTCATCATGAAAGTGAAAAGACAACTTACAAAATGGGAGAAAAGATTTGTTAACCACATATTCAGTAAGGGTTTACTATCCAGAATATATAAGAAAGCCCTACAATTCACCAACAAAAAGACAACCCAGTTAAAATGTGGGCAAAAGACTCAAACAAATATTTCTCCAAAGAAGATATACGAGTGGTCAAAAAACACATGGAAAGATGCTCGGGCTCGTTACTCATTAGGGACGTGCAAATCCAGAACACATGGAGATGCCATTTCATACCCACTGGAATGATTCCCGTTAACAATGGAAAATCACAAGTACTGGAGAGGGTGTGGAGAAGTAGGAACACTCGTTCATTGTGATGGGAATGTAAAATGATGAGCCGCTATGGAAAACAGTTCACAGTTCTTCAGAAATTGACATATTAAAAAAAAAGAAAAAGAAAAAGAAAGAAATTGACATATAGAACTACCATATGAAGTGGCAATCCCACTTCTAGGTTTATATCCCAAAAAATTAAAAGCAGGGACTCAAAGGGATACTTGCACACTAACGTTCATAGCAGCATTATTCACGATTGCTAAAAGATGGAAGCAGCCCAGGTGTCCATCAGCAGAGGAATGGATAAGCAAACTATGGTCTCTCCATACAGTGGAATATTACGCAGCTATAAAAAGGAATAAAGTCCTGATACACGAAAACATGGATGAAGCTTGAAGAGGTCCTGTTGAGTGAAATAAGCCAGACACAAAAGGACAAATATTGTATAATCTCACTGGTAGGAAATACTTAGACTAGGCAATTCATTGAATCAGAAGCCAGAGTGCAGGTTACCAGGGGTGAGGGTGGGACTTAATGCTCAGCTGGTGCAGGGTTTCTGTGTGGGGTGATGGGAAGTCTTGGTGATGGATGGGGTGATGGTAGCACAACATTGCGGATGCAATTAAGAGCGCTGAGCTATATGTCTGAATGTGGTAAAAGGAGAAATTTTAGGTCGTATGTATGTTACTAGAATAAAAATTAAAACAAGTATATGACTGTACACAAACAGTGAAAAAAGAAAAAAAGAGACGAAAAGAAACAACACAGTGAAGCCTAAGTTAAACTATAGAGTGTAATTAATAGTATAACAATAACAATATTGTTTCAGTACTTGTGACAAAGAGGCCACCCTACGCAAAGTGTCAACACAGGGAAAGGAGCGTATGTGCGGTTGCCGTATGGGAACTTTGTTTTTCTACTTGATTTTTCTGTAAATCTACAGTTTCTCTAATACAAAAAAATGTTTTAAGATTTCAGCCAGAGCTGCTTCCCCTGAAGGCTTGAGCAGGAGGACCCGCTGCCCATGGCGCCCTCCCGTGGCTGGAGGCCCCGGCTGGCCGTGGCAGAGGCAGCAGCACCTGGCCACGTGGGCCCCTCTGCCGGGCTCCTGAGTGTTCCCCGACATGGCTGCCTCTAGAGTGAGTGACCCAGGAGAGAGCATGGCAAAAGCTGCACCATCTTTTGTGGCCGAGCCCTGCTGCTTACACTGTCCAGCCCTAAAGTGGGAGAGGGAACACACACGGATGCCGCGACACGCTGCACTCTTGCAGGTCCAATAAATCCCAAGCAGGATAAATAGAAAACTATATAGAAGCAGCCTAGAAAAACTGCAGACTGCCAGAGTCAAGGACGGTCTTAAAAACAACCAGAGAGGAAAGGCAGAGCAGCTGCAATGGGCTGGCGGCTGGAAACAAGCCTGGAAACAAACCTGAACTCACACGGGTGGCAAAAACAATGCCTGAACGTCAGTCACTCAGGAAACCCGGGGTTCTCTAACATACACGTGCTCAGTGCCAGAGCTGCCAGGAGGCGTGCCTGGAGTGAAGGAGAAGCTCACGGTCTTCTGAGTTCCTTGTGTTGTTTGAGAAGAGGATGGAGATCTAAATCAGCCTTAGAATGGGATAAGTTTGCATGCATGCTGTGACTACACCAGGCAAATAGAAAGAGAACCACTTCCAAAAGAGTGGAGGGGTAGACGGAACAGAATAAAAGCAAGAGAGGAGAGAAAAAGAAACACGGAAGAGATAAACACAAGATAAGGCAGCAGATGTAATTACAAATACGTCATTTATTACAAGTGAACATGAAGCAAATGCTCCACTTGAAAGGGTTGTCAAAGTGGATTTAAAAACACCAGGTCCAGCTGTATGCACGTGAGCATGTGTGGAGTGAAATGGGCACATTCCAACCAGGTGTGAGAAACACACACTATAAACGTCTACACTTCTGTTCAGGTTTTATTTTGCTGCCAAACTCAACAAACTGCCTTTGGATTTTGGAATTAGAATGAGTGAATGCTTGTGCGTGGAGGGGCAAGGGTGGGTCTCATAGAGTGAAAGAAGCAAGTAACAAAATTGGTTTCATTTATTGAAAGTTCACAAACATGGGGAGCGGATGTGGCTCAAGTGCTTGAGCCACAGATTCCCACACGTCAGGTCCCAAGTTCATTCCCCCGCCCCCAGTACCTAAAAAAAGAAAAAAGAACAGGACTTCCGGGAAGATGGAGGACTGGTAAGATACGGGAATCTCTTCTCCAGAAAAATAGCTAGAGGACAAGGGGAAAAAGCCCCGAAAAAGATCTTCTAGGGTTTAGGACAGCAGGTGAAGGCTGCACACCACCCAGAGGAGAGAGGGACAGAAGAGGGAAATTGCGATGACAGAACCATAAGTTGGAACCAGCAGCACCTGCTGCCGGCACCCTCCCCCACACTCTTCAGAATTCTCGGGCCCCTGGGCCTGCGACCACAGACAAAGGGGGTTCCAGGGATCTACCACCCCCGGAGAGGGGAGAGAGAGGGACACAGCCTTAGGCTGACTCAGGTTCTGACCTGAAATTTGGGCTACGGAGCCCCACGGACCCTTCCACAAGGCAGTTTGCCCTGGGAGCCTAGAAAGGACTGGAGAAATCCGACCCTCGCAACCTCCCTCTCTTCTAGCCTGGACTAATTGTTAAGGACACCACAGGAGAGGGGAGAGAGAGCCTGGGGCTGACCCTGCTTTGGACTCCCAGGTTTGGTCTGCCCTGTCCCGAGAGCCCTTCCAGGCTGGGTGGGGCTGCGCCATTGTTTGCCTTGGAGCCTGCAAGGGGCTAAAGATACACAAACTTCCCAACCTCCTCCTCTACTAACAGGGACTGATTGTTGAGGATTCAGAGGGGAGTGGAAATATTTCCTAGCTGGGAAAAGGGGGGCGCTACGAGAAAAGTCTGGAGAACTGTCTCAGAAAGTTTGAATCACAGGGCTCTTAGCCTCCAGACAGGAAGCTCTATCACATTCATCTGGCCTGTGTCACAACAAATACGCTCCCACCAGGCATTGAATTGAGAGCTGCCAATGAGCGCCATCTCCTGGCAGACCAAGGAAGTACACATAAGAAAATTAATAAGTAAGAGAGGCTTTTCCTGGCCTCTATAGCCTCCCTGCCCAAGGCCCTAGGAAACGACTCTACAACCAATTACTGGGCCCAGTGCCTAGTTTTGAGCAACCAGCAGAACAATCCTAACAATCAAGGTTGAGACAAAAATCAAAGAGCTGTGGTAACTCACAGCCTCCGGCCACTGAATCCCTTTAAAAGAGAAAGAGATTGAGCATCTGAGTGAACCACATCTTAACCAGATGCCTAAACACCAGCAAAAAATTTCGAGCCATGCTAAGAAAATAGAAGACATGGCCCAAGAAAAGGAATACATCAAAATCCCAGAAGAGATGCAGAATTTGAGAGAACTAATCAGTGAGATGAGCCCAAATTTCCAAAATCAAATTAATGAGATGAAAGACAATATAGTTAAAGAGATAAATGACATCAAGAAGTCATTGAGGGAATGCAAAGAAGAATTTGAAATCCTGAACAGAAAAGTAACGGAGTTCATGGAAATGAAAGATACAATAGGTGAAGTCAAAAACACATTTGAGGCACACAACAGCAGACTCGAAAGGAAAGAAGAAAGAATAAGTGATACTGAAGACAGAGCAGCTAAAATTGAAGAGAGAAAATAACAGAGAGAGAAAAGAATGGAAAAAATTGAGCAGGGGCTCAGAGAATTGAGTGACACCACAAAATGCAACAACATACGTGTCATGGGAGTTCCAGAAGGGGAAGAGAAGGCAAAAGGGGCAGAAAGAGTATTTGAGGAAATAATAGCTGAAAATTTCCCAACTCTCACGAAAGAAATGAACTTACATGTCTGAGAAGCACACCGTACCCCAATGAGAATAAATCCAAATAGACCTACGCCAAGACATGTACTACTGAGAATGTCAAATGTCAAAGATAAAGAGAAAATTCTCAGAGCAGCAAGAGAGAAGCAAACGATCACGTACAAAGGACGTCCAGTAAGACTTTGTGCAGATTTCTCTTCAGAAACCATGGAGGCGAGAAGACAGTGGTATGATACAATTAGGAAACTGAAAGAGAAAAACTGCCAGCCGAGAATTCTTTATCAAGCAAAACTGTCCTTCAAATATGAAGGTGAATATAAAGTATTGACAAACAAACAGACACTAAGAGTGTTTGCAAAAAAGAATCCACCTTTGCAGGAAATATTAAAAGAAGCCTTAGAACCTGAAAGAAAAAGACAGCAGAGAGAGGCTTGGAGGAGAGTATAGAAGAAAGAAAAGCAGAAAGGATAACAAAAAGACTAAAAAGAGAGACAAAAACAAGAGGACATATGAAAACCGAAGAATAAAATGGAGGAAGTAAATAGTGCATTTACAGTAATATCATTGAATGTGAATGGATTGAACTCCCCAATCAAAAGATAAAGACTGATAGAATGGATAAAAAAACATGAGCCATCCATATGCTGCTTACAAGAAACTCACCTTAGACCCAGGGATACAAACCGGCTGAAAGTGAAAAGTTGGAAAGAGATACTCCATGCGAATAGTAACCAGAAAAGAGCAGGGGTAGCTATACTAATATCAGACAAAACAGACTTCAAATGCAGAAAAGTGATAAGAGATGCGGAAGGCCATTATATATTAATAAAAGGGACGATCCTCCAGGAAGATATAACAGTCATAAATATCTACGCACCTAACCAGGGTGCCCCAAAATATATGACACAAACTCTGGCAAAACTGAAGGGAGAAACAGACATTTCTACAGTAATCGTTGGAGACTTCAACACCCCTCTCACAACACTAGATAGAACAACTAGACAGAAGATCGACAAGGAAACAGAGAACCTGAACAATAGGATAAAGAAATTAGACCTAACAGACATATACAGAACACTGCATCCAAACTCAGCGGATTATACATTCTTCTCAAGTGCCCATGGATCTTTCTCCAGGATAGACCACATGTTAGGTCACAATACAGCTCTCAATAAATATAAAAAGATTGAAATTATACAAAGCACCTTCTCAGGCCATAATGGAATGAAACTAGATATCAATAATAGACAGGAAAAAAGTAAATTCACAAATGTGTGGAGACTGAACAATACACTCCTAAATAATTGGTGGGTCAAAGAAGAAATTGCAAATGAAATCAGTAAATATATTGAGACAAATAAAAATGAAACACACAACGTATCAAAACTTATGGGATACAGCGAAGGCAGTCTTGAGAGGGAAATTTATAGCCCTAAATGCCTATATTTAAAAAACAAGAAAGAGCTAAACTCAAAGATTTAACTGAACAACTAGAGAAACTAGAAAAAGAACAGCAAACCAATCCCAAAAGCAAGCAGAAGGAAAGAAATAATAAAGATTAGAACAGAAATAAATGAAAATGAGAACAGAAAAACAGTAGAGAAAATCAACAAAACCAAAAGCTGGTTCTTTGAGAAGATCAATAAAATTGACAAACCTCTCGCTAGACTAACAAAGAAAAAAAAGAGAAAAGATGCAAATAAATACAATCAGAAGTGAAAGGGGGGAAGTTACAAATGACCTCACAGAAATAAAAAGAATCATAAGAGGATATTATGAGAAACTATATCCCAACAAACTAGACAACCTGGATGAAATGGACAAATTTCTAGAAACACACAACCAACCTACACTGACACAACAAGAAATACAAGAACTTAACAAACCAATCACAATTAAGGAGATTGAATCCGTCATCAAAAATCTCCCAGCAAAGGAAAGTCCAGGACCAGATGGCTTCAAGTGAATTCTACTAAGCATTTCAAAAAGAATTATTGGAGAGGATGTGGAGAGATAGGAACACTTCTTCACTGTTGGTGGGAATGCAGGATGGTACAACCACTATGGAGGACTGTTTGGCAGTTCCTAAAGAAGGTGAATATGGACTTGCCACGTGACCCTGCAATACCACTACTGGGTATATACCCAGAAGAACTGAGAGCAGTGACACGGACAGACATCTGCACACCGATGTTCATAGCCACATTATTCACCATTGCCAAAAGTTGGAAACAACCCAGGTGTCCATCAATAGATGAATGGATAAACAAACTGGGGTCTATTCACACGATGGAATATTATGCAGCTGTAAGAAGAAATGAAGTCATAAAGCATATGGCAACATGGATGAACCTGGAGGACATTATGTTGAGTGAAGCAAGCCAGACACAAAAGGACAAATACTGTATGAATGCGTTACTATGAACCAAATATACTGTGTAATATATTGTTTGATTTAAAAAAAAAAAAAATTTACATGTATCCATTACATTTGAGAAATGTATATATTTATTCATCTGTTTACTTTTTAGTTTTTAATTGTTTATGTTTTCAATTATTAAATGTACAAAATAAAGTTAAAAATAAATAAATAAATAAATAAATAAAAGAATTAACACCAATCCTGTTTAAACTCTTCCAAAAAATTGAAGAGAGCCAGATGAAGATTCTACAAGAAAAGAAAATTACAGACCAATCTCTCTAATGAACATAGATTCAGAAATTCTCAAAATACTTGCAAATCGAATCCAACAGCATATCAAAAGACTTATACATCACGACCAAGTGGGATTTATTCCTGGTATGCAAGGCTGGTTCAACATAAGAAAATCAATCAATGTAATACACCACATTAACAAATTGAAGGAAAAAACCACATGATCATCTCAATAGATGCAGAAAAGGCATTTGACAAAATCCAACATCCTTTTTTGATAAAAACACTTCAAAAGATAGGAATAAAAGGAAAATCCCTTAATATGATAAAAGGCATATATGAAAACCCCACAGCCAACATCATACTCAATGGGGAAAGGTTGAAAGCTTTCCACCGAAGATCAGGATCAAGACAAGGATGCCCACTGTCACCATTGTTATTCAACATTGTACTAGAAGTTCTAGCTAGGGCAATTAGACAAGAAAAGAAAAATTAAAGGCGCCCAAATAGGAAAAGAGGAAGTAAAACTCTCACTATTTGCAGATGACATGATCCTGTACTTAGAAAATCCTGAAGTATCCACAACAAAGCTACTTGAACTAATAAATGAGTTCAGCAAAGTGGCAGGATACAAGATCAACACGCAAAAATCAGTAATGTTTTTGTACACTAGTACTGAACGACCTGAGGAGGAAATCAGGAGGAAAATTCCATTTTCAATAGCAACAAAAAGACTCCAATACCTAGGAGTTAATTTAACCAAAGAAGTACAGGACCTATATACAGAAAACTAAAAATGCTAAAAGAAATTTAAAAAGACCTAAACAAATGGAAAGACATTCCGTGTTCATGGATTGAAAGAATAAATATCGTGAAGATGTCAATCTTGCCCAAACTGATTTATAGATTCAATGCAATACCAATCAAAATCCCAACAGCTCACTTTACAGAATTAGAGAAGGCAATTACCAAATTCATCTGGAAGGGTAAGTGCACCCGAATAGCCAAAAGTATTCTAAAAAAGAAGAGCAATGTGGGAGGAATTTCACTGCCTGACCTTGAAACATATTACAAAGCTACAGTGGTCAAAACAGCATGGTACTGGCATAAAGATAGACACATCGATCAGTGGAATAGAATTGAGAATCCAGAAATAAACCCTCACCTCTACAGTCAACTGGTTTTTGGCAAACCTACCAAGCCCACGCTGATGGGAAAAAACAGTCTCTTCAGCAAATGGTGTTGGGAGAACTGGATATCTATAACCAAAAGAATGAAAGAGGACCCCTATCTCACCCCCTATACAAGAATCAACTCAAAATGGATCAAAGACCTAAATATAAAAGCCAGGACCATAAAACTCCTAGAAGAAAATGTAGGGAAACATCTTCAAGACCTTGTAGTAGGTGGTGGTTTCTTGGACCTTATACCCAAAGCATGTGCAACAAAAGAAAAAGTAGATAAATGGGACCTCCTCAAAATTAAACACTTTTGCACCTCACAGGATTTTGTCAGAAGGGTGAAAAGGCAGCCAACTCAATGGGAAAAAATATTTGGAAATCACATATCTGATAAGGGTTTAATATCCAGGATATATAAAGAGATGTTACAACTCAACAATAAAAAGACAAATGACCCAATTAAAAAATGGGCAAAAGACTTGAATAGACATTTCTCCAAAGAAGAAATACAAATGGCAAAAAAACACATGAAGAAATACTCAACATCACTCATGATTAGGGAAATGCAAATCAAAACTACAATGAGATATCATTTCACACCTCTCAGAATGGCCACTATGAAAAAGACAGAGAACTACAAGTGTTGGAGAGGATGTGGAGAGACGGGAACACTTCTTCACTGTTGGTGGGAATGCAGGATGGTCCAGCCACTGTGGAGGACTGTTTGGCAGTTCCTAAAGAAGTTGAATATAGACTTGTCACGTGACCCTGCAATACCACTACTGGGTATATACCCAGAAGAACTGAGAGCAGTGACACGAACAGACACCTGCACACCGATGTTCATAGCCACATTATGCACCATTGCCAAAAGCTGGAAACAACCCAGGTGTCCATCAACAGATGAATGGATAAACAAACTGTGGTCTATTCACACGATGGAATATTTTGCAGCTGTAAGAAGAAATGAAGTCATAAAGCATATGGCAACATGGATGAACCTGGAGGACATTATGTTGAGTGAAGCAAGCCAGACACAAAAGGACAAATACTGTATGAGTGCATTACTATGAACCAAATATATTGTGTAATATATTGTCTGATTAAAAAAATTTTTTTTACATGTATCCATTACATTTAATTGAGAAATGTATATATTTATTCATCTGTGTTTACTTTTTAGTTTTTAATTGTTTATATTTTCAATTATTAAATGTACAAAATAAAGTAAAAAAAAGAACAAAAACATGCAAAAGGAAATAATATATTAATAGTAAATTATAATTTGAAGAAATACATATTAAAAATATATACTTGGAAAAGAAACTATGCAAGAATTTTTGAAAGATCAAGGCCTTCCTTGCTTGCTCTTGAGCTCTAGCAATTAAAATTGTGTGCTGTTGGGACACAGCAGGCAGAAAGATATGAAGTCTAGAATAGAGTCAGAAATGGACCTATGCAGAAATATGGGAATTTAATTTACGCTTAGCAAGGCACTTCAAAGAAGTGGGGGAAACAGACTATTCCATAAATGATATTGGGGCAATTGGCTGTTTACATTTTAAGCTAGATCCCTACCTCTCACACAACATAAAAAAAACAAATGTTGAAATAAACCATAGAAGTACTGGGAGAATATATAAGAGGAGTATTTAGAGTCTTGGCGTGGGGAATGCCTTTCCTAGGACAGACTCCAAGTACAAAATCCTTAAAGGAGAAGACTGACAAACTTGACTGCAAAGTTTCTGAAGTTTGGTACAATAAAAGGCACAAAATGCTGAATAAAAACCTGGAAGAAAATACATGTAATTTACCATTCTAAAGTTTACTCACCAATATCTATGAAGAGATGCTTGAAAGCAATGAGGAAAAGATTTTTAAATCTCAGGAGAAAAACTGATAAAGTCTATGGACATGCAATTCATAAAAGAAGAAATTAAATGAGCACAAAACCCAAGAAGATGGCAAAAACGGTACCGGTGGATGTTTGTGGAGTTGGTGAGGCTATGGGGCAGAGAGGAACTGTTTTGTTGGTTTTTCAAAGAACCCATTTGTGACCGTGATTACTTCGTCTTTACTAATTCCACCTTTAAGTCTCAGCGGACTCATTCCGTTGTTTGCTTTCTGAGTCCAGTTATTTGCTGTGCCTCTTGTTTTGGGCAGGCTCTGGACTGTGCACTCTCATCTTCACTCATTTCCACCTGAACTGGCCTTTCAGCCTCGACTCCCTTCGGCCCGAAGGCTAATTAGAGGGTGTTTTCGGAACGTGTGTGTCAGTGGACGCGCGTGGTTGTCCTTTTGTTGCCGGTCTCTCGTTCCGCGCCCGCTCCGCTTTGTCCGTGGCCGGTGGCGTGGCCCGGGTGAGTGCCCACTGCACTCAGTGACAAGGGGAGCTTCCTCCGTGTTCCACTTATGTCTTTTAGCTCACTCTGAATTTTTCAGAGTCTTCATTTAGAACTTAACTTTATGTTCATCAAAACATGCATGTACATAATTTAAAACCAAAGTCCCTGCTTCATCTCCTCCAGGCCCAAGCTCTCCTGCCCAGAGCACACCGCTTTCAGCTTTTTGTTGTCTCTATGGCACGTTTGAAATGATTTGCTGACACTGCTCTTCCTTGGACCCTCGATTCTAGATTTTGTCCGTTGATTTCCTGCCACAGAAACTAAGGATTCAGCCCTCCTGCACCGCATCCTTCCCAGCCCATCCTCCCACCAGAGGCACATCATACTTTTTGGTTAAATCTGACCCGGTGTCGGCTTCGTGGTGACTGTGCCAGGGCTGGCCCCGGCTGAGCCTCAGGCCACGGTGAGATGGCGTTTGCTTTCTCGTACAGTTTTTTGTTTTCCCCGGAAGGTAATAATTGCCTTTTTGTTTTTTGTTTTTGCTTAGTTTTCTATGAGCCAATGGTTAGTTCTTTCCCAAATTAAGAAATAACCAAAAAACTCAAAACCATGACGGCTCTCACACCCTAAACACACCAGGTGGCCTGTGAGCGCCGCCTTCCTTGGCTGCGGCCTCTGCAGCCGCCACCTCCCTGCGCCAGGTGGCCTGGTTGCTCGGGGGTTCCCACCACTCTGAGAACTCACTCACTTTCGCCTCTGTAGGATGGGTTTCCTTACCTATTTTCTCCCTCTTAGCTTTTTGTTCCAATTTTGTGAGATCCCATCCACCTTGTTTCCAGTTCTCTTAGAGTAGTCCTCATTTGCTGTCATGATTCAACTAAAATTCCCGGGATATACGGCAGCAGACCTTCATCGTCCCTGCTCTGTCTTCTGCACGGCTCTCCCCTGGGACTGGTGATTCCAAAGGTGTGCAGGCCGTCTCAGACCACACTCACATGCTTCAAGTGTCTGCTTGCTAATATTCTGCTGTCCAAAGCAAGTCGTGTGGGCAAGTCCAGCACCCACGGGACAGGAAAATGTGCTCTAATGGGAAACAAAGTCACAAACAAAAGGGGGGGGGGTAGAATTAGGTACAACAATCCAGCACACCTTCTAGTGACTTTTTAATTCTGATAGTTTATTTAAGAGCTCATTCTTAGTCTCTGAGAGGCCCTTTTCCATATCCTCATCTTCTTGTTTCCTGGATCTCTACGAGAAAAGCAGTCACGGGCTGGGGAGGTTTTTTCTCCGGTAGTCGCAGTTTCCGCGCTGCTCTCGTTTCTGGCTGGCGTGGCTGGCGGCCGCGGGCACGCGCGGGGCTCCCCCCGGCTCCACGGCGCTCCGGCCCCCGTGCCCGTGGCCCCAGCTCCCAGGCAGGCAGGCCTCGGCCCTGCAGGGGAGAGAGAAGGTCCCCTTCCTCCCCTACTGTCAGCCCGTCGCCCCTCCAGCCTTTCGTCCTCTGCTCGGCCCGTGACCGCGTCTCCCTGTGGCGCTCGGCCTGCGCATCTAGAGGGCACGCGGGACGCAGCGAGGCTGGCAGACGCTCCTCCCAAAGCCCCCTTCTCGCCCTGTGCCCGAGGGGCAGTCGAGGGAACAGACTCCCTGCTCAGTAGGGGGCAGCTGCGGGGGGCGACGGCCTCAGGACAAGCGTCACTGGGAGGGAGGCCTGCGCGGGCGGGGTGAGGGAGGGGCTGGAGGCCCCCCCGCCCGGGGGGGGGGGGGGGGGCGCGGGCGCGGGCCCCGCGCCAACGCGCCCCTGGTCCCGCAGGTGTGCGAGCAGCCGGAGCGCAGGCGTCCGAGCCGCTGGAGCGTGGGCATCGACGACCGGCGGCGCCTGGCCGTGCTGGGCGGCCTGGACCGGGCGGCCGCCCCGGGGGCCGCCTCCTGCGTCCGGGTGCGCGGCGGGGCGGCGCGGGGGCCGGCCGGGTGGTCGCGGAGGGGCGTGGGCGGGCTCCCGCACCCTCGCACTCCACCCTACTGCGGCCGCCCCCGCCCCTGACCCCGCGGTCCCCGCAGGACGTCGCGCAGGTCGTGTCCCAGCTGGTGTCCGAGGGCGTGGACAAGGACGTGCTCATCCCCCACCCGCCCAGGTCCGCCGAGTCCACCAACGCCTTCCACGCCTTCCTGGCCCGGAGCGCGCCCTTCTGGCAGAACTCGACTTCGGAGCAGTGAACCCCAAGACGGGGGCCTCGGGGTCGCCCCCGTCCTAAGAGTCCGACTCAGTGCAGTTGTCTGTCCTGCAGCGTGTTTCCGTTTCCTTGGGGCCTTCGGGGGGAGGCGGCGGAGCAGGGCTTGGGGGGTGCAGGGAGGGAGGAGGGCGGCGGCCTGGGCCCTCCTGTGGTCCCCCCAGCCACCAGAGGGGCCGATGCGCTCAGGGCTGAAGGCCGCCGGAGAGAACCACCTGGCTGTCTGGAGCATCTTGCCTGGGGCGGGGGGCTCCCCAGGGTAGTGGGCCAGCCCTCTGGGCTGCCAAGGCACAGCCTTGGAATGCAGACCCTGCCCTCCTGGGCCCGCTGCACCCCGTCCTAGGACAAGCACTGGCGGAGGGGGTGAGTGTGATTTCCCAGGCAGGCCCCTGGATGCCCTGCCCCCGCCCCGCCCCACCCATTTGCTGCCCAGACCTCCGCATGGGCAGGGTGGGGAGTGGCCTGGGCTGGGGGACCTGGCACCTTGGGGAACTGGGCACCTGCCTGTGTGGGGCAGTTGTGAAGTGGGTAGGAGGTCCCTGAGGCACACGTGATGCCTGGGGGGGGGGGGCAGCCCAGGGGGCCTCAGGAGCCCTGGAGGAGGTGGTGGCTTCCTGCCTCTGGAGAGTGAGCTCCTTGGCAGCTTGGCAGCAAGGGCCACAAAGGGTAGTGAGAGCAGAGGGGAGGCCTGGGTAGCCGGGAGGAGTGGGCTGGAGAGTGGCCATGGGGTCTGCATCGTCTCCTGCTTGAGAGTTGCTGAGCCAGGGACCACATTTTCTCGGGAGTGCTCAAGAGACAGGGCTGCAGACAAGGAGTGGAAGAAGTGAGGTGATGCAGGCTTCCGGCTTTCAGGGGCTGGCGGGAGGGCAGCAGCTGGACGGGCACAGCCCCTGGATGTGGAGACTGACTGTTGGGGGGGCTGGCCGGGCTCCCGTAGTGGTGGCAGCTGGGTGGAGGGGCAGCTAAGCAGTGATGTGGTCAACCCGAGACCCCTGGTGAGGCAGGACCCAGGCCTGTGCAGGGCCCCTGGCTCCCCCGCCCCACAAGCTGGCAGAGCCTCGCTCCTTCCCACAGCTGGCTGCGAAGTTCAAACGCGTCAAATGCGGCTGTGTTGTCACACTCCCTGCTGCCTTCAGAGTCAAGTCCTTTTGGTCTGACCCACCCCACCTGCTGCTCCGGCTTGAATCCAGTGTTTCCACCTCAGCTTCTGCTGCCCTGCTCCTCCTTACTCTAAGACTCAGCTGAAGTCCTCTTCCTCCTCCAGGAAGCCTTCCAAGACCACACAGCTAGGTGCACCCCTATGGTTCTCTCAAGGGTGCCCTATGTATTCCTCAGAATCCGTGGGGCAGGGGCAGGGGATGGGGGAGTGGGGGAGGGTGTGGGGTGAGGCTTGGGCAGGGCCTGGGGGGTATCATAAATCCCCCTCCCCTTCCTCCTCAGAGGCCCCTGGGTGATGAGGCGAGGGGTGGGATGAGGTATGCTCTGAGCGGGGCTCTATGCTGGGCTGGGAGCTGAGTGGGCATGCACAGTCCAGAGCTGCAGTGCACACGGCACTCAGGGTGGGGTGGCAGGCACTGCTGCCTCCTCGGGCTGCTGAGCCGTTTTCAAGGACATGGAGCTGTTGTTACTGAGGAGTCAGGGTTCACTGGGCTCATCTGAGAAGTGCTTCTGCTGGACTTGCTTGGGGCTCCCCCCCCCTGCAGTCAGATGGGATGGGTCCGGGGTGCTGGCATGGCCTCCCGCCCCCCCCCGCAGTCAGATGGGATGGGTCCGGGGTGCTGGCATGGCCACCCTCCCTCCCCCCATAGTCAGATGGGATGGGTCGGGGGTGCTGGCATGGCCTCCCTCCCCCCCCGCAGTCAGATGGGATGGGTCCGGGGTGCTGGCATGGCCTCCCTCCTGCATGTGGCCTCTGCATCCAGGGGCGCGTCTGCAAAGCAGGAGCTGCAGGCCTCTCAGTGGCAGCCCTCAGTGGGGCTGTGTGCGGGGTGGTGGCACAGCTGGGGTGTGTTAGCTCCCAGAGCTGCTCTGACGACTACCACAAACCTAGAGGCTTCGAGCAACACAAATCTGCTGTCAGTTCTGTAGAAGTCGGACGGGCCTCCCTGGCTAACACGAAGGGGCCAGCCAGGCTCTGTGCGCTTTCTGGCAGCTTGGGGCAGTTTGAAGTTCTTTATGAATCCCAAAAAGAGAAACATGTTTATAAGCTAATTTGTTCCTCGGGGTGTGATCCCCTTGATCGTGTTGGATTCAGTGAGGGGCCTCTGATCAAGTTTACTTGATAAAATCAATTCGGGTTTCTGATCGGCCACGTCAGTGAGGCATACCTCAAGTTGAGTGCCCGCCTCCGTGGTGGGCCGATGTAAATGGACACTCAAGAAGACATGCGGGAAGAGCTAGAGCTCTGGCGTTTTTTTTAAAAGAAGATTTCTCTCTCCCCACCCCCCCGTTGTTTGCACTTGCTGTGTCTGTCTTCCTTGTTTCTCTAGGAGGCACTGGGAACTGAACCCGGGACCTCTGATGTGGAGGGAGGTGCCTAACGCCTGAGCCGCCTCCACTCACTATCTCTGTCCCTTTTGATCCTGGGACCCTCGGAAAGATGAGCCATTCACCTGATAGCGCATAGCTGACCCTGGGGCGAGGGTCGAGACCCATGTAGGGAGCCCTGAGAGGCAAGCCCTGTGCCACCTGCAGCTGAGGTTGGGAAGAAGCTGGGCCCGCGGAGCCTCAAGAGGAGGAGGAAGCCCAGAGGGGAAGGAGAGACCAGGCAGAGGTCACCCGCCATCTTGCTGCAACACGTGGCGGCCGGCTGTGGAGAGAAAGCACCTCTGATGGTGCCTTGAGTTGGACTTTCCACGGCCTGGGGACTGTAAGCTTTCACCCCAAATAAATGCCCTTTATAAAAGCCAACAGATTCCTGGCACTTTGCGTCGGCAGCCCTTTGGCGCCAAGGGCGCCGTTTCCTGGCCTGGTTCTTGAGGCCCCGCATTCCTTGACCGCGTCTTCCCAGCCAGCAGTGCAGCTTCCTCCAGCCTCTGTCCGCTCTGCTTCCACAGCACATCAGGGGAATCTCCCTATTTTAAAATCTGTTGATTAGTGACCTTAATTCCACCTGCAGCACAGTTGTCCTCTGCCTATAGGCCGCAGGGGGCTCCTGGCCTCCAGTGGGGGGCCTGGGGCGTGCCCACGGCCTTCCAGGCTCAGGAACTGCTAGTCTTCCAGCCCCAACTGCCAATAGTGCTACAGTTGGGAAACCCCGTAAGCGAGCGGTACCTGAGGTGGGGGCCCCGGGGGAGGGGCTCCCAAGTGGTTGGAGTGGGGGTTCACTCAGCAGACGGGAGGGACAGGGTGGCCGACTTCGCACAGGGAGTCCCTGGGCCAGGGGGAGCCCAGCCTGGCCCGCCCTGGGTGCGGGCGGGTCCCCCGCAGCCTCCCTGGGACCACGGATGTAGGCCTGCTTGGAGCGGGGAGCAGGGACCGGCGCCCGGCAGGCGTGGCCCGCAGCCTTCCTAAGGGCTGCCCACGGCCCGGGCCTAGCGGAGCGGCTGCCGCCCTTCTCGAGAAGGGCTCCCTGGGCCCCGCAGAGCTGCCTGCTGGTGACGAGACGCGGGGAACCAGGCGGCCCTCGATCTGCTCCCTTGGTAACCACTGACAACGTCCTGCAGAGGTCATTCCAGCTATTTCTAAAGGCTCATGTAGAGATGAAAGGAGATATGGAAATATAGAAATAACTGTAGGAGTATGCTTTGAATTACTACTTTTAAATAAAAAATAAGTCCATTTTTTAAAAATGGAAAAAAAGATATGTTGCTGAAACTAAACGAATGCTTTTTCAACGGAAGTTTAAAAGATTCTCCTAAAATCATTTGTAGATTATGAAAAATATTAACAGATGGTGTCTTTTTTTAGGAGGTGCCGGGGATTGAACCCAGGACCTCATGCACGGGAAGCAGGCACTCAGCCACTTGAGCTACATCTGCTCCCATCATTTGTTTTTAACAGGAAGTTTGGGTTTGGATCACACTGGCGGACTTCTGGCTGTGCAGGTAAAGGAATGGCCAGCGTACTTCCCCAATCTCTGCCCCTCCCCTGGATATTTTTTGAGTTGTTCTACACACTCAAAATTGTTAACGCCTCCGTCCCACCCTGACTTGTCTCCTCTTAGTTACAGATGCCATGGGTTCCACCCACCTCCAGCACTTTGGCCACACAAACTCTTTGTTTTGACTTATTTCTTGACTGGCTGGATCTAAGGCCAAGGCATCTTTTATTTCTCAGGTTCTTGTATACTTAAAACTATGTTCCTGTGGTCTTTATGTTCGCATGAGAACTTGAATGCAGAAAGGATTCTTGGGCTCTTTCCCTCAGGGGCTGTCTTCAAGCTTGGAATCCTGCTGGAGAAGTATGAGGTCGCCCCGCTTCTTCCGTCCTCGTATGGGTGTGCTGTTACGGACTGAATCGTGTCTCCAAAGGACGCCCCCAGTCTTGAGGCTGTGAACTTACTTGAAGACATTAGTGAAGATGCCACGCTGGATTAGGCTGCCCCTGTAAGCAGAGGGAACTTGGACACAGCTGGTGAAGGAGAGGGAGAGAGGGAGATGGCCACGTGGAGGCCACGCTGTGTGATGCGGCCACAAGCCAAGGAGCCGGGCCGAAGCCATGGAGAGGTGCAGGGTAGGCTCTCCCTTCAGGGGTCCCACCGACTCCAGAACTGTGAGACAGTAAGTTCCTGCTGCTTCAGCCAGCTAGCCTGTGGTACTTCGTTCCAGCAGCCCTGGGAGGGGAAGACGAATATTTTTCTCAATATTAACCCATTAATGTAATTTCTGTTACATTAACCCTTGAAGTTCAATAATTTAAGCGAAGATCATGCCCTGTTGGTTTTTCTAGAACCCGGTGCACCTTTAATATGCAGGCTCCACTATCATTCCAGGAAGACCTGCTTGCAGAGTATCTTTGAATACTTTTTATACCCCCCACTAAACCCACTGCCTCCTGCACCATGGGCCTCACGCTGGGTTTCCCTGCCCTCCACATCGCCTCTCTCATCCTTTCCATGCAGCTCACCCTCCTTGCTTATAAGATGTAGCAGCTTCTTCTGTCCCCCTTACCAGGCAGCAGCCCTGTTCCAACAGAGCTCACATCACATCACTCACAGGCCCTGCAAGGCCCTGGTGCAGATGTGGCCCTTGGGCCTCGTTGCCTTCCATATGTCCCCTGCTCCTGTCCCAGCCTCACTCATCTCCCAGAGGCCTGCACAATTCCCTCACCTCCTTCCCTGACGTCCCCTATAAACAGTGCCCTTCCTGCCTTCAATCTGTTCCCTTCAAAGCACTTAACATCACAGGCATGGCAACATGTATTATTATGCATCCCCTCCCAGCACTAGAACATCAGCTCCCTGATGGCAGGGACTTTAAAGTTTCTATCCCCCCAGCTTCTAGAATGGTGCCTGCCCTGAAGTAGGTGCTTAACAAATAACAGTTGAAAGAGTAAATTATGGCTTTAATCTTTGTCTTGCCCTGAAATCATCTCCAGCCTTTCCTCTATTAATACTTCAGTGTTCTTATAAAGCTCCTAGAACTTCAAGTGCTTTTGTGGAGTTTTCTTCTGTTCTCCAGTTTATTTTCTTCTCTGGTGGGTTCTTCACCCAACCCTCACTCCGTCCCTTTCATTTCTTTTGTGGTGATTATTTTTTTGAAGATTTATTTTATATATTTCTCCTCTCCTCATTGTTGTGCTCGCTGTCTGATGTGTCTGTTCATTGTGTGCTGAGTCTGCTTGTTTTCTTTTTTTAGGAGGCACCAGGAACTGAACCCAGGACCTCCCATGTGGGAGGGAGGTGCCCAATCGCTTGAGCCACCTCCATTCCCTGCTTGTTGTCTCTCATTGTGTCTCCTCGTTGTGTCTCCTCATTGCATCAAATCATGGTGCCAGTCCATTGCGTCAGCTCACTGTCTTGCTCATCTTCTTTAGGAGGCACCAGGAAACAAACCTGGGACTTTCCATGTTGTAGGCAGGCGCCCAACTGCTCGACCCACATCCGCTTCCCTGTTGTGGTTATTGTTGAATTATGTGGATTGCGGTTGCTGGGCTACTTTTTCACAGCTTATTCCTGTCCTAACTTGAGTAGCTCTAATCTGAGTGTCTATTTTCTCTGCTACTAAATGGATGAATTCTCCTTAACTCTTTTTGCAACTTATCTGAGATCTTTTGAATTGCCTCTGACCTTGTTTAAGGGCAGGGTATTGTATCTGTGGTAGACTGAGTCATGTACAGAAGACATTTTCTTAATCTGTGCTTGTACGGATGTGAACCCAATTGTAAATAGGACCTTTGGAAGATATTTTTACCTGAGATGTGACAAAATTGAATCGGGGTAGGTCTTAATCTGTTTGAGGGGTGACCTTATAAATAGAGGAAATTCCAACTCAGCCAGAGAAGCAGAAGTCCAGAAATGAGGAGAGGATATCACACGTATCAGAGGAAGGGCCGCGAGCCAAGGAGCCCCAGAGGTTGTGGCGAGCCAACAGCAGAGCATTGCCGACTCTGGGAGAAGGCTGGTCTGTCTAGACCTTGATTTGGGACTTGGAGCCTTCAGACCCACACGATAAAAAATCGTTGTTTAAGCCGACCCAGTGTCTGTTTTTTTGTCAGCTGAGACCATATCCAATCTACTTTTCTGTCTGGAGAGGGGGAAAGCTGCGTGGAAAAAAGGACGTGGTCTCTGCTCTGCCCCTCAGCTCTGTGAGGGCTGTGTGCCCTTTGACCTCATGGGGACAGGCGTGGAATTCAGACTGTTGGAGTTCTTGTGAATCCCTCCCCAAGAACTGTCAACAGCCTCCAACTGGAAGAATCTCCCCTCAGGGCCCTTCTCTCTGGAGCTGGTTCTCGTGGCTTGCCGTGATCTGAGATGCTCACTCTGCTTTGCTTCTGGGGCAGAGGGCGTCACCGTGCTGGCAAGGCCTGATGCTTCTGTGCTGTTTCCACGCCTCACAGCCGTATGCAGCGGCAGCTCTCTGCTGGTTCTGACTGGTGTTTTGGTCAAGTTGTCCCGCACTGGTGGAAGGAGATGCTGCAGCTTTGCTTCTCAGGTGGCCTTCAGGACAGTTAGGGGACACTTTGGTCTGTCCATCCTCACCCTTCTTCTGTAGACTCTTCATGTTTCTCTTCCATCGTGATCAGACATGACTGTCCCCCTCCTTGCATCTGAAGAAAGTGTCCCTGGGTCCCCGTTCCAGCTCCCGCCACTGTCCTTCCCAACCGTGCTTCTGGGAGAGCTGGTTGCCCTGCGTCTCCCATTCCCTGTTTTAGCCAGTATGGCCCCTACTGAGCACAACTGCCAAGGCACCAGTGGGGCCCCGCCAACCGAGGGCCCCTCCCTCTGCAGCCTGCTCAGCCTGGATGCCCCCTGGGGACCCCTTCCTTGGTTTCCCAACAGCACCCCCTCTGGCCTCCTCCCCACCTCCCTTCCCAAACCTGGCTCCGAAAAAATGTCCCCTCCCCCAGAGGCCACACGCACCCTTTGGCTCAAACCAGCTGCCTGAGAGGCATTCCAAGTGCCTCCTTCTCCTACCCACCCCCCACCCTGGTCTCCTTCCTGACTCCAAACCACAACTCAGACCTGGCCACATCTGTCCATTCAGCCACCTCCTCGCCCCCTCACGCTTGGGGTTATCTGGGCCACTCGCCCTTCAACCCGACTCCACTCCCGTTAAACCGAACAGTGGAAACGCTGACTTACAAACCCTGGCAAGCGGTAGGAAGGAAAACGAGACCTTCTTTCCAGCCTTCCCTGCGCACTCCCTGGCGCATCTTCCCCACAGGGCCTCGAGCCCTGCATCCGGGACTGCCTTCCGCCTGCCCACCAGGCCACAGCTCGCGGCGGCCGGATCCGCGCTGCTGAATGACCGACGCGGTAGAAATAGAGACAGTCCGGCCCCAAAGGAGAGAGGAGACAGGAAACAGGCTCGGGAACGTGCCCACGTCAAGGCGGGGCTGGGCGGCGAGGGGGTGAGGGCGAGGGCGAGGGCGAGGGCCGCAGCGGGGTAGGGTGCGGGCGCGCAGGCCCGGGCTGCGCCTCCGGGAGCGCGGACCGCACGGGGTGGACTTACCCGTGGGCGTGCGGGTGCGCGGGAGAGGAACCCACCCGGGAGGTGCGGGGCGCGAGGTGGGGGCCCGGGGAGGACGGGCGCGGAGGAGAGGGCGCGCGGCGCGGGGGCGGGCGCGGAGAGGCCCCACTCCGGGAGGCCCGCCCGGGAGGCGCGGGGTGCGGGCGGGGGCGCGCGGGCCGCGGCGGCGGGCGCGGGGTCGGGTAACGGCCCGCGCGGTGGGCGGTGGCGCCCGAGGCCCCTCCCCGCCGCCGCTCCTCCTCTTCCTCTCCCGCCCGCGCGGCGGCCCTCCCGTCCCTGCGCGGCCTCGGCGGCCTCGGCGGCGGCGGCGGCGGCGGCGGAGCAGCGCGGCCCCTTTAAACCGCCCGCCGGCGGCCCCCGCCCGCCCCCGCCATCGAGCCTCCATTTTCCAGGCCCGCGCCGCGCCCGAGCGCGCCAGCCCGGCCGGCTCCCGCCGCCGCCGCCGGCCCGGACATGGCCGCCAACATGTACAGGGTCGGAGGTAAGGCCCGCCGCCCGCCGGCCTTTATCCGCCAGCGCCGCGGGCAGGCCGCGTGCCGGGCCCCGGGCCCTCGCCCCCCTCCGCCGCGGGCCCCCGCCCCGGGCCCCTCGCCCGCCTCAGCCCTGGCACCCCCTCCCCGACCTCGCACCCCGTGCTGGGCCCCCCGGCTGGCTCGTACCCCCGCCGTCTCCATCCCTTCCCCCACCTGGCCCTTTCATCCCGGCCCCATCCGAACACTCCCCCCCACGGGCCCGCCTCGGGTCCCCTCCCGCCACCCTGCACCCCTCCCCCACAGCAGGCCCGACTCTGCCGGCCCCTCCTGCGCCCCCCCATTAACCCCCACCTCTCTGCGCCCCCGTCTTCCTTGCCCTCTTTCCACGCGCTCTTTTCTGAGGGGCTTGGGTCTCTCCACCCATCCCTGTCCTGGCGATGTTCCCCCCACCCCGAAATGGCCCCCGGGGCTGGTGGCCGCAGAGCTGGGCACCAGCGAGGCCGGGGCTCTGCCCACCTGTTGGGGGCCAGTGTGGGTGGCCGTTGGCAGGGCCGCCGTGGAGGCGGGGGAGGGGGAACTCGGGAGGGGGCTGGGCCTGCGGGGGTTGAGGGAGCTGCCGCCCAGAGCAGGGAGCACGTGGCCTGGAGACGCGGCTCCTGGAGCAGGAATTTCGGGGCTGCAGGGGCTCCAGGGTCCCCACCTGGGCCCTGAGGGGTGGGCCCACATGTTGCGGACTGGAGTGGGTCTTCCTCTCGGAGTCCTTCCCCAGCCTGGGTGCCGCCAGCACGGTTCCGGTGCGGGTTCCCAGGCGGCCTGTGTCACCACATCACATCTCCAAGTCCCCCCAAACTTGCCACTCCTCCTGCTCACTCCAGCCGGCCCGGGCACTGTGCTTGGACTAGGGGGCAGGAGGTGGCGGGGTGCTGGGGGCTCCATCCTGGGCCACTCCTCCTGTGTGCTGGTTCTGGGGGCTATGGGGGCCCCTCACTTCGCTCCTTCACCGGAGGCAGTGGCCTTGCACACCCGTCCTGCTGCCGGCGCACTTCTCTCTGGGACTTTGAGTCGCTTTTCCTCTTGGGTGTCTGTCCCCGGCACACTGCCCCTTTCTTCAGCGTCCAGCACGCAGCATTGCCGGGAGGGCCGTGTGCAGACCCCGGGGCGGGGGCCTCAGGGACGCAGTGTCCCATCATGCTTGGCCTCTGGAATGACGTGCTGGGGAATGGTCCTGCGGTGCGGCGGTGCCCAGCCCTCGCCCGGCCCCATTTGGCACCTTTGCTCCTTGCCAGGTCCCTGAGTGCCCCACAGCATGGGTGGGGAGGGGCCGGCCAGGGGGTCACTCTGGAGGTTCTGCCTCAGGCACCCACCAGGGGATGCCCTCACCCCTGCCCATTGCCTCTTGACTCTAGATGTGCAAGGTAGAAGCTCTCTGGGACCCCCGGGGGCCAGCTCCCCCTCGTTCCACCTGTGCCCCCACAGCCTCCGTCCTTGGCTGGCCCCTTCAGCACAGCACGTGTAGCCCCCCACTGGCTCCCCCTGATGGAGCGGCTTCTCGCCAGGGCTGAGTGGACCCCACCTCCTCTTTCCCTGGCTCCGCCTGCCGTTCTCTTGCCCAGCTCCCCCCTGTCCCCAGCTCCCCCCTGAAGGCCACCTGCATGGGGGCTTAGCCTGCAGTTTTTGGCACGCCTGGCTCCCAGGGAAGACGCTGAGGGTGGAGGGGGCGCTGGGGCGGGGGGCGTGGGCTCACTGCCTGCCTGCGCCACCAGCAGAGTGGTGCTGGCCTTTCCTGGGCTGTCCTGGCACTGCTGTTATGCAGAGGCTTCTAGAGCTGCTTGGCAGGGAGGAGGTGTCCAGTGGGCATCACTTGGCCTGGGATATTGGACAGGGTCCAGCAGGGACAGGCTGTGGCTCCTGGAGTGGGAGTGGCCCCTTGGCTGTGTCCCCCGCAGTGTGCAGGTCTGCCTGCTCCTGGGCCTCGGTTTCCCCACGGCATGGACAGGGAGCGCTGCCACTGCCCTCCTCCTGGGTCTGCGGCCGGTGTGCCCTCCTGGCCTCCAGGGAAGCTCCTTCAGCCACCAGCCTCCACCCTCCCCTGGTGCAAGGAGCCGCAGCCTGGGCCCAGCCCTGGGCAGTGCTACTCCTGGGGCTCCTGCCCACTCCCCTCTTGTCCCCCAGCCCCTGTCCACTCTCTGGGCCCCAGGCTCACAGGGTCACTGGACAGTGCCGTGGGTGCCAGAAGCTGGCTTGGTCTGGGGCACCGGGGGTGCTGGCTGAGGTGATTGGGTCCTCAGATCGGTTGTTGGGTGCTGCTTTTTGATTTTGTGATTGAGAGGGATTAGGTTTCCTCCCTTAGAGTGGGCTGCCTGAAGGGCGGACAGAATTGCACTGGCCTAGAACCCACCCCCAGCCTGAAGTGATGGGGCCAGAACTCAATCTGCTCCTGGGCCCTGGCTCTCCCCAGCCATCTCCTCTCCTGGGGAGGAGGCCTGAGCGAGTTTCCACCCTGAGAGCTCCCTACCTGTCCCTGTCAGAGAAGCCTGCGTGGGCTCCTGTTTTGTGCCCTTGCCCCCAGCCTTGCTGGGAGGTGCTGGGGGACGTGCCCCTCTCCCGCTGGGGGACGCGCCCCTCTCCCCGGGCCTTGCTGGGAGGTGCTGGGGGGACGTGCCCCTCTCCCCTGGCCTTGCTTGGGGCTCCTGGCTGCTGCCTGGGGTTCGGCCCAGTCAGGGCAGCCTGGCCTGGCCTAAGGAGCAGCCAGCAGGGGACCCAGTCTGGGAAGGGGCTCCCTCTCCTTGTCTCCCCTCAGGGAAGAAAGCTCTTCTAAAGGCAGCGACCTCCCGAGTAGAGTTGTCACGTCTGGGAGTAAACACGCAGGGCACGTTCTCGTTCGTGGGATCTGAGATGTGCGGGTACCTGGGCACCCTGGTTAGCTGGCAGCCCTTCTCCCCTGTGTCTTGGCGATGGCCTGGGTGGGGCCAGGGTGTGGCCGCGGGGTGAAGTGGGTCAGCCAGGGCAGGGGCCTGTGGACGGGGCCTTCTGCTGGGCAGCTGGCTGGTGACTGACCCTTGGGGTCCAACCCTTAAGGATTCCAGAACTGGTGTGGCTGAAGTGTTTTCTCTGCCTAAAGGATGTTAGAGAACGTTTCAGAAATAGAGAAAAAGCAGAATCACCACCATAGGTCAACCTACAACACAGCTGTTACTGTCTGAGGGCAACACACTAACCATTTTCCCTCAAGTTTTTTCTTTTTCTTTCATTGCTAGAAGTTACCCATTCTTCCTTTTTTTTTTTTTTTTTTTTAAATAGGTGTTTCTTTTTTTTTTTCCCTTTGTACTTTGGAAGATGCCAGAAAACGGCCTGTCCACCCAGGATTTGCTTGACGATGCTGGGAGTCTGCCCCGGCCTGCTTTCTCTCTTTGGTGCACTGTTTCACATACTTGAGCTTGTATTTAACATCGATTTTGTATTCTCTTATTCATTCATATTGTAAGCATTTTGTTATGCTAAGGATGCCTCTTTCGTATATACACGTATATACTTTTTTACTTAAAATGTTTTGAACAAGGTAAGATAATTTATGCGGTTGAAAATTCGCAACCTGTAAAGAGCCAGCAGAGCCCCACGTGGCCGTCTGCTCGCGGTGCTGGAGCTTGGTCTCTCCCGAGTGGGCGGCCCTCGCGGCAGCACCTGGGGGGTGCCGAGCGCTTCAGCCTAAGGTTGGCGCTTTCGGCCCTCGCTGATTTCTTACTGTGGTAAAGCGCACACGGTGTCAAGTTTGCCGCTTGGTCCCTTTTGAAGTGGGTCGTGCCTTTGCAGCGTGCGGCCACCACCTAGAACGTAGTCCCCCTCCCCCAGCCTCTGGAGACCACCCGCCTGCTCTGTCTGCGGACTGTCCGCCGTGGAGTGCCGGCTCCCAGGTCTGCAGGCCGGAACCTGGCGGCCTCCCCAAGCCGGGTGCCCCGACTTAAGCCCCTGCTTCCCGTCACAGGGCCTCGTCCCTTCCCTTGCGGGCTCCCATGGGCGTCGTGCTGCCCGCTGCCCCCGCTGGCCCCCGCATGCCTCCGGGAGCCTGGGGCGGGGCCCACCTGCTTCCGGAAGGGAAGACGTGTCTGAGCTGTGCCCCACCCGTAAAGGGTCTGTCCCGCGCCTGGCTCTGCCCAGGCGGCACGGGCTTCAGGGCTGGGCAGCGTCGCGGTGGGTGCTGCCCGGCGTGGCTGGACCACCTGTCCCTCTGCCCACGGGCACCTGGGTCGTTCCCACCCTTGGCGACAGAGCGGTGGAGATCGCAGCTGCCTGTGTGCGGTTCTTTTTGACTTATTCTGGGAGAGGGGTTGCGGGGTCAGAGGAGGTTTAGCCCTTTTCTTTTCTTTTCTTCCCCTTTTTTCCTTTTCCTGTGGAGGTACCGGGGCTGCGGGAAGCAGGGGCTCAGCCACTGAGCTGCCCTTTTTTTTTTAACGTGCACGCAATTTGTTTTCTGAGGCATCTAGGAGTAGGTCGCGTGCAGCGTGCTGCTGGGTGCAGCCCCGGTTCAGTTGTCAGGCGCAGACCCTTCCAGCCCCGAAGGCCCGTGGGGGCCTCAGGGCCGCCCAGGAGGGTGCACTTGGCCTCTGCGGGGGTCGGTTTTGGTAAGTCATACTTTCCAAAGAAGTTAGGCGTCACCTAGGTATTTTTTTTTTTTTAAGTTCTTTTACATAAAGGTATGGAGAGAAGTCCCCGGGGCTTTAATCTCTTCTGTGTCCAGTGATTACCTCCTCGCCTCGGCTTACTTTACTTTGCACATTTGCGCTTTCTCCTTTTTCACTTGATTCTGTTAGCTGAGGGTTTGCTTCTTTTATTGCTATCTTCTCAGAACCAGGCTTTGTTATTTGTTTTTTTTTTTTTTTTTTTAAAGATTTTTATTTATTTATTCACCTATGCCCCCCTCGCTGCCCATGCTCTCCGGGTCAGCCAACCACGCCGTGCGGGCAGGCCCGCCTTTCACCAGGTGGCCCCGGGAACCGAACCCGGGGCCTCCCATATGGCAAACGGGAGCTCCACCGATTGAGCCACAGCCGCCTCCCAAGGCTTTGTTATTTGATCTAATGTCTAACTTTTTGAGGAACAACTGGACTGTCGGACAAGGCTCCGGTCTCGACGTCCTCGCCAGCTCTGGCTCTGTCCACCTTCCGATTTCTAACCGCCCAGTGGGTGTGGGGTTGACCCGCCTTTCCCTGCATCTTCCACGGGCTGGTTGGCCCTTTGTCTTGGGAGGAACGTCTGGTTTTTAATCCTTTATATGCTCTGGATCAGGTACGTGATTGGGGGTAGTCTTGGCCCTTGTGTTAGTGTCCTTGGATGCAGTTTTCCACATTGATGAAGTTCCTTTTACCTGCTTAGCCTTTTGTTGCCTCTGCTTTTGGTGCCAGTCTAAGAAACCTTCGCAAACCCATAGTCGAGCAGGTGGAAGCGCTTTGCCCGCGGCCTTCTCCCCGAGTCTGCTTTGGGCCACCTGGGGCCGCCATGCTGACCCCGTCTGCTCGAGGTGGCTGTCGGGGTGTCCCTGTCCCACTGTGCGGCTTCCGAGCGGGTGACCTCTCTGACTCGGGGCTTCTTAACCGCTCTGCGTGAGCAGGCCCTTTGGGGGCCCCCAGGTTCTCCCCCAGGGGTGGCGGGGAGCCCCAGGTCCGAGGCCGGCTCTCAGCAGGGACGGGGAAGTGTGGGCATGGTCTGATTTTGGCCTTCCCTGTTTTTTTTTTTTTTTTTCAGAGGGAAATGTGGCTGTTAAGATCTTGGATTAAAAAGAAGAAGCTGTTGCTCAGGGATTTTGGGATAAACGGTCCAGAGAAGCAAATGTCCAGCCTCTGGAACTGTTCCTGCTTGTGGGAAGCCTTTTCGCTCTGGCTTCACCCCGCCCCATCCCATCTGCTATCAGGGTGAGGCCGTAACGGTGCCCCCTGAGCAGTGGGCCCTGCCTCGGGCAAGGGGTCCCTCGATGGCGGCAGGCAGGGCTCCATGGGGTGGTGGGCGTGGGCGGGAGGTGGCCAGGTGGGCAGCAGACCCTGAAGGTGAGGACAGAGGAGGGGGCAGTACCCACGGCTTGCAGAGGACACCCAGATTTAGCACGAAAAAATAGACACCCATGCACTCTCCGGGGCTGTGTTTCCGTGAGAAAATGTCTGTGTCTGGCTGAGGTTTAAACTCAGCCAGGGCCCTCTGTTGTGTGTAGCAGTGCTGGGTTTGCGGGGAGGGCCTTGTCCCGGGGAGGGCTGTCCCCGCGTGCTTGGCCCTGTGTCTGCCTGCACCTCCTGTGCCTTCCGTGGCTGCCTGCCCGCGGCCGGGACCTGGCTCTGGGGGTCCCTGGCAGATGGGCGGAGCGGGATGGGGCTGTGGCAGGGCACGGGCACCTTGTCCTCAGGGAGCAGCCTTTGTGGCGGCCTGCAGACTGCACCCTCCCTCCCTGCGCAGAGGCGCGTCCTGTGCACGGAAGCCCACCATTTGATGGACACAGTCACGCACCCCCCCACGACCTCCGGCGTCCCTCCATGCCGCGGCGTGGTCAGCCCTCCCTCCACGCGCCCGCCCGGCAGGCCCCGCCCGTGTTCCACTCCTGCAGTTTCGCCTTTTCCAGAAGGCCCTGTCAGTGGATCCACATGGCACGTAGCTCTCGGCTTCCGCTGCGCGGTTGTGCGTGCTTGGCGTGCTAGTGGAAGGACTTCGGGGTCATTCCTGGTTTGGGGTGACTGTGAATAAAGCCGCTGTAAACGTGTGTGCTCAGGTTTTTTTATGGACATGTGTTTTCATTTATTTCTTTTGGGTGAAAATACCCAGTGTTGGGATTGCCAGTTTGGTTGGTTAGCATATATTTAACTTGATAAGAAAATTGCTGTCCCGCATGGCTGTACCATTTTGTATTCCCAACAGAAATGTATGAGTTCCAGTTACTCTGCGTCCTCATCAGCACATGATGGTGTCAATTTTTTGTTTTTGTTTTTTAGCCATTCCCCTGGTGTGGGGCATCTCGTTTGGATCCCCCCCACCTTGGGATGGCTCCCTTGTCTGTCTGCTCATCGTTTTTGCTTGTTGTCTGTTGTTTTTTTTTTTTCCCCTTTAGGAGGCACTGGAACCGAACCCAGGACCTCCCATGTGGGAGGCGGGAGCTCATCCACTTGAGCCACGGCAGCTCCCTGCTTCCTTTTGCTTGTTGTCTGCTCGTTTTTCTTATTGTCTGCTTGTTATTTTTTTTACTTGCTGTCTGCTTGTTGTTTGTCTGTCTTTAGGAGGCACTGGGAACTGAACCCGGGACCTCCTATGTAGGAGTGAGGCGCTAATGACCTGAGTCACCTCCACTTCCTGCTTTGTTGCGTCTCCCTTTGTGTTTCCTCACTGTCTCTTGGTTGCATCATCTTGTTGCGTCGCTCGCTGTCTCGCGCGTCTTCTCCAGGAGGCACCAGGAACCGATCTCAGACCTCTCGTGTGGTAGGTGGGAACTTGTCCACTTCCCTGAATTTCCTTTTGAGTTTATGATTCGTTAATTCTGTACTATTGTGAGATGAAGGGTAAGATTCTGTTTGCGTGTGAATGTCCAGCGGGTCCAGTACGATTTCTTAAAAAGAGTGTGCTTTCTCCGTGCCTTGTGGTCTGCTTATTTGTGCTTTGCTCAGTGTCTGCCGTCTTGATGACTGTGCCTTACGATGAGTCTGGAAGTCAGGTAGCATGAATCCTCCAGCTTTGTCCTTTTTCAGAATGGTTTTGGCTATTCTAGTTTCTTGGCTTTCCCAGATAAGTTTAGAATTGGCTTGCCAATTTCTACAAAAAAGGGCGGGGGGGGGAATTGACCTCTTGAAGCAATATTGAGTCTTCTAATCCAGAGATTGGCAAACTATGGCCCCATGCCTGTTTTGTGTGACTCATGAGCTAAGAATGGCTTTTACGTTTTGAAATGGTTGAGAAAAAAATCAAAAGTACAGTACTTTACGACATGTGCAAGTTATATGAAATTCAGATTCCACTGTCCATAAATGTGGTTTTATTGGAGCTGGGGTGTGCTGATTCTTCTCTGTAGTCTACAGGCGGCCGGAGCTCGCTGCGCCTCGGCATGGCACTGCGGCTCAGCCAGGTCCACGTGCTGCCATACCTTGGCACTGCATTTGCGTTTTTATTGCCAGAGTGTACCCATCGTGCTAAAACAAGAACTGAGAGGAAAGTAGACTTTGGATGTTTTACTTTCAAGGCACGGGGGAATGTGGATCCTCTTATTTTTGCGTGAGATGCCAAAGCATTGTTACCTGTTGACACCGTACAACATGTGCTGACGTCGCCAGACGGACCGTTCGGCACGGCGTTCCCAACTGCACAGGAAGAGTGACCGTAAGAAAAGCTACAAGAACCGAAGATGGGATATTTCAGCACAGCAAAATCTCCTCTCGAAAATAAAAAAATGAAAATAAGGTCTGCAAAGTAAGTTTCTTAGTGACTCATTTATGAGCCAAGCAAAGGAGACCATTTACCATTGTGTGGTAATTAAATCGTGTTTGATTGCAGCAGCCAAAGAAATGTGTCCACAGAAAATAAGCTTAAGACATTAGCCTTTGAGAGGGAATAGTTGCTCAAAGAGTTGAATTGACACTATTGGCATCAATAGTCAATTGAAAAACGAAGCAGATGATTTTGAGAGTTTTTTCTAGGCTCTTGATGAGTCCACAGATATTCCTAATACTGCTCGGTTGTTTGTTTAGGGCATCAGTACTGACTTTGAAGTCACTGAAGAATGAGCCTCTGAACAGTCTGTGTGGGACACCTACAGGCAAGAATATTTTCAGAGAAGTTGGGAGAATACAGGTCTTGTGCCACCTGAAGTAGACTCTGCGAGGATGTGTGACGGCGGGGGTGGCGCCGTACGGAGCAGGCGCTCTGCGGAAGGTGCCCAGCTGCCAGGCGTTCCCGGGCCAGTGGTGTCAGCAGTGGACTTTGCTCTCGTGGCCTTAGCAAGGGCCAGCACTGTGAGTTTTTGTCAGAAATTCCGAGGCTGAATATCTTGGCCTGCCCTACCGTGGAGCAGTTTGATTGCTTAGCAGTGACAGTTTATGGTGTCTTGAACTCTGGACTGAAATTGAAATTTCCTGGAGTACGAACTACCCTCAGCCACCGTTATAGGAGACGGAATGACTTTGGAAATTAACTTTTGCTGCATACTCGATAAGGTTCCTTAATGCACTAATCCTAAAATTACAAGACAAAACTGTCTATGGGCAAAACATATAGCATGGTAAATTTGTTTTGAAGACAACTAATGCTGCTTGAATCACAAGTCACGGCAAGGTGCTCCAGATCTCTACTGTCCAAAGTTAAGATGAGAAGCAGGATCTCCATTCCCATCCTAATTTGCAGGGGGCATATTTTCTGAGCTCAAGCTACAGTTCCAGTGGTGGGTTTTTTTTGGAATCTGATGCAAGTACAAAGGAAATTTCTGTATTTTTAAAGTCCATTTACCTGCACTTGAGCATCCACTGAACCATCCATTGGAAGTGATTGATCTGCACTCTGATGACATATGAAGTTCAGGGGTCCCCAAGGCCACCCTCAGGCTCAGTAATTTGCTAGAAGAATTTGCAGAACTCAGAAAGCCTTTCTGTTCATGGCTGTAGTTTATTACTGAGAGAAAATGTAGACCAAGAGTTCCCTAGTGTGGAGCCCAGGAGAGCCCAGGGTCTCCCAGGGCGCTGGACGCTGCCCCGGGCCTGGCGGTCCTGGCTGGCCTGAGATGTGCGTCCTCCAGCCTGAGGTCCCCGCCCCGAAGCCCTTGTTAGCACAGACTGTGGCAGCTGGCCCAGGTGAGCATAGGTCAGGCAGGATATTCCAGGGGTTAGAGGTTACCTGCTAGGTGCAGGTCAAGGGCCGACCTCCCTTTGGACTGTGGAGGGTGTGGCCAGTCCAGGCCCTGCAGAGTTAACCCTTTCCTGCCCTCAGGCCAAAAGGAAAATGTCTCTTTTATAGAACAAGAAAACTCTTGTTCTGTAAATGCTTCCAAGCAATGAGTGTGCTCAAAACGCTGTGCTTGGGAATCGGCGTTGGTGTTTGGCAGCGTCTGCCTAGAGACGCTGAAGGGGGGCCTGCGTGCGGTCCCGTCAGAGACCAGCAGTGACAGGATCGTTTGAAAGTGATTCGATAATAGGGAACTCTGGCTTTGAGCCCCAAATAAGCAAAATGTCGTTGCCTAAAAAGAACTCAGCTCTTCTCTTTAGTACATCGATATTTCAAAAAATTGTAATCAGTCATTTTATTTTTAATTTCATCAGTAAAAAAGTTTGTGGGAAATTTTTCCTCTCGGCGTCTTAGTACTTCTGTAGTAGCCTTAATTTAGCCTCTTGGCCCACAACGCCTAAAATGCTCACTCTGTGGCCCTCGAAAGGGAAAGCAGCAGCCCTGCGTTCTCCTCTGACCATATGCTTGGGCCCTTCTTGTCCCTCGCCAGTGTTTGTAGTGGATCTTTGTGCATCTTTTGCTAGGTTTATGCTAAAGTATTTAATCTTGCTTGGTGCTATTGTAAAAGATACTCCTTAAAATTTCAGTTTTCAATTATTTAGTAGTATGTAGTTTTTTTATTGTGGTGAGATATACTCAATGTGAAATTTCCCTTTTTTAATGTTATTATTATTAGAGCACTTACAGGTTTATAGGAAAATCATGCAAAAAGTACAGAGTTCCTATTTATGCCCCACGGGCCCAGACACACACCCCCCCTTTTCCTTATTGACATTTTGCATTAGTGTGGTGTCTGTTAAAATTCCATATAGAATCATTATGATTATGTTATTAACTATGTAGTAAATGTGAATTATTGCTAGTGTAAACTATGTGTATACTATATGGTAACGCACATTTCCTAAGAACGAAGAACTTACGGAACCTCCCTAACTTCAGTCAAAGGGCTGCTGAACTCTGTGGGCTCTTATAAAGGGTATTTATTTGGGGTAAAAGCTTGCAGCCACAAGGCCCTAAAGAGGTACTTCCTCACCAAATGTCTGTTGCCACGTGTTGACGCAAGGTGGCGGGCGCGCCTGCGAGGGCTCAGCCTTCCTCCTTCCTCTTAAGGCTCTGAGGGCTTCTTTCCGGGCCTGCTCAGCTGTGCACATCTCTGGTGTCTTCAGCTGCAGACTGTCGGCGAATGGCTTTTCCCTCTCCTGGGGCCTCTGTGGTGCCTATGGGGCTGCCTCTCTTCCTCTGTGTTCTTCTCCTGTGTTCTCCTCGAATGAGTGTCTGTTCATATCGTCCATCAAGGGAGCGGGGACTCAGCCCTATATTTCCTAATGACGTGGTCGAATCAAAACCCTAATCTTAACACAATCAAGTAAACCTAAAACCTTTGAACTTAATACAAAGGCATCACGCCCAGAGGAACAGACCAGTTTACAAACATAATCTATATTTCTTTTTTGAAATTCATAAATAATAGCAAACTGCTACATAAGTCAAATAGGGAGAAAAAGCCATTACAAACCAAAAGTTCCATAACACAGAATTTTATATTTACTTATTGTGACACTTTGATATTACTTATCAATCCCCAAAAGAGAAGGATTATATTTATAAATTAATCTGCTCCTCTGGGTGTGACACCCTTTGATTGCATTGGATTCGGCTGAGATGTCTTTGATTAGATTACCTGTTAAGATTGGGCTTTTAGATTTGACCATGTCAGAAGGCGTGACTCAGGTTGAGTCCCCGCCCCTTGCTGGATCTGATTTAACATGTACCCTCACTCAAGAGACACATGGGAAGAGAGGGCTCTGTCCTTTTTGATCCAGGGGGTGTGTGTGCGGTGGAGAGATGAGGCATTCACCTGATAGTTTGCAGCTGACCTTGGGCAGAGAACAGAGCAGCTGAGACTGATATAGAAGGTCTGGAAAGAAATGAGCCCTATGCCAGCCTGCAGTAGAGATTGGGAAGAAGCTGGGACCACCGAGCCTCAAGAGGAGGAGGAAGCCCAGAGGAGAGAGATCGCCCGCCATCTTGGTTCAACATGTGGCAGCTGACTTTGGGAAGAAAGCACCTCTTATGGTTCCTTGAGTTGGACTTGCCATGACCCTAGGACTATAAGCTTTTACCCCAAATAAATAACCTTTTATAAAAGCTAACAGATTTCTGGTACTTTGCCTTGGCACCCCCTTTGGTGGACTGATCCACTTACGTTGTTAATTTGTTCTTATGGTTTTGAGGTACTGTCTAGTTCCTTTAATTTCAACCTTAGAGACCTTTCTTGAAGGGCAGGTCTTCTGGTAAATGGACTCTTTCAGCTTTTGTTCATGTGTAAATGTCTTAATTTCGCCTCCGTTTTTGAAAGATAGTTTTGCTGGATATAGAATTCTTGGTTGACAGTTTTTTTCTTTAAGGACTTTAAATATGCCATCCCACCATCTTCCGGCCTCTGTGGTTTCTGAAACGCATTGTTAATCTTACTGGGGATCCCGATATGGGACAAATTGCTTTTCTTGCTGCTTTCAAAGTCCTCCCTAGGATTGTGGTCAATAGTACAAATAAAAAAATGTTCTGTTAACTAGAACAAAAAAATGTCACTCTTACAGGTTGGTAAGAATATGGTGATACGTGAGAAAAATACAATTAATGTAACTTATGGACGGTAGTTAACAGCCGTACTGTAACGTTCTAGCATCGATGCCATAAAGGCACTGCATCAACACTGACGTCAGTAGCGGGGGTATGGGATTTCTTCTTTTGGATTAAGGAAGACGTTCAAAAGTTAGTGAGGTGATGACTGCACAGCTCTAAAAGCGAGAGCCGCTGGTGTACGCTTTGGCTGGACCTTATAGGGCGTGGAAGTGTGTCACAGTGACCCACGTGATGGAAGACGGGCGGTGGCTGACAGGACGAATAGGAGCATGTGCTCCCAGGGGCTGCAGCAAATGTCTGGTACTGATTTGTGGTGTTGATAATGGGGTGGTTTGGAAGAAACGCACCAGATGTAAGCTCCAGGGCGTGGCTGGCAGCGATGTTCTCTCATGGTCTGCAGCAGCACGCGGCATTGTCGGGGTGGTGTGTGGGGATTCTGCACATTTACGGTTATTTTGTAACTTCCCATAGCTTCTCTTGTAAATATGTAAATTCTCCCTAGGAACTTTGTATTTGGATTTTGACAGTTTTGCCCTAATGTGTCTTGGTTAGGTCTCTCAGAGTCCATCCTGCTTGGAGTTTGTTGAGCTTCCTGGATCTTGTCTTTCATCAGATTTGGAAAGGTTTTGGCCATTATTTCTTCAGGTACTGTTTGTGCCTCTTTCCTGCCTTCCGGGGTTCCAGTCCTGCACATGTTGGTGCACTTGGCGGTGTCCCAACCTGAGTCCCTCTCTTCTGTTTCTTTGTTTTTTCTTCAGAATTTTATCTTTTCTACTCTTAGCACGACAACTTCAGTTGTCTGCAAGTTTGCCGATCCTTTATTCTTCCTGTTGGAATTTGCTTTTCCAATTCCTGTGCTTTGCAGCTCTAAAATTTGTTTGGCTCCTTTTTATAATTTCCGTCTCTGTTTTGTTCAGTCACCATTTTCCTGCTTTTCTTTAGTCCTTTGCATGTGGATCCTTTAGCTCACTGAACATATTTAAGACAGTTGATTTAAAGTCTTTGACTAATTGCTAACGTATGTGCTTGCTCAGGGATGGCGTCTGGTAAGTTCTTTTTCTCCCGTTTCTTTGCATGTGCTGTAATTTTTTGTTTGAGACCTGAACATTCTGAATAGAACGGTGCAGTACCTCGGGAAAGCTGGTTCTCCTGCTCCTCTGGGATTGCCAGGTTTTTGTTGTTATTGAATGCTGGCACTGTCCATCTATGACTTTTCCAAACTATTTTTGCTCCCAAATGGGGAGTCAAAGAGAAAAGAAAGAGAAAAAAAGTACTGCCTCTCCGACTCCTGTTGCTTTTGCCTGAGGAGGGTTGGACTGGCCCCCAGCACCTGAAGTGACTGATCAGAAGCAGTGGTCAGCACTCGGACCTCACATCCCTGGGGTTTGGGAGGACCAGGTCTCCACAGCCCACCTCACACCATCGAGTGGTGCCAGGAGCCGAGTCGCAGTCCCCACTGCTGCCAGCCTCGCGGTTGAGGTGTGGTTGGTGGTAGACAACGTGTGGAGGGTGAAATTCACCAATTTCTGCCTCAATTTACCAGCTTCTTCCAGCTCTTCCCAGGATGCTGTGCCATGCTCCACTGGATTCCAGAGTTCCACAGTAGTTGGCTGAGACAGTCCCTGCCAGAGCCCTGGCGCTTCCTCCTCCATCTTCCACCTTTAAAAGGCAGTTTTGCTGGAGATAGATGCCTTGTATGGCAGTTTCTTGCTTTCAGCACTTTAACTATGTTATCCTTCTTGCCTCCATGGCTTCCGATGAGAAATTGGCGTTAGTCTTTTTGAGGCTTCTTGTATGTGACACGTTGCTTCTCTCTTGCTGCTTTCAGAATTCTCTCTTTACCTTTATCTTTTGCATTCGACGGTATCGTTACAATTTGGGGCAGCATGGATCTGTTTGGAGTTTGTTTGGTATCTTGGATTGCATATTCATGTCTTCCATTAAATTTGGGATGTTTTCAGCCCATTATTCCTTTTTTTTTAGGAGGTACCGGGGATTGAACCCGGGACCTCGTACATGGGAAGCAGGTGCTCAGCCACGGAGCTACACCCGCTCCCTCCATTATTTCTTTGCATGTCCTCTCTGCCCCTTTCTCTCTTTCCTTCTAGCACTCCCACAGTGCATACATTGGCACGCTGGTGGTGTCCCACTGGATCCTCATCTGCTGCTCAGGCTAGATGATTTCACTCGTCTTAGCTTCATGTTCACTGATTCATTCTTCTGCCACCTCCAATCTGCTGTTGAATTCCTCTAGGAAAATTTAGATTTCTGTTACTGTGATCTGGAGCTCAGTTGGTTTTCCATCTCTCTATTGCTATTCTGTTTGTGTTAATTTATTGTTTTACTGGCTTCCTTTAGTTCTTTGTCCATGTTTTCCTGTAGCTCTTTTTGCTTATTTAGATCCGTTTTTTAAAAGTCGTCGTTTTGTATGTCATTGATGGTTTCTAATGATTTACTCTTTGCCATGGATCATTGCTTCCTGTTTCTTTGTGTGTTTTATAATCTTTTGTTGAAATTTGGACATTTTGCCATGGTAATGTGTTATTGCTGGAATTTAGACTCTGTTCATTAAGATGTATACAGCAAGTGTTATGTCAGAGCTTTCCTTGAATGTAAGGAGCTAACAAACAAAAAAAAAAGGACGGGAAAAATCAGCCTTTGCAGGGACGCCTGTGCAAGCGCTTTCCTCACCGCTTGCCCCGGTGAGCTTGGCGGCTGGCCTGAGGCTGGCCCCGAGGGGCCCGGCCCTCTCCGCGCTGTCTTTCCTCGGCACGTGGCCCCGGGGAGCCCCACCTTGCGTGGTTCTTGGCCCTCACTGTGCCCAGCAGCCAGCATTTCCTTGCCCCAGGCAGCTGCCGTGCTCTGCACGAGGACTCTTTGTGCCATCTTTATGCCTTTCAAGGAATCGGTCCCCGTCATCTAAGTTCTCGGGTTTCCTGCATCTCAAGCGTTTTAAGTATTCCCTTATCTTAGTTTGTCAAATCTACTATAACAAAATGCCAGAAACTCATTTTCTTAAACAACAGGAGTTGATATCCATTTCATTTTGGAGGCTAGAGGACCCGGGTTCCTCTGGTGCCTGAAGCGTTCGGCGGTGCTTTGCTGGCATCAGTCTCTGGAGTTCCTTGGCCGGTGGGTGCGTCTGCCTCTCCTTCTCGAGCGTCTCCCAATGGACTGTGCCCGGATTTCCTCTGCCGGGAAGGTCTGGGCCACGCTGAGCCAAGCTCACTGCACGTCTTCAGTGTCGTCAAGGCTGCTGCCAGCGGATGTGCTCCCACCCCAGGACGGGGTCGCCTGCCCACCTCCTTGCCCAAGTCAGCACGGTCTGCGGTGGCGTCGCTTTGCGTTCCTGATGGTTATTTTTGGCTTCTCTTCCTTATGCATATGGTTAGAGATTTATCAGTTTATTGATCTTTTAATAAAGTAGCTATTGGTTCCCTTGATTTTTCTCTATTTTTCTGTTTTCGCTTTTGTTGATTTCCGCTCTTGTCTTCACTATTTCCTTCCTTCCGTTCATATGTATACTTCTCTGAGGTTCTGTGAGTGCATCCAGCCACGCAGCCCCCCCCCCAGTCATGGCACAGAAGCGATCTGTGCCTCCTGCCACGCAGCCCCTGAGCTGTTCTCTGCCCTTTGTGTTTGCGTTGTAGGGCTATGCATGTGGTGTGTGTTTTCCAGGACGCCACACCTGGCTGTTGTCACAGAGTCTTCCTTTGAATGGATGGACTGCCAGCTTATTCATCCATTTCCCACTCAAGGGACACTTGGGTTATTTCCAGTTTTTTTGGTGGTTACAAAGATTTGTTTTGGGTTTATTTTGCTGGTTGTCTAGTTTCTTAGAGTGAATGAAGGCTTAGATTATTGATTTGAGACCTTTTTCTTAGTAGCTTTGTTGAGATATAATTTACAGTTATAAAGTTCACCTGTTTTGAGTGTACACTTCAATGAGTTTTAGCATTTTCACAGAACCGTGCAAGCATTGCCACGGTCTGACTTGAGAACTCTCTCGTCATCCCTTGCCAGCCGACAGCGCCTCTGCAGACCTTCCTGTTGTCACACAGCCGTTCAGCGCTGTGTGCCCACACGCTCCTTCTGCCCTGTGCCTTCGAGTAGCTTATTTGAGGTAAGGCTTCACGTGTCATGGGGTCCCCACTGGGGCGCTCAGTCCACGCACAGGCATGCACGAGCCTCCACAGTCAGCTGCAGAGTACTTTCCTCACCACAGCGAGGAAAACCCTGCCCTTGGTAGCTACTGTCCATTTCCCCGCCCTCTTGCCGCCGACAACCTCTGGCCTGCGCTTTCTCCGTGGAGTCCCGATCCTGCAGGATGCAGCTTGTGCTCCCCGTGGTGCCTCTGGGGTGCCGCTGTGCTGTGGCAGTCTCGGGCGTGTCTCCGTTTAAGGCCTGGCGATGCTCCTTGTCTGCGCCGCCATCGGCTGGCGGGCGCTGATGTCTCGGTCTTCGGCTGTTGGGAGCAGAACTGCAGTGGAACTTCGTGCCCACGTTGCGTGGGGCACGTGCTTTCATTTCTCGTGTGCACATACCTAGGCGTGGAATGGCTGGGTCACATGCTCCCTGCCTCTCGGGGTCTGAGGACCTGCCCGACTCTTCCAGAGCCGCTGCACCACTTTGCATTCCCCTCGGCAGTGCGCGAGGCTTCCCGATTCTCCACACCCTCACCAGCACTTGGTTATCTGACCTTTCGGTTCTAGGCACCCGAGCACGTGCTTATGTGTTGTGGTACCTCGTTGTGTTTTTTTTTTTTTTGCCAGGAGGTCCCGGGGATCGAGCCCAGGTCCCTCCGTATGGGAGACCGGACGCCAACCACCCGAGCCACAGCCGCCCGCTTGTTGTGGTTTGATTACCATTTCCCTCATTCAGGTGATGCTGATCATCTCTCCATATGCTTACCTGGTCATCTGTCTATCCTCTTGGGAGAAATTTATATTCAAATCTTTTGTCCATTTTAAAATTGTGTTATCTGTCTTTCTGTTGTTGAGTGCTAAGAATTCTTTATGTATTCTAGATATGTCGCTTACTAGTTATATGATTCGCAAATATTTTCTCTCACTCTGTAGGGGTTTTCATTGTTTATAGCACAAAATTCTTAAATTTTAATCAAGTCCAATTTATATTCTTTTTGCTTGTGTTCTTAGTGTTATATTTAAGAATATTGTGAAGTCCAAGGTCATGAAGATCTACTCCTGTTTTCTGTAACATAGGGATTTTATAATTTTATACTTTTTTTAGCTCTTACACTTCAGTGTAAGATCCTTTTTCTTTTTTTTTTAAGAGGTACTGGGGATTGAACCTGGGACCTCGTACGTGGCAAGCAGGCGCTCAACCACTGAGCTACATCCGCTCCCCTTTTCGATCCATTTTGAGTTCATTTCTATGCAGTGCGTGAGCCGAGGGCCCACAGCCCCTCTCTGGCGTGTGTTGAAGAGACTGTTCTGCCCCGCTGAGTGTGTCCAGGCCCCTCCTCTCCTATCCGGTGGCCATAAATCTGAGGGTTTCTTTCGTTTTGTTTTGTTTTTAATTTTTTAAAAGATACTTAGGTAAATTTGAGGGCTTATTCCAGTTTCTCAGTTCTGTTCCATTGTGCCAGTACCACACTTTGTTGATTACTCTCTTTGTCATATGGTTTGATATCATAAATGTGATCTTTTTAAAGATAGTTTTGGCTATTCCAGGCTCTGTGCAGTTCAGAGTGAATTTTAGGATCAGCTTGTCAGTTTCCACAAAGTAGTCAGTGTTGCCTTCTTAAACACCCAGTCTTCCCAACCACAGACCGGGGTGTTTTTCCCTTTACTTAGATTTCCCTTAATTCCTTTTAACAGTGTTTTTAGTTTGAGAATATATCCATTTATATTTTTGATCGCTGGTTTATTGTTCTGGAGAGATGAGTGAGAACGTGGGTGTGTCTCGTCCCTCTGGGTCCTTGGGGGGGCACTGGGGAACAGTGCCCGCGGGTGTGTGCCAGTGGGTGGGGGCGGCGAGGGCTGGCCCTGTGCCGGCTCCTCGCCGGGCAGGCTGGTCTCACTGGAGCTTGCCGAATCCGTCCCCAGGTGCCACTCGGGGCCTCCCGGGCTGGGCTGTGTCCCCTTGCCTGGAGAGGTCATTTGGTCTCAACGTCCTGCTGGGCCTTTGGTTCTCGTTTTCAGGGTCACCCTTGCCCCAGACTCCTCCTCCCTCTCAGGGTCTCCTAGGGGACAGGGGCCTCCTGTTGTGTGGGGGTCACGACTTGCCCAAAGCTTGTCCTCGGCCGCTCCAGAGCTGTCCCAGGCGGGACCCCTGGGCTTTCCTGGGCCCAGGGTCGTTGAGGTGCCCCGGCCAGGAGGCCTGACGGCCGGGGGCTGGGCTGCCAAGTGGTTTTCCAAGGCTTTCCAGGGTGAGCCTCCAGCCCTCCCCACTTCGGGCCTCGCTCGGAAACCCTGGTGCTCTCTCGCCACCTCCCTGGGCCGGGCCCCGTCTTTGGGAAATTAAGTCTGTCCACGTGTAGAGCCTGTGAGGAGGCGGGAAGCATGCCGCGGGCGGGGGCGTGTCCAGAGGGAGACCCCTCGGAGGACGCACTCCTACAGGGCTGCTGGATCAGGATGCGGGGGGCCTGGGGGCGCCCCACCTGGGGTCAGCTCTAGCCGGTCTCTTGATTTTTTGACTTTCATTGCCCCGTCACTGGGTGTAAGACCCGAGGGTGGGCTGCACCCCTTCCTCCTCCTGTTCTCTCCTCCTCGGACCAGGGACAGGATGGGTGGGGGCAGGTGGGGGAGCGGGCGGGCAGGTGGTGGCTGGCGTGTTGGCTCTGTGGACGCAGCCCTGGGGCGCGGGCAGGGCGGGCTCGGTGCAGCGGTGACGTCCTCCCCACTTTTTGCAGACTACGTCTACTTCGAGAACTCCTCCAGCAACCCGTACCTGGTCCGGAGGATCGAAGAGCTCAACAAGGTACTGCCGCCTCCCCTTCGCGCCCAGGTGCTAGCTTACGACGGGATGATGGCCTCCCAGAGGCAGGGAGCCCTGGGCTCTTCTGGGCGGCAGCCCAGAGGCCACAGGAAGCCACGCCGAGGGACCCAGGGGCCTGTGGTCAGGTGCCCTTCGTGGTCCAAGATCACGTGTGGGCATCTGGGGGTGCCTGGGGTCCCCTGCTGGCCTGTGGGCAGAGAGGGCTGGAGCGGGACACACACGTCCTCCCTGCCCCGCCCAGCCAGTGACTCAGAATGTCCTGGAAGCTTGGCCGCGGGGCGCAGGTCCCTCCCGGAGCACAGGAGCCCGGGACCCATGGAGCCGGCCTGTGCTGCTGGGCTCCTGGTCGCTGGCTTTGGGGGAGGGTCTCGTGACCCCCGCTTGTCCCTAGTGGGGTGGGGTGCATGCTTCACAGCCATGCGGCCCCTCCCTACGGTGTCCTGGGCTGGCAGCATATGAATTCTGACTCTTGGGGCCAGACAGGGTGGGGCGGGTTGGAAGGGCCGGCCCTGGCTTTGTTCCACAGGCGGCCGGTCGGCCGGAGCCTTGGGACACGGCTTGAGCAGACGAGCCTCTGCTCGGACTGCAGGGTCTACCGTGGCCTTGGCTGACCAGGGGGCGGGGGTGCAGGGAGCCGGTTTCTGCTGGGAACATGGGGAAGGGGCTCCTGCTCCCCCAGAAGTCCAGCCCAGGCCCAGCCCAGCCTGAGCAGCAGGTGCCGCTTGTGGCCAGTGGGGGCAGAAAGTGGCCCCTGCGGGTCTGGCAGCTCCTGGAGGACCTGAGGGCCAGGAAGGGCCGTGGGCCCAGTGGCCTGCATCAGGGGCTCTTACCTTCTCCACTTCCCACAAAGACACTGAGGCATGGAGAGCGACTCCCAGGTGGGCGGGCAGGGGCGGTGGGCTGCCTTTCCCTGCAGCTCTCAGCCCCTGGGCAGCGTGCTGGGGCCACGCTGTGCGCGTCAGCATCAGCAGTGGCCACGGCAAGCCCATTTTCCTGTCCTCTGTAACTGCTGGTCGTGGACAGAGCCTCATGCCGGCTCAGGTGTCTTCCTCCAGACCCTGCTGGACGGTGCTGGCGTTTGTCCCGGGCTCTGTGCGTTCACCGATATCCTCAGCGTGGCTCAGCTGGTGTGGGCGCTGCTTTACAGACCAGCAGGCACAGGAGCGGGCCGAGCGGCCTGGCTGCAGAGCCTCCCCCAGGCCCGTGGCAGCAGAGCGGGTGTCGGGGGTGACTTGGACAGGAGAGCAGGTGGAGGGGCTTCTGGGCAGACGTGGCCGCTGGAACCTCGACAGGCCTTGGCCCTGTCCCCTCTCCCTCAACATCCCTGCAGGTGCAGTGAGGGGACACCAGGGCCTGGGCTCCCAAGGACGAGGAAGGGGTGATGGATGGAGAGCACACACGAACTGGCGGGAGGCACAGGTGGCTGGCCAGGTCGGGGCTCCCTCGCTCCGCTGGGGGGCGCGATGAGGACGAGTGTGGCACATCGTTACGGGTGAGGTGAAGCCTCTGGCATCAGCCTCTCTGGGCACCTCAGCTTGGACAAAGCACACGCTGACCGGGTGTCACAGGATGTTCCAGGAGGGCTTTTAACGTGAGAAGCAGATCACAGCAGCTAGAAGAGGAGCACGGAAGAAAAGGCGCTGAGATGACGCAGCGATCAGGAGAAACTAAGCCAGAACGACGAAGGCACTAAGCCCCGAGGGAAGGGCGCTTGTCCCACAGAAGGAGGCTGGGAGGCAGCAAACGGGGAGTTAGAGAGTGAGAATTAGCTCTTTAAAAAATGGAATTAAAGAATGAGGAGATAAAGTTGAGGATCTCGCCCAGAAAGTAGGACAAAAGCACAGACTAGGAGAGAAAAAAATTTAGGAAATCAGAGGGTTGATCCAAGTGTTCTGATATCCAGATAGTAGGAATTTGAGAAAGCAAGAGCCCTGCACACAGGGAGAAGAAATGACCTAAGAAATAAAACATCCCAGGATGAGACACTTGAATTTACAGATTGAGGCCCTGTTGAGGCATGTGTTAAAGTGCCAGGAGTGGGAGGTTAAAGTGTACAGAGAGGAGCCAAGCGATGACCGACTGTCCCAGCCGCTGCTGCGCAGGGGACAGGTGCGTGGAGCAGAGACCCTCGGGCTCCACGCCCAGCCAGGCCGCTGTCCTTCACAGAGGGCATGGAAGGCATCCCCGGACGTGCATGCTCAGAGGCCCCCCCAGCTCAGGAGGGAGGCTGAGGTTTTGAGCACGGGCAGGCGCAGGAGAGCGGGTGACAGTCCCTGGAGTAAATGGGTCTGTTCAGGAGCTGCTGAGAGTTTGAGTTAGAATCAGGGATGGTCCCATAGAAAACCAAGCAAATGACAGAGCGAGACAAGTGGTAGCCCCCGGCAGTTGTGCAGGGAAGGAGAGGGCGCGTTTCATCATGCTGTCCTGTCTAGTCACATAGTGCCGAGTCGTGCCGTTCCTGCCTGTTGATACGTTGATGATGCTGTAGGCGCTGAGAGTAGAGGATGGGGGGGTGTGGTGGGGCCTGGGGGCCGGGAGCTGCAATGGCTCTTTCCAGTGGGAAACCATGTCCTGGCAGGGCTGCCTCTGGGGACAGGAAAAGGGCTGCTGCTGTTTTTTTTGTAAGTTTCGTAGTGCTGGAACATTTGTACACGTTCTACTTTGGTAAAATCTGAATGTAAAAATAATGGCTGTTTCAACTCCGCAGTGACGTAGGGGTCTGTCGCAGGGGCCCGGGAGCCAAGCGAAGGAGCTTCCGTTGGCTAAAGCTGGAATAATTTGAGCGTAAAATAAAATAACATAGTGTTGAACTGTATGTAACCCAAAGTATAAAATGAATATGCAGGAGTCTGTGCCATTGTAAATAAGTGATTGAACACGTGGGTAAATAGGGCTGAAGCAACTCCGCTCTGGGCTGCCTCGCTGACATCCTTCCAGAGAGAAAAGCCCGGAAAGGGGGAGAGAGGAACCGACAGGCATGGGTCAGCAGCAGCACGGCCCGCTGACTGCGTGTGCCCTTGATGGGGGCGGTGAAAAGGGTCCCGAAACCCTAAGCCCCGTGCTACCGTGAGAAAAGCGCTGGCCCAGGGGTCCTGAGGAGCAGCAGCTCGAGGGGACCCGGGCCGTGCACGGACCCAGCAAAGCGCATCAGGTAGACACGGAGGGAACCTGAGGAAGGCGCGAGCTTTGTGCCCACAGGGGCTTGTTCACGAGCAAATGCCCCAGGCTAGCGTGAGACGTTGGTAAGGTATAGGGAAACCTGTGCCATCTTCTCATTTTTGTCCATAAATCTAAAAAAATAGTTTATTAAAACAACGGTCATGTTGGAATTCTTTGTATGGGGTATTTATTATATTGTAACTGTTATATAAGTTTGAAAATATTTCAGAATAAAAGCAATAACAAAAACACAGAATCTGCCATTATGTTTAGGCATCTGCTTTTCTGAGGGGGAGGCATTTGCTCAACTCGTTAAACTTGGCAGGGTGGGGGCCCTTGAGCCCTGGAACCTCCGGGGCTGAGGCTAGACGCTGTGTCCAGGGAGGCTGGGGGCTCCTGTGCCCCCTGTTGCCACGGGAGGGGCCGAGAATGCAGAGTCCAGTGGAGGCTAAAACCAGAGAGCAGAGACGAGGGCCGGTGGTCAGTGAGGGGGTGGGTCTGGGACCGTGCTCAGCCTGCTTTGGCGTGATGCCATGCTGCTTGCTGCGGGGGGCGGGCACTGCAAAGATGAGTAAAAGCTAGATGCCTCCATCAAGAACTGTTCTGTTTAAAGCCGGAAACGCTGGCGTGCGCAGCCCCTCACAGGTTTGCATCGCAGCTAGAACTTCACAAGCCTTTGCTAGGTCAGAGTCACAACGTCCTTGAAGCCATTTGCTCACCGTCACCGCTTTCTCGTTCCGCTTTCACCCACCTGCCGGAGCGCCCTCAGCGTGTCCCGATGAGGAGCTGCCCGCTCCCGACGGCCAGCGCTCAGCACGGCGCGCTCTGCCCAGTCACGCCCTGGGCGCGCCTCCTTTCGGTGAAGACAGAAACGGGCTGCACAGCCTGGCGCCGCTGTGGCCTGCTTCGTCCCGAGGCAGAGGGCAGAGGGGAGGTGTGGGCTGAGCCCTGTGGCCAGAGCTGACCTGGGGGCTCTGGCCCACGAGGAAGGCCTCGCGGCCGCGTCCTGGCCGCCCCCGGCAGGGCAGCGCCTGTGGGACCTGCCGGGGGGGCGCCTGGCGGGGTCGCCGGCCTCGGCTGAGACGCGCTGCCCTCCCTTGCAGACGGCCAGCGGGAACGTGGAGGCCAAGGTGGTGTGCTTCTACCGGCGGCGGGACATCTCCAGCACGCTCATCGCCCTGGCCGACAAGCACGCCAGTGAGTGCGCTCTCCGCGGCCCGGGCCCCCCCCGCCCGCCCCCCCCCCCCGCAGCCCGGCCCGCTGGGGGGCCCCCCCCCGCCCCCCCCCCCCCCCCCGCCCCCCCCCCCCCCGCCTGAGCCTGTCTGTCCTTCTCGCCTGGCCTTCCTCTCCTCTCCTGTAGCCGCGGCCCCGGGCTTGGGGTGAGCGTGAGCGCCCATGCACTCGCGGGGCCCTGCTGGCAGAGCCCGTGCTGCGTGTCCGGGGACACCCCCGGCCCACCCCCGACAAGCCCATCTGCCCTCGACGACGGCGCGGCGCCGCGGCGTGTGGCTCCAGTGGGGGCGCTGGGCCGCCGGGGCCTACGGGGGCCCTGCTTGTCCTTTTCCCAAGCGGGTCCCGCATCTACTCTCTCAGCGGCGCAGTGCGGCCTGAGGAGGCCCGGCGTGGGGGCACCTTTCCGCTCCGGAGCTGCTGGGGTTGCGCAGCCTCGGGCCGCCTGGGCCCCCTGCTGCGACCCAAGGGCGCCGGCTCGGCCTGTTTGCGCCGTCACACTGCGCCTGAAGGACCCGAGGTCCCAGGCTGCCTCTTGAGGCACTGCCACCTTCAGTGGGCGGGTGACAGTCTGTGCATCGGTGGTTTCTCGCGGCAGACATGGGACGCGACTGCCCTGCCTGGGCCCCTTGCGGTGGTGGGCAGGTGGGAAGAGCCCCCGGCTCCCCCTTACCCTTGCCCGGCCCAGGGGTGAAGAGGTGGGGTGCTGGTGCCAGCCGGCTGCCGTCCCAGCTCCCAGCAGGCTGAGGGGGCGGCTGGGGCTGTGGGGGCCTTGAGACCAGGGCAGGGGGAGACGCGTGCCCTCCCCCAGCCACCTGCTGATGCTGGGCTCTGGTCAGTGTCCTAGGCGGGGGCAGACGGGAACCGCCCGGACCAGCACAGCTGCCCCCAGTGGCCCGGACGGCTCCCAGCAGATGGGATCGCCAGGCCCGCCCTGGTGGGCCGCGCTTCCCCGCATGCGGGTGGCTTCTCTGTAGGGACGCAGGGTGAGACACGGCCCCAGGCCTCCGCCTGGCACCGCAGCCCCCGGGTGTCGTGTGCCAGCCCAGGGGAGCCTGGTTGGTGGTCTGCTGCTGGGGGCGGGGATGAGGTTCTTGGGGGCCGTCAGAGTTGGCGGGATGGGGCAGGGGGCGTCCCAGCCCCGATCCCTCACCCTTGACTGGGGGTAGCTTCCCAGGCGCACGCAGGGATCAGCAGGAAGTAAGACCTGCCCGCCGCCCGCCTTTGCTTCTCAGCCCCCTTTTTGGCACCAGGCTGCTGCTGAGCTACTGGGCAGTCCTGCCGTCCGCCGGCTTGTCCTGCGGCTCTGCAGGAACCCCGTGTCCTGGCACCTGTGCACCAGGACCCGGCAGGCATTGGGGTGTCTGGTGAGGGCAGGAGGTGCAGGGTTGCCTGCTGCATGGTCAGGGTTCCTGTGGCCGTCTGATTCCTGAGCCCAGAGAGAGCAGGGCCTCCCCCCGACTTTCTGTGGTCTGGGGAACGAGTGGCCGGGAGCAGCAGCACAGAAGCCCTCCCCTGCCCCTTGTGGGGTCTCCCGGGGCACTGGCTCGGCCCCGGCACGTCTCACGACCTCCCTTCTGCCCCCGAAGGCCGGGGCAGGGCGGCGAGGCGGGATGGGGCAGCAGTTGCTAGCCCTGGACACGCTGAGTGTGGGGCGGCTGCGGGGGCGGCACCGGGCCTTTGCCTGCGTGGCGCTGGGCTCACTCCACGGCGAGCGTGTCCCTTCCGCAGCACCCCGGGTCGGCCGGTCCCCAGAAGCGGGAGGAGGGCTGGGGGAACCAGTTTCCCTTGGAGGCCTGCTGTGTGAGCCCTGCTTGCCCCTCGCCCCTCGCCCCTCACCCAGGGAAGGGGTCTCTGAGCTGCTGTGGGCTGGGTTGGGGGCAGGGGGTTGGCTGCCCCCCGTCCCGCCTTGAGCACAGCCGCTGGGCCACCCTGTCCCTCCAGGGCCCACGCGGTCCCAGACTTCGGCAGCCGCCACAGGAGGCCAGTAGAGGGCGATGCTGAGCTGGGAGCTCGCGGGGTGGGGGCGCCGGGGCCTCCCGTGGGGTCTGCAGGGAGCCTGGGTCCTGGTGGGGGCCGAGGTGCGTTTTCTTCAGCCCCGGCGCCTCGGCATCTGGGGCGCTGAGGGGATGGCGGCCGCTCTGGCCCTGGCAGTGCGCGGCTTCTCCTTCGGGACACGCGCCCTCGCTCGCTCGCTCCCCCCGTCTGCCTCCTCGCAGGCCCCACGGGGCTCCTGCTGGTGCCCGAGGCCGCCCCCGGGGCACGTGTGCCCCGGGCTGTCCCTGGCCCCGCGCCTGCCGGTTGGTCCTCGTAGACACGCAGGCCAGGAACCGCGCCCACGGCCTGGCCTCGTCCAGCCTCACCCCGCGTTGCTGGGGCGTCTGCTGCCTCTGTAGCAGCGGTCCTAGGAAGCGCGGGGGGGGGCTCCGTGGGGCCGCGGGCCGCAGGCTGGCCCCAGGCGGTCTGTGTCCCCCGCCCGGCCTCGGGCCCTCCGTCTCCACCGCCCTCCCTGCCCCGGGCCTGGAGCCAGGCGCTCGGTCCTTAACTCGCCGCCGGGCGGTGTCTGTCCCATGTAGCCCTGTCCGTCTGCTATAAAACCGGACCCGGGGCAGAAAACGACGAGGAAGGTAAGCGCAGCTCTGCTCCGTGGAGGCCTCGCCGCCCCCGGGGGCCGCGTGCACGCCCATCCCCGCACGCCCCGCGGCCGTGCCAGGAGGTGCTGTCCGTGGTCGCCAGGGCTCAGGGCAGCCCAGGTGCAGCCCCCCAGGACACGGGCCCCTCAGGTGTGGGCGTTGGGGCCCCGTGTGGCCCCTGGTGGAGGGCGGTTTGCGCCCTGCCCGCCCGGCCTGGGTGCGCAGCGGCTACTGCCTCGTTTCCTCCTCTCTCTCCTGCTGATGCTCCCAGGCTGCCCCGGCTCTCTCCTCCTCTCTCCTCTCAGCCCTGGGGCCCCTGGGGGGGTATCCAGGCCTCCGGGGCACCCGGAGATGATGGGCGCGGGTGGGCCCTGGGTGGGCCATTCCTGGCCCGGGCCCCGTCCTGTCCCCGCCCTGCCGCCCCTGCTCAGGCTGGGGCCAGGGCCCTGCATGTGGGGTGGGTGGGCGGCTGGGCCGGGGTAGGGCTGACAGGGCTTCTCTGCCTTTAGGGGAAACCGAGGAAGAGATGGAGAACCCCGAGATGGTGGACCTGCCTGAGAAGCTCAAGCACCAGCTGCGGCACCGCGAGCTCTTCCTCTCCCGCCAGCTGGAGTCGCTACCGGCCACCCACATCAGGTAGCGGGGCCGGCGGTGTGGCGCCCGCAGCCCCGCAGCCTGTGCGGCGGGGACCCTGAAGGCCCACCTTTCTGCTTCCAGGGGCAAGTGCAGCGTCACTCTGCTTAACGAGACTGAGGCACTCAAGTCCTACCTGGAGCGGGAGGTGAGGCCCTTCCCGGCCTGGCCCTCCCGCCACCTGCCGGCGAGCCCGGCACGGACCTCCCCCGGCTCTGGGAGACCTCACCGCCGCCCGGTGGCTGTGCAGGGCCTCTTCTGCCCCCTGGGGTTGGCTTTGCCCGTCGCCTGCCTGGGGCTCCCTCCTTCCCAGGTAGACGGACTTGGGGGTGTGCGCCCCCCTAGCTCAGAACCCACTCGCCCTGTGGGGGCCCCAAGGGGCTGCACATGTGGCCTCACTGGGCAGGGACCGTTCTCCAGCGCCTAGTGGGCTTTTCTGCAGGAGTGCGAGTTTCCTCTGGCAGGGTGCAGGGCCCCTCTCCCCTGGAGCTCCCAGAACTCCCAGCTGACATCACCAGGGCAGGGGGCAAGACCCCACATGGCCAGACTGCCTCTCCAGCCACACTGACTTCAGAGCTGCTGGGCGGCCTCTGAGCCTCAGGGCAGCGTTTCCACCTCGGCCCTGCTGACTTTGGGGTGGGGGCTGCCCTGGGCATCGTATGGTCAACCTGCCGTGTGACAGCCAGACAGAGCCCCTGTCCCCAGGGTGAGTTGCCCCGCCCACGGTGGGTATCGTGGGGAAGGGCAGGCAGAGGGTCTGGAGAGAGCTGGACGCCTCCAGCCGACGGATTCAGAGGGACGCTGTAGTGCGGGAGTCATCGAGTTGGGTAAGGGTGGGGGGGGCGGGGCATGACCTGAGCCAGCAGTTGTAGGTTTACAGAAAAGTTACGTAGCGCTCTAACACAGGTTTCCCCTGTGAACCACTCCTCTCCCCGTTTTCCTTTTACTGACATTTTGGGGGTTTTTTGCATTAGTGTAATGCCTTTGTTACAATCTTAGAATTACGCCGTGCACTACAGTGACCCCAGTAGGTTACTTTAGGGTTTACTCTGTGTCGTAGGAGTCTCTGTTGGGTTGTTTTGCTTTGCTGTTCTAATTCTGGTTCCCCATTTGAACCACTTCCAAGTGCACGGTTCAGTGCTGTGGCCTGTCACAGCGCCTCCCCGCCCCCCGTCACCCAGGCACTCCACTCCATCCAGCCCCTGGCAGCTGCATTCTGGTTTCTGACCCCGTGAGTCTGTGTAGTCCCACTGTCCCGTGTCATATTTGTCCTTTTGCATCTGGTTTGTTTCCGTCAACACGGCGTCTTCAAGGTCCGTCCGTGCTGACGCGTCAGAACTTCATCCTTGTTACAAGAGAGGCATCCACCCCTCTGTGTGGGTTTCCTGGCTGCTCAATGGGTCAGGTCAAACAACAGGATTCACTCGCAGTTCTGAGGCAAGGAAAAAGGCCAAACCGAGGCATCGTTTGGCCGTGCTTTCTCCCCAAAGACTGGCGTCCTGGGGCTGGCTGCCATGAGCTTCGGCCCTGGGCTCGCCTGCACACGGCGTGCCCGTGGCGGCCTCTTCTGGCCTCTCTGGGAGGGACTCTGGTAAGAGGATTACGACCCGTCCTGGGACACACCTTAACTGCAGTCACCTCCTCAAGCCCTGCAGGAGCGAACCGAGCTTAAGAGCTTGCCCTTCTGGGGCACCCACAGCTCCCGGCCGCTTCGCCCTGTGCCGCTGGGGGGCAGGCAAGGAGCTGCACGGGGCTCGGCTCCGCTCACTCCTGCCTTCAGCTCTGGAGCTGGGCGCGGGCAGATGGACGGCAGACCGTGAGCAGCAGCGGCCTGTCCCCGGCGGGGCCCGTGTGGATGGAGCTGGGGCCGCTTCCAGGGGAGAGCCCAGAGGTGGGAGGCCAGATCGCGCCAGGGCGCCCCGAGCACACGGTGGCAAAAGCTGGGCCAACCGGCGTGGAGCCCAGCGCTGCGCGCTGGCGGGTGGGGCTCTGGGCGCGCGTCCGTCGGAGACGGTTTTGAAAGGGCTTTTATTGATGGAGCCCACAGACGGATTTTGTGCAGCTGTTTAAAGTGGAGTTTCAGCATAAGTTGTGTTTCTGTATAGACACAGAAAGGTGTTTGTGAGCAAAAGGGCAGGTTATAAATGGCAAACGCAGCGTGTCCCCTCTGCAGAAAGTCCGTCCTTGGCCGGTCCTTGACCTCGGAGCAGCTGGCAGGGTGTGGGAGCGCACGGCCCGAGCGTCGCCAGCTCAGGCTGCTTGTCCCGGCCGCCGCACGAGGGCCTTCCCAGCCTCTCACTGCCCACGCGGTTGGAAAACCCTCAGCGGTGCAGCACGGGCAGTCCCTCCGGGGCCTGGCAGGCGGAAGCGCCAGCTGTCTCCGCGCCCACGTACCCTGCTCAAGCCTGAAGTGATTCTCACAGGTAGAGGACTAACAAGCATTGGCCCAGCATCAGGTAAAAAACCCACCAAGCACAAGTGAGCAGGGGTTGGTTGGCACGGCACCACAGCCAGACTGCCATGACCTTGGCTAGTGGAGTGAGGTGTGAAGATGAAATGTCGTCTTCGTAAATCCGCAGAAGTGAGAACATGAGGAAGAAACTAGATACTTGGTCAAGAAACAAACAGTGGACGCCATGGTCCTGAGTAACATCTTTGTGCAGGAGGATGACGAAGATGTGGGAAACTGCTGTCGGTGCCGAGGGAGCCGTGGACAGAGTTGACGCAGAGTGGTCATTTCAGAACAGCAGGGAGGGATGGACGAGGGCTGGAAACAGCCCGGTGGGAATCCAGAAAGGATCAGGTGGACAAAGGTGAAACGGACACGCTGGGGGTCAGTTCAGATTTGGTGGAAACTCACTGAAGACCTGGCCTCGGCAAGGGAGTAGGCTCCATGGTGTCCTGGGGCTGTGAGAAAGCTGGCGAGAGCACTGGTGGCGGCGGAAGCGGCGAGTCGCGTGTGCACGGGCTCCACCTCAATTGCAAACCAGCTCTGACAAGCAAGCCGCGGGTGTTGAGACAGAAAACGCTGGGCAGTGGAAGGTGGGAAAGGCCGTCCTGTGTGAATACCAGCCAGAAGGAAGCAGGTAGCTGTGGTGTTACCCAAAAATTGGCTTAAAGGGAAAACGCCGTGGCTGCTCCTGTTGGTGGCTGGTGTCTGAGCCCATGACGAGGCCGAGTGCTTCCGTGACAGCCTGCGCAAGGCTGCGCCAGCAGGCCCTGCCAGGATCGCCCTGGCTGCCTTAGGTTTTCTATTGATGCTAAATCCTCTTAGTAAGCTGAGGTTTCAGGCCGTTGTTGCGGATGGAAATCCAGCGGTGCTTGTCTCCCTCGTGTCTGGCTGCCATGGTAGCCCGTCACCTCTGAGGTTTTCTAAGCAGAAATTCCTCATCCACGGTTGTGACTCCGGAGCTCCTTTCTGACTGTGGCTCTTTGTATTTCTTTCTTTCTCACTGCTCTAACCTCCGCTACGGGTCAGGTGCCCCCGTGCCCCCCGCCCACAGGTTCCACCCCCGGCCACGGGGCGTGGGGCTGGGCGTTCGCTGCCCCACGTCCTCAGGCCTCTTCTGAGAGCTCGTCCTGGCTCTGGCGGCAGGTGCTAACCTCCTCTGTCTTCTGTGATGTTTTCCAGGATTTCTTCTTCTACTCTCTAGTCTATGATCCACAGCAGAAGACCCTCCTTGCTGATAAAGGAGAGATTCGGGTGGGAAACCGGTACCAAGCAGACATCACCGACTTGTTACGAGAAGGTGAGGGGTGGGGCCGGGACGTGGTCTGTGGGTGGTGGGCTCAGTGCCTGCAGTGCCCTGCAGTGCAGTCCTTGTTCTGGGCGGGGATGGGGGTCTGGCAACAAGTCCCAGGGTCCCCAGGGGGAACATGGCGCTTGGACCGTCCTTGGCAAGTTGATTGGCTCCCTTTGGGCGTTGGATTTCGTGTTTTCAGAGCTTGCTCTCCTTCTCACGAACCTGCAGGCATTTGCTGAGTTTGCCCGTGGCTGCTCCACTTAACCGTCCCCCTCCATCCACCCATCTGTCCATCTGTCTATCCTTTACTCCTCTCTCCCTAATCTTTTGCTCTTTTCTACTACGTTTCACAAAAGCTGCATTCAGAGACTTAAATAAATAGCAGGCAGCAGTCAGTGTACACTTAGAAGCCAGTTTCAGGAGTAAACGGTGTGAAAGTCCAGGCCCCAGCAGGGGAGGGTGAGGAACGGCTCTCAGCAGGGAGGGGCTTGGCAGACAGATCAGCCCTGAGGGAAGCAGTGGACGCAGCCCCTTGAGGCCTTGGGGTGCTGCAGGGGAAGGACACCCTCGTGGCCGGGCCGCGGGTGGGTCAGCTGGGCTGGACGGGTGAGACTTCTCCTTGAAGACCAGGGTTTGTGTGTCGGTGTCAAAAACGCCTTCCTTCCTCCAGAAGTACAAAAGGCACATCGCCCCGTATTCTCTTCTGGGACTGGGTTTCATTTTCCGCAGTCAAATCTTGGCTGCAGCCGGAGTCCAATTTGCTGACAGCTCTTCCTGAAACACCGCCTGTGCCGCACACTCAGCGCCCAGTAGGCTCTGAGTCTTTCTAGGCTCCTCTTTTCTCCGCTTGATCTCTCTCAAGGGATATTTTTGTCCCCGAAGCTTAGTTATCGCCAGTTCACCCAGAACTTGGTGGACCCCTGTGCCTGTTGTGGAAGTCCTTCCCTGCCGGCCCTAAATGCTTGTCCGCTGCTGTAAAGACGGGTTTCCTTTGTACCACCATCCCTCCGCCTCCCTAACGAACTTGGCGGGATTTCCTCAGCTCTGACGTCTGGCTCGTGCTCGTGGCTCCCTGGCGGCCCCGACACGCCTTCCACAGTTGGTCCCGTGCAGCCCCCCATGCGCACTGTGGCTTTTCTGGTGAACCTGCCAGCAGGACTTGGTGTAAAATGTCCTCAGACAGCAGAGAGTGGTCGTATGAGTTCCTGGGTGTGAAGCAGTGGATTCTGCCAGAATTAGGTTTTCCCAGAATTTTCTGCATGGCAGCCACCCGCTGGCCCTCTCCCGGATCAGTTGTGCCCCCGCCCCCACGCTCGGGCGCCAGCCGTTCCTGCCAGGTGGGTTCCTCGGGGCCAGGAGCAGAGGGGAGCGGATGGCTTCCTCGGCAGGAGCCGAAGCTCCGTCCCCTGGGTCAGTCCACCAGCGTGGCGCTCGGCCGGGGGTCTGGACACTGCTGGTGGATCTCTTCTTGGTGTGCCCCCTCCATGGCCTCTCCCGAGGGTTTATTGCAGCACGAATCAACGGGCTGCTTTTTAGCAAACTCCCAACCCTGCTGGTTCCTGGGAAGGCTGGTGGCTTCAGGCAGCACGTGGGTCCCCGTAGCTCTCGGCTCCTCAGAAGGGACAGTAAAGGAGCCGCCGTGGGGCTGGGTGTGCGGAGCCTGGCGTCCCGGCCGTGCCACAGTGTGGCAGCCCTGGGCGGCACCTCCTGGAACCCACAGGGGACCCGCCCCCAGCGGGGAGCAGCGTGTCCTTGGCACCGCGAGGGTGCAGGCGAGGCTGTCTGCGAGCGGCTCCCAGCGGGGGCCCTCTTACCGCTGCTCGTGAGCCCACTGTCGTCTCGGGGCAGCCCCCGTCCACCCTGAGCAGGAGCTGGGTCTGCAGTCGGCCGCGGGGGTCCGCCTTGCCACCCTCCCCACCATCCCTGTGCCCACTGCCCTTGTAGGCGAGGACGATGGCCGCGACCAGTCCAAGCTGGAGACCAAGGTGTGGGAGGCGTGCAACCCACTCATCGACAAGCAGATCGACCAGTTCCTGGTGGTGGCCCGGTGAGTGCCAGAGGGGGCTGTGCTGCCCTGTAGGCACGGGCTGGGGTCTCCACAGGCCGCTCTGGCAAGGCCCTCCCTGCACCCCTCAGGACCGCCACGCCAAGGCTGAGCGCAGGGTGGGTCCGGCTCTCCCTCTTGCTTTGCACCTGCTGCCTCCTGCTCAGGTGCCCTGGGGCCGGGGCAGGGCCCACGGGGCTGGACACGGCCTGGCTCCCACCACCCTGAAGCCCCCCGGGCCCCTGTAAAAGGAGTCCGAGCTTTAAAAGAAACTGAGGGCACACTACCGAGTGTGGAGGGACACAGGGAGGCCCCAGCCGCCACTCCCAGGGGCCCTGTCTGCGGCGCTGTGGCCGGCGCCCCTGCGTGAGGCCCGCTGTGCCCGCTGCTCTGGGTCGGCCCCTCGGGGGTCCTGGCAGCCCCGGCGGTGCGTGGGGGGCTGCCTGGCACCGGGGGCCAGCCTCTCCTGTCTCCCCAGCTCCGTGGGCACCTTTGCGCGTGCGCTGGACTGCAGCAGCTCCGTCCGGCAACCTAGCCTGCACATGAGCGCCGCCGCCGCCTCCCGCGACATCACCCTGGTGAGCTGGGTCTGGGCCTGGCGCGGGCAGCCCGGCGCCTCTGCCCGCCTGCTGGCTCCCTGCCCGCTGCACAGCGGCCCCTGCCTGGCGCTCTGCGCTGAGCAGGTGGGGGGCCTAGGCATGGGTGCCCCGGGGGGCGGGGGTGTGCTGGGCGGGATCCAGACTCAGCTCGGGGAGCCTCCAGCACCCAGCCTCTGCTCGTGCTGGAGGGTCCCTTCGGTTCCCACGCTGCCCCCGGCGTGCAGGGCGGTGGCTGCCCCGATGTCGGTGGTGGGGCCGTGAGCAGGCTCCTCGGGGCAGGGGCCCTGGGCCTGCGGCCCGGGCGCAGACGGCACTGCTCTGAGCCGTGTGCTCTGCTGCAGTTCCATGCCATGGACACTCTGCACAAAAACGTCTACGACATCTCCAAAGCCATCTCGGCCCTGGTGCCCCAGGGCGGGCCCGTGCTCTGCAGAGACGAGATGGAGGAGTGGTCGGCCTCCGAGGCCAGCCTCTTCGAAGAGGCCCTGGAGAAATACGGCAAAGACTTCACTGACATCCAGCAAGACTTTGTAAGCTCTGTGGGGCAGGGGGGCTCAGTGAGCTTGGGGCCAGGGGGTGCAGCGCGGCACACCCCTGGCTGGGTGTTGCCAGGCGAGCCCCAGCACGTGTGCTGTCGGGGCTGGCCCTGCGGCCCCGAGTCCTCGGCCAGCAGCTGGTCACTGCCCACCCCTTCCTGAGCTGCTCGTCCCAGGGCACCCCTTTTTCTTTGCTGCCCTTGGGGGCTGCCTTGCTGGCTCAGGGCCACGGGGTGCTGAGGCCACTGCAAGGGAAGAGGCCAAAAGGGGTCTTCCCCAAGCCCCGAGGTGGCGGTAACGGCCACACCCTGGAGCCTTGAAACTGCCCAAGATGCCGGTGTCAGCGTGGCAGGACCCCTCGCTCGGGGCTCCTGGTGTCGGCTTGGCTGGGGGCTGGGGGCTGGGGGCAGGGGCCGCATGCCGGGCTTGGCCACATCCTCGGGTGCGTCTGTCTGCTCTCCTTACAAGGCCGCCCGTCACGCCCTTGTTTCCAAGTAAGGTCACGGCACGAGGTACATCGGCCGCCTCTGTGTCCTCGGGGACCTTCTCCCCCTCGGTCCCTCGTGAGTGCGGTGAGAACCCCCTGCAGGGGGCGCCAGAGCTCAGGGGGTGGCGTCTGGAGCAGCTGCGGCCACCTGGGCCGTGGCTGGGGTCCAGGCGGAGGCGAGGAGGTCAGAGGCGAAGCCAGCCTGCGGAAAGCCAAGCCCAGAAGTGTCCTGAGCGTAGGGGGTAAGCGGGGGGAAGAGCAGGGCCCCCCACGGGCTGGAAGAGAAGCTGTGCCAGACGGAAGGCAGCTGAGGCCAGGCCGGAAGTCCATCCCAGAGGGGCCGTGAGGGGCGAGACCCGAGTCTCCTGGAGACGCTCTGCGGGCACGAAGAGCGGCGGCTTTAAGCGGGGCAGGAGCTGAAGAGCCAGTGTGACCAGGCGTGGGTGGACAGCTTTGAGTTAAAAAAAAAACAACTACGAGATGAGCAAGGTCTTTTCCGACAAGTAAATAGAGTTAGAAGGCGGGGGATGGAAATAGAGGGCGACAGAGCAAGGACGGAGCCAGCAGGGCCGCGGCAGGCAGCACGGGATTTGTAGACTCAGCGGGAGCAAACCTGCATGCCCGGAGCACGGTGGCCACTGCTGGGTGCAGAAGGAGGGTCCGCAAAGAGCATCTCCTGCTTTCCTTTCTGGTGGCTCTTGTGGCCCAAATGAGGTGAACTCTGAATTCTGTGTGTAGGGTCACTAGATCCAGGCCACAGAGCATTTTTTTCTGTGAGGCCACAGCATGCTGGTTATAGTGAAATGCCAGTAAACACCAAAGCAGCAGCAGTTTTCCACACAAGACTTTATACCCACAATCCTAGGCTAGAAAAGAAAAAGGTAGGACTCGAGAACACAGCAGGATATTAGACCACAGCATTCACGGATAAGCCGCAGGCCTAAAGTGCCTGGGACGCAGCCAAGGATGGCAGGTGGGAAATTCACAGCTTTGAAATGCGCTGACCTGAGCAATGAAGTGAGGGTATTTAGGAGGAATAGAGAGGTGGGAAGAAATCTAAAGAGGTGTTTTCACATCTGGAGCTCAGAGGAAGGCACGCCCCGGCTGCCGCGCTCGGGCACCGCTCTGTGTCGGGTGTGTGCCTGCGGGCGGGGGGCTGGCGGGAGCCGGAGGCCGCCCCCGGCTGGCTGGGCGTGACGACGCTCTGTCCTGCCCAGCTCCCGTGGAAGTCCCTCACGAGCATCATTGAGTACTACTACATGTGGAAGACGACAGACAGATACGTCCAGCAGGTGAGGGGCCAGCCAGGAGCCGGCAGAGGCGCGGGCGCGGCGCCTGCAGGGGGCAGGCAGGACGGGCAGCGTGGAGAGCCCAGCGCGTGCTCGGGGCCCGGGCAGGGGGCGCGGCAGTGTCCGCCCAGCTGGCATGCAGCCTCTCGAGTCCTGGGGCAGCTTTTCACACAGCTCACCGCACCAAGGCGGCTGTGCCACTTGTCTTCCCTTCTCTGCGGCCCCTGCTGGGCCCAGCGAGCCCACTTCCCTCTGACCCTTTGTTTCCTGTATTTTAAGAAACGCTTGAAAGCAGCGGAAGCAGAGAGCAAGCTGAAGCAAGTTTATATTCCCAACTAGTAAGTGCTGTGCGTGTGGCCCTCGGGGCATCAGGCCCTGGCATTGACTCCGGCGCTAGCCCTGACCGACCCTCGCCCTGACCCTGACCCTGGCCCTAACTCTAACCCTAATTGTGACCCTAACTGACTGTGGCGTGGAGGTGGGAGCAAGCCTGCTTTGCTCTCGGCAGACGGAGGGAAAGCTGGGGTCTTGGAGAGCCGAGAAAATACCCATGGAAGCCGTTTCCAGGGGCCAGGGGAAACGGGGGCAGCAGTCTCTGGCCTGTCGGCCCTGCGGTGACGTCTCCCTTCTCTGTCCTTTAAGTAACAAGCCAAACCCAAATCAGATCAGCGCCAATAACGTCAAGGCGGGCGTGGTGAACGGCATGGGGGCGCCAGGCCAGAGCCCCGGGGCCGGCCGGGCCTGCGAGAGCTGCTACAGTAAGTGAGCCGCGCTGCCCGGCGCACGGCCTGGGACCGCGCTGCGAGCCCCCGAGAGCCGTGGTGGGGGCTGCACGGCCCCTGCGGCTCCTGGGAGGGGTCCCCGTGGGAGGGAGGTCCGGCGGGCGCGGCTTTGTGATGTTCTGGAATCGCCGGTTCTGCCTAAGAACACGTACGTTTCCAACTTTGTTGTCCGTAGCCACACAGTCTTACCAGTGGTATTCTTGGGGTCCCCCTAACATGCAGTGTCGCCTCTGCGCGTCTTGCTGGACGTACTGGAAGAAATATGGTGGCTTGAAAATGCCCACCCGGCTAGACGGCGAGCGGCCGGGGCCCAACCGCAGTAACATGGTGAGTGGGACCCCCGTGCGGCCGCCCCGGGGCGGCCGGCGCCGCCCGCTCACGCACTGTGTCGGGGCGGCGCGCCCCCTTCCGCAGAGTCCACACGGCCTCCCGGCCCGCGGCGGCGGGAGCCCCAAGTTCGCCATGAAGACGCGCCAGGCCTTCTACCTGCACACCACCAAGCTGACGCGCATCGCCCGGCGGCTGTGCCGCGAGATCCTGCGGCCGGGCCACGCCGCCCGGCACCCCTACCTGCCCATCAACAGCGCCGCCATCAAGGCCGAGTGTGAGTGCCTGCGCCGGGTTCGGGGCAGGCCCGCTGGGACCCCTCCCCTCCGCCCGTCCCTCACAGCATGGCCCCCTGCAGGCACAGCACGGCTGCCGGAAGCCGCCCAGAGCCCGCTGGTGCTGAAGCAGGTGGCGCGGAAGCCCCTGGAAGCCGTGCTTCGGTACCTCGGTGAGCCCACGCTCCCGCCCCAGGCGCACGGGCGTCCAGCAGGGCCTCGCTCGGCTTGAGAAGGCCCCCAGGGCTCCCGGTGCTGTGCGCAGCCCACTCCCCATGCCCGGGGGCCTGGAGGGCCCGGCCAGACCCCACCGGGGAGGGTCTCCACCCTCCCTAGGTCGTGCTGGGATGGCAGGTGCAGGGTGACCCGGGCAGGGGCTGCCTGGCCTCGTGCCACGGGCCTGGCACTGGGCGTGACCCCCGGTCCGTGGGTGACCTTGGGGTGAGGCGCTGGGCCGGGGCTTCCCCTTCCCACCGCACCCCTTTTGGGGAGGACTTGTCTCTGGGCAGGGGCCGCTGGCCCGAGGGAGGGGCGCCTTGGCTGCTGCGCAGGTGGCCCCCCACATCGGGCAGTGTCCAGCCCCGGGGGCGCTGCCCCCGCCCCTCCACCTGCTCAGCCGCTGACCCTGCGGCCTCGCTGTGCTGCCCCTGACAGAGACCCACCCCCGCCCCCCCAAGCCCGAGCCCCTGAGGAGCGCGGCCGGCGTGCTCGGTGGCCTGGCCCCCGCCATCAACAGCGGCTCCCCGACCATCCTGGGCAAGCGGGGCTATGAGCAGCACAACGGGATGGACGGTGAGTGCCGCCCGCCGGGCGCCAGGCCTCTGCGCGGCGCCTCCCGGCCGCCGCTGACCTGTGTTCTCTCCCTCTCTCTCCCGCCCCCGGGCGCTGCCAGGCAACCTGAAGAAGCGCCTCTTGATGCCCAGTAGGGGTAAGGCGGGGCGGGTGTGGGGCCGCGTCCGTGCTGTGTCCCCGCTGTCGCCATGCCTCGTCTGCTGTGTGTCGGCCGGGCCATGCGGAGGCAGCCGCCGGGGGCCAGGCCGGGCCCGCCCCCTCCTCTCCTCTCCCCCCTTCTCTCCCCGCCCCTGCTCTCTCCTCCTCTGTTCTCCTCTTTCTCCCTTTCCCTCCCATTTCCTCCTCTGCTCTCCTTTCCCCTCCCTTCCCCTCCTCGCCCTGCCTTCTCCTCCTCTCCCTCCCCTGCCCTACACCGGGAGCTGCAGCCCCCGAGGTGACTTTTCCTCGCGAGGAGCTGGCCCAGCGCTCTGGTGCCCGGCCCTGCTGTCCACTGCCCAGGGGCCTCTGCCTGTCACCCCCTCCTGGCCTGCGCCTCCTGCCCAGCCCCCACCCATCCTGTTCTGTCCAACCTCCACCATCATCCATTTTGGCCTCCCGCGCCCCTGCCCACCCCCCATCTGGCCCCCTGCCAGCCCGGCCCTGGTCCTGGCCCAGTGGACTGCCCCGCCCCAGAGACCCTGGCCCACGCCTCCGTGCGGTCACGCCGTGGCGCCTGCATGCTGCCAGTGCTGCTCGGGCCTACCTGTGCGCGGCCGTATCCCCCTGTGTGCGTCTCTGCTGGGGTGGGGGCGGCGTGGGGAAGGGGTGGGCGGCGTCTCCTTGCAGACCCCAGCCAGGCCCTGAGCTGAGGCAGCAGCCCCTCTCCTGAGTGGGCGGCGGTCCACGATGTGACAGGAGAGTAAGGAGGGGTTTAGGGGGGTGTGAGGCCCCAGCGTGAAAGGGCTGCACAGGAGCAGCTGGGGGCGCTGAGCAGCTGGGGTGACCCCAGCCCCGTCTCTGCCCCCTTAGCCGGGCGAGGGGTGCCTGCAAGGGCCGGGTCTGGGCCAGTGGGGAGCCTCCCTGGGTCAGCCCTCGGCAGGCGCTGGGGGTGTGTGGGGCGGGGGCGAGGGGTTCTCTCCGCGTGCATCTTTTAGCCTGGGGCATCGTGCAGTGGCATCAGCGCCCACGTCAGGGGCCCTGAGACCCGAGGAGCACCCTGAGAAGTGGGGCTGGGGGTGTCCGTGCCAGCCAGGGCGCTGCCCCCCGCTGTGGAGGCTGGCTGCGGGCACACGCCTGTGTCAGTAGACGCCTGGGGCTCAAAAGCTGCTAAAAGCCGGGGTGGAGCCCATTTGGTTTCATCACTTTCCTTTGAACCGTTTTCACCGACTTCAGCCCCAGCCTCCCCACTCCTGTGGGAGCGCCCCCGGGAGGTGGCAGGAGCGGGGTGCAGGGGCTCACGAACCCCACCTGTCCCCGACTGGTGCCTGCGGCCTCACCTGTTAACTCTAGAATGTGTTTTCTTTCTCCCGCCAATCCGCCCTACCGGTAGGAACTTACTTGGGTAAGTAGCTGCGGCGCCGGCGGCCGTGGCCCTCCTTCCGTCCCCACCGGCAGAGCTCGGGGAGCCGGGCTGAGGCAGGGTCTCGGCCCTGGGGCTGCCCTCTGGCGGGCTGGGCCAGCTGCGGGGCCTGGACACTCAGGGCAGGCTCTGTGGGGGCGGGGGCTGGCCAGGCTCAGGGGCCCTGCCGCCCAGTCCCCTCCCCGGGCCCACCCTGCCCGGGGCTGGGCCGCTCCCAGGAGAAGCTCCAGCGGCAGCCGATGTCACGCTCTGCACACGCGTGCTCGCTCACTCGCTTACACACTCACTCGTGCTTGCTCACACATGTCGCTCACTCGCTTACACACATGCTCGCTCACACACGTGCTCGCTCACACCCACACGTGCTCGCTCACTCGCTTACACGTGCTTGCTCACACCCACACGTGCTCGCTCACTCGCTCACACGTGCTCGCTCACACCCACACGTGCTCGCTCACTCGCTCACACACACGCACTCACACAGGCAGGGCAGCAGTGGCAGCGAGGGTGGTGTGGGGAGAGAGTGGGCCTCTCCTTCCAACATGGTGCCGCGGAGGACAAGGAGGGGACAGGATGCGCCCCGGGGTCGGGCGCTCGGGGCCCTGAGCCCCTGCAGGGGAGGCTGTGCCCAGGGCTCGGGGTGGGGGTGGGGGTGGGGGTGGGGGCTGTGGCCTCGTCTGGCTGGGGGCCTCCAGCCCACTGACTGCAGGGTCCAGGTGGCCACCCTGCTGCCCCCCCCCAAGAGCTTCCACCAGCCCTCCCAGGGGCCTGCGCAGCCAGCGCAGTGTGGCATCTCCCTGCAGGCGGGCTCTGGAGGCCACATTTGCAGTGGTGCTGGGTGGCGCTTGTCTTGGCCCAGCCGAAGGTCGGGCTGCGCAGGGGCTCAGGAGCACCTTCGCGGTGGGACTTGGGCCGACGGTGTGACTTCTGTGCCAGGGTCTTCGGCCAACGCGGCACCCGGGCCCCTTCTGGGCAGGGGCTCGGCTGGGGAAACGTGGCAGGCACAGGCCGTGGTGGGGCGGAGTGCACGCGGCACTGCCCCGCCCGCCCGGCTCACGCTCCTGCTCTCGTCCTCAGGTCTCGCCAACCACGGACAGACCAGGCACATGGTAAGGGGGCGCCTCGCGGCCGGGCCCGGCTCCCCGCCGACCCACGCACCTGCTTGCACACGTGTACACGCTCCTGTGTACTCACACCCATGCCTGCGTGCAGCTTCCCCGTGGGCCCATCGGGGCGGCCAGTGAGGCCAGCAGGGAGGGCGTGGCGCAGGCGCCCGGCAGCTCTGAGGCCGGTTGCCCGGTGTCCCTGCGGCTGCCTGTGCTGTGCGCTGGGCGCAGCGGTGGGGAGCGTGTGGGACTGGGAAGGCCGCGGCGCCAGGCCAGGTGGGTTGGGTCCGGGCCCAGGAGGGCTCCGCTGGGCAGGCCGAGGTCCCCAGGAGCCCGCCGGACGCCTCGCCCCTGCCCTGCAGGGACCAAGCCGGAACCTCCTGCTCAACGGGAAGTCGTACCCCACCAAAGTGCGCCTGATCCGGGGCGGCTCCTTGCCCCCCGTCAAACGGCGGCGGATGAACTGGATTGACGCCCCGGACGACGTGTTCTACATGGCCACCGAGGAGACCAGGTGGCCGCCCCCTCCCCAGGCCGGGTGGGGCCGCGGGCGGCGGGGGCTGCCGCCCGGCTCACGCTGCCCTGTGCTTGCAGGAAGGTCCGCAAGCTGCTCTCGTCGTCAGAAACGAAGCGAGCCGCCCGCCGGCCCTACAGGCCCATCGCCTTGCACCAGAGCCAGGCCCTGCCGCGGCCGCCAGCGCCCGTCAACGATGAGCCCATCGTCATCGAGGACTAGGCGCCCCCGCGCCCCCCACGCAGCACCCGCCCGGGGCCAGGGCTGCTGCGTCACGGCCGGTCGTGGCCGGCCCCGGCCCCCGGCGCGCCCGCCCACCGCCCTCCTCCGGTTTTTGGTAGTGCCCCCCCCCGTGCCCCTCACTTGCAGAGAAACGTGCTCCTTTTGTGGACGCTGGGGGAAGAAGTGCGGTTTAACTTATTCCGGAATGCCGAAGAGTCATTTTTAGCTTTGTGTTTACTTTCTGACTGGAGGAAGAGGAGGCGTCGCCTCGGCGGGCCTCGAGGCTGGGGTAAGGTGTCCTTGTGTTCTGTTGGAGGTGCCATTTTAAATTTTATTTTTATTACTTTTTTTGTAGATGAACTTGAGCTCTGTAACACTTACTCCTGGAATGTTAGGATCGGCGCGGCCGGCAGCTGCCTGAGCTGCCCGGCGGGATTGGCCCTTTGTCTTTTCAAGTAATTTTCATATTAAACAAAACAAAGAAAAAAAACTAAAAAAAAAAGCAAGACAAAAGCACGCACACGTCCTCGCGTCTTTGCTCCCCAGCGCCTCGCCCTGGCCCCCCATGCCTTTGTGGGCTGCCCTCAGGCCGGCCCGGGCAGCTCTGCCCTGGCCCTCTGCCCGCACCCCTGCCCCCCACGGGCCTCTGCCGGACCCCACCTGGTTGGACGGCCGTGTGGCTCCGCCTCACCTGGCCTCAGGCCCTGCCCTGTCTGGCAGCTGGGAAGGAGGAGGGGCAGAGGGCCCAGGACTGGTCTTCAAGCAGCTCCCAGCCGTGGTCAGTTGGTCAGGCCTGACCCATCAGAGGGAGGAAAGGGAGGTGCCGCGGGGTCCACCGAGCTGCCCCTGTGGCTGGCGTGCAGTGGGAACAGCCCCCAGCCCCACTCCATCCCCCAAGCGGGTAAGGAGCCAGGGAGGGGCCTACCCATTGCGCTCGGGCGTTCCTAGGCCTTGGGGTGCCTGGGTGGCAAGTGGGGGCCCAGCCTCCCCAGGCCTTTTGGGAGCTGCCACAGCTCCTGCCCGCTGCCCCCTCCCTGCCCAGGGGCCGGTGGCATAGCACCCAGGCCACCTCCCTCCCACGGGTGGGGCCACCCCAGCAGGTGTGAGGTTTCTGCAATGGGAATTTGCTCAGATTTCAGCAAGTCCCTTGTTCTCAGAAACCCTACCTCGGCTTCCCCCTGCCCCCACCATTGCGGGCCTGTGGGGTCCTGCTGCCCTGTCCTGTTCTGGGGAGGGGGGGGCGCTGGCTCCCTTGTCACTGCCCTGAGCTCTCCTGCCCCACCCCACCCAGGCACAGCTGGTACGGCTGGAAATCTCAGAATTAAAATAGAAACCACTTCTGCTCCCACCCTGGAGACAGAGATAAGGGGGCGCCCTGGCCTCCCGAGCCTTGCCCAGGGTCCTAGCGGGACGACGGGGGCGGGTGGCGGGAAGCTGCTGTCCCACAGGCCCACCCCTCCCCGGGACACCGGCCAGATCTCTGACGCTGCAGCTCTCTCTCCCCCACGAGGCCCCCACCTTGGCAGCCAGGGACTGGGTCTGGAATATGGGTTAGGGGTGGGGGACTCTTCTCCAGCCCGCCCAGAGCCTTGGGGTCCCTGGGCAAGGGCAGGGGTGCCCCCACTTAGGGTCCCTCCCCAGGCTGGCTGCCGACCCTCTTCTGGCGTGTCTGTGAGGTGCCCCCAGACCCAGCAGGGTCCCTCCCTCCCGCTCCAGGCCTGGACATCCCGGCCAGACAGCCACTTCTGGTTCCCTTGGGCTCTGAGGCTCTTGGGGGGGTGCAGGCCCAGCAGTGTGGCCATTTCCTGGGCTCTGCCCTCAGGCCCTTCCCGGTGGGGGCAGGAGCACGTGACCTGCCCCTGCCTCACCCTCAGGTCAGCCACGGGGTGCAGTGTGGACCCCCCCTTTTAACCTGCTTGCCCCACCCCCACGGCTGCCCCTTGAAGCCCTTTGCCACCCACTGCCCAGAGGAGCCCTGGCTTCCCGGCGGCACAGCCATGGCCGGCCCAGCTGCAATGTGCCAGCGCCACCGACAACGGGGACACGTCGGCCGGCGGGCTGCCCCCGGCCTGCCTCGCAGCCCCGCCCTCTGCGCCCAGGCTGCGGCCCTTGCAGCCGCCGCTCTGTGGCCATCGATCCGTGCCCCTCCCTGCCAGGCCGAGAATGGCCCTGATGCATCAGGACGCTTGTGGGCTCGACCAGGGCTGCGGCGGAGGAGAAGCGGGGGCTGGGTGCACCCCTCCGCAGGGTGGCCAGGCCGGGGCAAGTCCCATTCCTTGCACCCCTTTTGAGGGCTGGAGTCCCCAACAGGCCTGGGGGCTCTCTGGTGCCCCTCCCGCAGGTGGTCTCCTTCCAGAAGACACCCCACCCCTCCCCCAGAGCAGGGGAGGCAAGCAGGCAGGTGGGGCCCCCGCTTTCAGGCCCCTGAGCTGGGCAGATTGGGGAGGGGACACCTGACTCCTGGCCCGGTCCAGGGGCTGGCCAGGGAGCAACTGCAGGGAGCCCCCACCGTGACCCTGGGAGCCAGTGCCTGCCCGGCCACCTCCTGCCTAGGATGGCACGGGCCCAGCGTCAGGATGCAGATGGGGGGCAGGGGCCTGTCGGGCTGGTCAGTCAGGCTTGGTGGGGGGCACGTGTTGCAGTGCTGTTGTCACCATGGAAACGGCAGTGGCTGCTGGGTGTAAGGACAAGCAGGAGGCGTCCCCACTGGGCTCCCTCCTGTGTCCAGCAGAGGGGCTGGTGGGCAAGGCGTCCTTGTCCCCTCCACCAGCGTGCGGGGACTGGGGGAGCAGGGGCGTGGTTCTTGGGGTCCTAGAGAGGGACTCTGCCTGATGGAGAGCTGGAGGGCAGCAGCAAGAGGAGGCGGGAGGGGGGAGTATGGGGGCGGGAGCTGGAGCCACTGCTCAGACTGGGCCTTGTCAGAGCTGAGTCCATCCCATAGCGGGAGGGCCTGTGGGACCTCCAGGCCCATCCAGGTGAGGACCCAGGTCTGTGTCTTGGGATGGGGGAGGGGGCAGGGGTCAGTTTGGCAAGGCCCTGGGTGGAGGGGGCCTGGAGGTCCCTGGGGGAGCCCTGGAGGGTGGCAGGGCGGCACACCTCCACAGGAGGGGGCTTTGGGACTGGGGGGCCTGGAGGCCTGAGGTGCTGGGCTCTTGGTAGTGGGTCTGGAGGAGAGAGGCTGGGGTGGGGTCGCAGGGGGGCGAGAATGCGGACTGGAGGGTCCATTCACGTGTGCACAGCAAGTGCACATTGAGGGCGTTCCTCTGGACCACCCCCCGCCCCCGGGCGCCCTCCACTCCCCGCATCCCTGACCATCACTGGGTGGGGGCGTTCGGACCCCTTCACGCCTCAGCCTCGGCCTCGCCCCGCACCTTCCCGCGCTGCCTCGGGGAGCCTCGGCTTCGGCCCTTCAGCACCACAGACAGTGTGAAGGCGCGGGCGAGGGGGCACCTGGGCGCCGGGAGTCCGCCCGCGAGCCCGCCGCGCGGCGTCGCCGTGGACACCGAGCGACAAAGGGACGCGGAGCGGGCGCCGCGCGCGGCGGCGTGGGGCGGGGGTCCTTCCGGAGCTCGCGGCCTCACCCTGACCGCGGGGCCGCGCCTGGGCGCCGGGGGGCTGGGCGTGGGGTCCTGTCCGTCCCCGCGGCGTGGGTCCGCATCGTCGGGGCTTCTCCGGGGCGGAGGGGGCCGCGGACTCCCCGATCCCCGCCAGGTTTCCCCCGCCTCGCGGTCACGGCTGCGGGCCGGGCCGGGCTGCCTCGACGTTGCCATGGAAACAGCCGGAGCGCGAGCAGGTCCCTGTAGACGCCACCTCGTGAGCGCGGGGCGGGGGTTGCCCGGCTGGGCCCACCCTCACCCCCACCCCGGGGCAGGTGCACCCCCGCCCCGCGGCGCCCCTCGGCGGCCGGCAGCCGGGGGGCCGAGCTCCGGAGGCCCCGCCCCGGCCGCGGAGCCAATGCGCGCGCGGGCGCCCTGGCGGGCGGGGCCGGGCGCGGGGCGGTGGCGGCGGCGGAGACGCGCGCGAGCGGAGGGCGCGGACCGACGGGCGCGCCGACCATGGCTTCCAAGTGCCCCAAGTGCGACAAGACCGTGTACTTCGGTGAGTGCCCTCGCCCGTCGCGGCCTCCGCGGCCAGCCCCCTGCTGCGGCGCCGCGCGCGCCCCGCGGGGACCGGCCCCCGCCCGGGGTGCGGAGCTGGGAGCCCGTCCTGCCGCGTCTGCCCACGCGCCGCCGCTGGAGGGTGGCGCCGCGACAAAGCGGGGGCCGGCCACGCCCGAACCCCGATCCAGCCGCGAGGCTCTGGGTGGGAGTCCGGGGCGAGCGGGCGGCGATGTGTGGTCCCCCACGACGAGGCGGGGAGTTTGGGGGAGCGCTCGGCGGCCGGCGGGCGCGTCGCTGTTCTCTGAGCGGGGCTGCGCGGGGCGGACTCGAGTGGGGCCGCAGGCTCCCGCGCGCGCTCGGGTCTTTCTCGAACCCTAAGGCCCGCCGCCCCGCGGACACGTGGCCTGGCCCGCGTGGCCCTAACCCTAACCTCCCCAACCCCAGCCCCGACCTCTGCCCACTCCGGGCCAGGCCAAGTCTGGGCCCTGTCTGGACTCAGTCCACGCGGGGGCGACCTTGGTCTCCACCTCCCGCGTGTCCCAGCGTGCTCGCTTCCTTGGCGCGGGTTTCCCCGCGAGTTTAGGGCGTGGCAGGAGACGCAGGTCGCCAGGAGCTGCCCAAGCAGCCCCATAGCCGAGCCCACTTGCCCCTCAAGGTCAGAACAGCCCGGGACAGGAGGCGGAGCAGGCCAGACGTTTCTGTTTGTCTCTGCCAGGACGGCTCCTGGGCGGGCAGCCCCCCTCCCCACCCCCTGCCTCTGAAGCCCCAGGCAGCCTTGCCCACCCCAGGCCCTTTCTCTGGCTTACTCATCCTGGGTGGCTCCCCTCCTGCCCGGCTGCTCCCCAACTTTGCCAGGGTCTTGCCCTGCCCAACTATCCACCTCCCACCACTGCCTGCCCAGAGACAGTTGGGGGGGAGGGGACGCGGAGGGATGGCCAGAAGGGCTTTGACCCACAGGGATCCTTCCCGGGTCCGCCAGGGGACAGCGTTGGGTCCGGGCTGGGGCTGCAGTGATGGCAGGAGGGGAAGGCTGACACTTTGTTTGCTGTTCCCAGAGGGGAGGGACTGTATTTGGCCTGAAGTGCTTCTGCAGTGGCTCTGAGCCCAGCGGCTTCCAGCTGCCTCCCCAGGAGCCCGCCCAGCTCTCTGCACCCATCCCAAACGGGGTTTGTCCCTGCAAAGCTCAGGGCAGGGGACAGTCCCCAGGCCCCCAGGCCAGTCTAGCTGCCCCGACTTTGCTCCAGGACAGGCTGGCCGGGCCCACAGTCCTCTGGACAACCCGGGAAAGTGCTTCTGCCTGCCTGGGCGGCTGCTGGCTCCCAACAGAAAACAAAGCCGCCTCAGACCCGCTGGGCTGGCACCCGCCCTGGCCAGGAGGCACTGGCAGGGTGCGGGGGTGGCTTCCGGGATGCGGCCCACCCCCCACCCCTGCCTCTGCCAAGGCTTGCCCTACCCTAGCAGCCCCCAACTCCTAAGTGGAAGCAGCACTAGGACATCCAGTAATGCCAGAATGCTGCTCCGCTGTCTGCATCCCCAGGAACGCGTGCAGCCGGTAGAGTTCCCTTCCAAGCCATTAAATCCATCCGATTCCACGTTCCCAGCTTGGGCCAGTATTGTGCAGCCACTGGGTCTGCGGGCGTCCCCCTGCCCCCACGTGGCCCCGAGCCAGCCAGCCAGCCAGCCAGTGTGGTTCTGGCAGCCCCGGGCTGCAGCTGTCAGGGCCGTGGACGGCCAGTCCCTTCTTGCCGGGCTGGGAGAGGAGACCAGGCCTGCCTTGGGCTCAGGCCGCGCCCGCCGGCCCAGCCACGGACGTGGGTGGGGCCCTGGCCAGCGGTGCCCCCGCATCCTGGGGTTGCCCGGTTCTGGCCAGAGGGACCTCAGCCTGTGTTACTTGGACATGGGGGCCCCTGGAGGCTGGCTCGCACTCGGCCTTGCCCCTGGGCATCCCTGGCCAGCCCCAGGCCTCTTGGGGGGCTGCACCCTGGCCAGGCACCCATTCCCGGGGATCTGCTGGGGTCCCCTGGGCAACTCTGAAGCGGAGCCAGGAGAGCCACCTCCCTGGGTCCAGCCTGCTTGCCCCCCTCCTCCCCGAGTCCTCTGGCCCAGCCCCTTCCCTTCGGAATTCCGGCTCGGCTCCAGCCTCTCTTCCTGCCCTCCTCCCTTTCCTGCGGCACTCCCATGGGCTGGCCCCCTGCTTCCGCCCACTGGGAGGCAGCCCCACGGAGGGCAGCTGACCCGACCCTCAGCAGCTGGTCTCCGGCTTTTGGCGCCAAAGCGTCCGGCAGAGGTGGGAGGTGGGTGGGGGGAGGGGATCTCAGGGAGCTAAATATAGACAGGTGGGGGTCCCACAGGGGAAACGGGGATTGGCCGCAAATGTCTTGACCTGGGCTTGCCTCCAGAGGCTCTGCCAGCTCCCTTAGGGCTCTGGCATGAATGAGGGGGAGGGGCAGGCAGGTGTGTGGAAGGCAGGTGTGGGGAGGGGGAGGCAGGGGAGTGGGGGAGGTATATGTGAGAGAAAGTTGGGTGTGAGAGAAGCAGGTGTGAGTGGGAAGCAGGTGTGTGTGTGATGCAGGTGGGTGAAGAGTAGATGTGCTTGAGGAAGGCAGGTGTGAGAGAAGGACAGGTGTGGGGGAGGCAGGTGTGAGAGGGAGGGACAGGTGTGGGCGATGCAGGTGTGGGGGACCCAGGTGTGAGAGGGAGGACAGATGTGGGGGAGGCAGGTATGAGAGGGAGGGACAGGTGTGGGCGATGCAGGTGTGGGGATGCAGGTGTGAGAGGGAGGACAGATATGGGGGAGGCAGGTGTGTGAGTGGCAGGGAGTGGAATCACGTGACCCCAACGTGTCCACGAGGGCTGGGAGGGTGACCGGGAGGGAGGACGGAGCCCTGGTGACTAGGGCGGGCCAGCGAAGGCCTTTTCGAAAGCAGGTGGAGGAAAGGGGTTTTCTTGGCCTGGAGCGGGAAGTGGGTCAGCCTCTGGGGTGCCATGGGGAGAAGGCTGGATGGAGGTGCCGCCTGGGAGAGGAGGGGCCCTGACTGCTCCTTCCCCACCCCAGCCGAGAAGGTGAGCTCCCTGGGCAAGGACTGGCACAAGTTCTGCCTCAAGTGCGAGCGCTGCAACAAGACGCTGACACCTGGGGGCCATGCTGAGGTGAGCCCCCCCCCCTCGGGGACAGAGAGGGTCTAAGCTTTCCGGGGAGAGGCCCGGGCTGCGGGCTGCGGCCGGGCACCGGCCCTCACCCTCACCCCCTCTGTCTAGCACGATGGGAAGCCCTTCTGCCACAAGCCCTGCTATGCCACGCTGTTTGGACCCAAAGGTGAGTGTGGGCGCCAGCCCCAGCTGGGAGGGGTGGTCTGCTGTGCCCCCGGCTCTGGAGCTCCCTGCCCCCCCTTCTGGAGGGATCCCTTTCCCCTGGCAGGGCCGCTGCCTCCTGGTGGAGCCTTGGCCAGTGGTCTCCCCCCAGGCAGCCCAGCGCCCTTCATGCTCCTCTGAGAAATCTGTCTTGAGCCCACAGACCTCTGCAGGCAGGGGGTGGGGTGGGCGATCCGGGCTCCATAGAATGGGCAGTGGAGGGCCATCCATTTTCTGAGAAGTGTGAGTGTGGAGTCTGGGTGGGGCACAAGGCCACTGGCCGCCCAGCCTACCTGTGCCTGTCACCGCCAGGTGTGAACATCGGGGGCGCTGGCTCCTACATCTACGAGAAGCCCCTGACTGAGGGGCCCCACGTCACCGGCCCCATCGAGGTCCCGGTGGCTGGAGCTGAGGAGCGTAAGGCGAGCGGCCCGCCCAAGGGGCCCAGCAAAGGTGGGCTGGGCTGGGTGTCTGGAGAGAGGGGTGTTGGGGCGCCTCTGGGCCTCCCTGCCCTGACCCCGCTGCCCTGGCGCATCCCCAGCCTCCAGCGTCACCACGTTCACGGGGGAACCTAACGTGTGTCCTCGCTGCAACAAGAGGGTCTACTTTGGTAAGTGGTTCGCTCGGACGGCCCACCGCGGAGCACCCGCTAGGGGGGTCCCACCTCACCCCCTCCCCTCCATTCCCAGCGGAGAAGGTGACCTCCCTGGGCAAGGACTGGCACCGGCCGTGCCTGCGCTGCGAGCGCTGCGGGAAGACCCTGACGCCAGGCGGGCACGCGGAGGTGAGGGGCGCAGGTGGGGGCCGCGCGGGGCCGCGCGGGCGGGGTCATGAGGGGAGCGCGGCGGCGGCCCGAGTGCTGCCCCCTGGTGGCCAGAGCGGGGACCGGGCGCCGCACCCGGGTGGGTGGGCCTGGGCGGGCCTTGGGGCCGCAGGACGTTCTCTCGCCTGGACAAAGCAGCCGCGGGGAGGCGGGGGGCGGAGGGTCCTGGACCTCCAGCCTCAGCCCCTTCCCCCGCCCGGTCCCCAGCACGACGGCCAGCCCTACTGCCACAAGCCCTGCTACGGGATACTCTTCGGGCCCAAGGGTGAGTGTGGCCAGCAGGGTCCTGGCCTCCCGCGCCCACCCCCGCCCCCAGCCGCGCCCCGCCCCTCCCCCACCACCCTGTCTCTCTCTGCAGGTGTGAATACCGGGGCTGTGGGGAGCTACGTCTACGACAGGGACCCTGAAGGCAAAGTGCAGCCCTAGGCCCGCAGCCCCGGCAGCCCCCGGCAGCCCCCGCAGCCCCTCACCAGTCCCGCCCTCCACTTGGATCCTGGGGCGCGTGACCCGCCTAGCCTGTCTCACGGCCACATGTTCTTGTGCAAACCTAGGGGCCGGAGTGGGGGAAAGGCCTGCCTGTCCCCTTCCCCAGGCTTCTTGTTACCCTTTTGTCTCTACGTCCCTTGGTGTCCCTGCATGTCCCATGTCCCCGTACCTGCATGTCCCATGTCCCTGCGTGTTCCCTGTCCCCATGTCTCTGTGTACCTGCATGTCCCCGTGTCTGAGCCCCTGCGTGTCCCGTGTCCCCCACATCCCTGGGTGTGTGACCTCTGGGGCGGCTACCCTGCCCTCCCTCCCTCTCCTGCTCCCTCCCTTTCCACCAGTGTTATTTATGCTCCCTTGCCGGTGAAGTGACGGCCACACCCCTCACAGTGTCCCCAGCAGGAGCCCCCGCCTGGCGCCCGCGTTGCCTCGCAGCTGCCCTGCCTCACGGCCTCACGCAGTTCAGACTTTGGCAGCCAATAAAGAGATTGAGAATCGCAGGGCTGGCAGCCTCGTCTCTGGTGTGGGGTAGGCACGGACCCAGGGCGTGTCCCGCTGTTCCCTGCACGGATGTGCCTGGCGGCCCTGGGCCTGGTTCCTGGGTGTGTGGTGGGGGAGGAGACGTGCCTTAGGACACTGGGGTCAGCAATGTGGGGGGAGGAGAGGGAAGGGCTGCGGTGTGGGGCTTGGGTTCTCTATGGGGGAGATGTTGGGGTGGGGGTTGTGGGAGGCATGCTGGAAGGTCTTGGCCAGCCACAGGTGGGCATGGGAGTTCTGAGGCATCCTGGGGGACACTCCTGGCCAGGAGCAGGTGGACGTGGGGCCCAGAGAGGGAAGGGGCCCGGGTTGGCTGGTGCCTGTGGGGCTGAGCATGCTCCCCTGGGGAGAGCGGCAGAGGGGTCAGCCCACGGGAACGGTAGCCAATGTGCCCACACGGAGGGTCTCGCAGAGTGAAGGGAGCTGGTGAGGTGCGGGGCAAGGCGGGCTGGCAGACGTCAGGCCAGACCCTCTGGGCTCGGCCCTGGTGGTCTCCCAGTCCTGTCCTCAGATGGGTGGGGGTGGTCCCAGGGTGAGGGCTTGGGGAGTCGAATCCCTCCTGCCAGACCAGTGCCCAAGCGTCAAGGTTGGCAGAGATAACGGCGACTCCCGGGCCTCCCGAGCAGGACTGGGCGCTGCCCTCCGCATTAGGATTCCTGGCTCCACGGATCTCCTCTCCCGCTGAACACCCTCCCTCTGGCTGCTGTTCGCAGGCAGCCCGCCAGAGGGCGCCCCTTCTCTTCCACGTGGAGACACGGGCCAGCCGGCAACACGTCCAGGCCGTCCTCACCCTGCCCGGCCCAGCCCTGGCACCACACCTCTAGATGACCCCCAGATTCGCCACCCTTAGCCTGCCTGGGCATGGTCAGCAGTGGGCCCACCACCCCAGCCCTGGGGTGACCCATGCTGCACCCCAGGCCAGTTCCCTGCAGCCCGACCCCACTCCACAGCCTCTGGCGTTGCCCTTGCCAGCACATCCGGGTCTTTCCCTGGGGGCGGGGGCAGCTGTGCCTCTCCCCCACCTGGCTGTTGGGGAATGCAGTTAGCATGTGTGCAGGGACCCCCGGGCCTGGCCAGCTGGGTCCTGGGGCACAGGGAGCGTGCTCAGAGGGGGGCTGGGACTGACGACTCCCCTCTCCCACCTGGTCACGGCTGCCTGCCTGTGGGGTCTTTCTGGAGAGAACTCGGCCTTCCCCAGGCACCCCACCCCCTGCCTGCCCTGGCCGTGCTGGGTGGGGCGGGGGGAGGCTGCTGAGAGCACAGGCCACGCCCCTCCCTAGGAGCCTCCAGTGGAAACCATGTCGGGAGGAGACCACGGTGGGGGGTGGGACGTTCCCTAGAAACCAGGGGTCGGGGGCTGCAGGGTCTCTCTGTACGTGTGGAGGCCCGTCTGGGCGGGACGCTGAGGGGTGAGGGGTGGGTCAGCCTCGAGGGGTTTGTCCCCAGCCCAGCCAAGAACAGCATTCCCCACCCCTCACCCCAGCTTTGGCCAGGGGAGGGACGGTTCCATTTCCTGCAGGCGTAGGATGAGGGCAGCCGTGTTTGTTTCCAAGAGGTTGTCACGGCAACCGGGGCGGGCGCCGCTACTGTTTGTCTCTGCGAGTGGCTGGGCCGCATGGCGCGGGCGGCCAGGCGCCAGGACTCCCCCGGCGGCCCCAGCTCCAGGAAGACAGCCCCCAGCCCCCACCCCGCCCTGCCCGTGACCCAGGGGCTTCCTTGGGCTCCCCCAGCTCACGCCTGCGTCCCTGGACACCCTCCTCCCAAGATGGACAGGAATGCGCGCCTTTGTCCTGGGGTGTGGCCCTTCTCTACTGCCCCTCCCGGGGACTGTGCACCTCGGCCTCCACCCTTAGCCCCTGGACCCACGCCCAGGCAGACAGACGGCTTCGGAACCATGCCCGTCCGACGCCTGGCTGCCTGTCACCCTGGGAACCAAGTCCAGGGACCCCAAGGCCCTTGGGCACCAACCTCCTGCTGCAGCTTACTCCACTAAGACTCCTCCCCCACGTGCTTCCTGACCGCTGCCCCCCCCAGCAGGTGGGGTCCTTGTGGGTGCCTGGGCCAGGATGGGTCTGTGGGACCCAATCTGCCTGCAGTCCCCCCAAAGCCTCAGACCCTCTTGCTCACACAAGCCCTGCCTGGGGGCTCCCCCAGAGCCCGCGGCCCACCGAGCCTCCTGGGCCATGACCCTCTTCTGCCCTTGGGTCCCAGCTGACAGGTCACTGGCTGGGGCAGGGGCAGGGGTGTATAGAAGAGGAGGCTGCGTGGGGGCAGTACATTTTCCCAGGTTCTGGTTCAGGGCCTGTAAGCAGGCTGCAGCCACTGGGCTGGCGAGGCTGAAACAGAAGAGGAGGAAGCCCCCTCCCACCTGCACCTGCAGGTGCAGCTCTCCCAGGAAGCCCGGAGTTGCTGAGCCAGGGAAGCCTTTCTGGGAAAGTGCGGCATCCAGTCCCGTCCCCTCTTGCCTCCTTGCCCAGCAGGCCCACCCTGGGGAGGGACCTCGGGGCAGAAAGGGGTCCCGGGAGACAAGTGGCTGAAAATAGGCCCTGGGAATGTCTGAGTGTCCATGACTCAGCCTGGGATGGGGGGTGAGGAGGGGTGTGGGTGGGGTGTGGGTGGGCCTGAGCCGGGTCTGCCTGGACTGTGCTGGCAGCTCGGGAGGATGGGCCTTCTGTCTACAGAACGGGCTGCCCACCTCAGCGGAATAGAACTCTCCAGGTGGGGGCAGGGTTCTGGCGGCCTGCGGGCTGAGTCCTCAGCGGTCACTGTGATCTGAGCCCACTACTGTGCCCCTGGGTACTCATGGCCCTGTGCCCGTCCCAGGTCCTGTCCAGGCTTCTGCTCCAGGACAGGACCCCCCCACACCTGGCTCCCAGCTGGGTCCTGGCAGAGTATGGGTGGAGCTACCAAGGGCACCAGGAAGGGTGAGCTGGTGGGAGAGGCCAGAATCCCAGCCCCTCTGTACCTCCAGGTCTCAGGCCACCATGCCACTGTGTCCTCGTGCTTCCTGTGGAGGGCAGAATGTTCTCCCCACAGAGGTGGCCTGGGGCAAGCAGCTGGGGAGCTCAGTGTCCCTGCCCTGGCCTGGAGAAGGGGAGAGGCCAAGGGGCAGGCTGGCCCATTCATGTGGCCTGGGGGCAGTGTAAGTGCCCCATCCCAACAAATGCATCCTGGCCAGGCGCTGGGGCGAGGCGAGCTGGTGGAAGCAAGAGGCCCGGCGCCTGGGTTTCCAAGAAGGCTGGCAGGGGCCCACCTGGCCCTGGCCCAGCCTCAGACAGGGCCGCCTGGGAAGGAGTCACGCACCAGCACCTGGGGGCTGCGGGGGCTGCAGCTGAGGAGGGTCCCAGGCCACAGGGCTGATGGCGGGGCATGCAGGAGAAAAGGGAGGAAAGTCAGTCTGTGGTTGAGGTTTTGGGGAATGCTCCAGGGGGTGTTGTATGTAAAGTATGTGTGTGATTGTGTGCCTGTGTGTGCAGGTGACTGTGTGTGCTTTGCGTGTGTGACTGTGTCCGTGTGCCTGTGTGTGTGTGTGTGTGTGTGCGCGCGTGTGTGTCCCCGAGTTGAGTCTGGATAAACCACATCAGCCTGGAGGGTGTGGCCCATGTCGGCTGCCCCCCTCCTTGCCCTCATCTGTGATCATGGCAACGGGAAGAAACAGCAGGGAGAGTCAGGAAAGGGCTTGTCACCCGGTTTTTGAGGGGGGCCCCCTGCCTGGCAGGGGGCAGGTGGGGGTGTGTGGGGGTGGGGCAGTGAGAAGAAGCATTCCAGCAAGTGTCCTGCATTCGACAAAGTGCCAGGCAGGGCCGGGGGTGGGGGCGGACCAACAGAAACATGGGCAGACGTCTGCCCTGTGGGACACATACCCGAGACACCCCATCCGACACCCCGAAAGACGAGCCCACCGGCATGGTCAGTGCCTCCCTCCCACCCACAGGCACCGACAGGCATGCCACCTCCCTCTGCTCTACGAGCCTGTCCAGGCCCCCGGCGCCCTGGCACCCCTCAGGCCCCTCCACTGAAGGTGGAGGTGCCCGTGACTGGCACCCTGCAGCCCTCTACCCTGCAAACACCCCACGCAGGAGCAGCTGTGGCCTCCAGCCCAGAGGCGAGCAGTGTGTGCAGTTCCCCACCTCCCCAAGAATGGCCTGGGCCCTGGAGGGGGCTGGGCCCCAGAGGGGGGCTGGGGGCCGGCACCAGGCAGAGAGGGGGGGTGGGCCCAAATGTAATCGTGGGTGTCACAACTGGCCAGGGGGTGTGGGTGGGGTTCAAGGATGGGGGCTAGACCCCATCAGTGTCCTCCAGGACCCAGTGCTTCCTGAGCTTCAGTAGGGGGCAGGGCATTGAGATGGAGCCCCCCCCCATGCTTTCCTCCCCTCGCCCCAGTGCCAGGCAGAGAGTGGGGAGATGGTGGTGGGGTGGGCCTGAGGCAGGTGAGGTGGGGACCCAGCAATGGCCTGAGTGGGGTGCAGGGGGTGGTGGTGGGGAGGCCTGGAGCCCCTGGGACCCAGCAAGTGTGGCCTCCACCACCCACCACAGGGACCTGAGCTGGTGGGGTCCAGAGGTGAAGTTGTGTTTTGCTAGATGGGGGGCTGCTGAAGGGAGGGACCATGGTCGGGGGGCAGGGGCAGGAGGGGCTGTTGGGGAGGGCAGCAGAGGCATTTTTGGCTGGCAGTGCCCAGGAGGGCAGGGATTCCCTGAGAAGGCCAGTACCCCACTGTGGCCCCAGGCCTGGGCTAAGATGGGAGGTGCCCTCTGCCCCTCCCTCCACGTGAGCCTGAGGGCCTCTTACAGGTGTCTCAGGTGAGGGCAGCAATGGACAGCCTGACCCCGCAGGCCGGGGTCGCGCGGGCCAGCGCCAGCCTCTTCCGCCCTCCCACAAGCTGGTGGGGCGGCGTGGGGGCATCGCGCAGTCTCCACCTGGCACCAGGAGGCGTCGTGCCGGCATCCGCCTGACCTGGGCCGCCGGACTGGGGCGGCCCCCGCCCAGCTGGGGAGCTTCCCGCAGAGATAAGCACCTCCTGCTGCTCCCTGCCCCGCAGCCCTGGGGGCAGAGGGGCTGCTCCCACCCGCGCCTCTTCCGGAGTCCCCGGTGGGGACTTCCCGGGGAGGGCCGGGGGAGGGCTTGCAGAGGCTAGGCTGACCCGCGGGGTGGGGGCGGCTTCCTGCTTCCGCGTGGGAGGGTGGCAGAGGGGGTACTCGGGGGCGGGCTACCGGGCTGGGCTCCCGCAGGTGCCCCCAGTGCTGACTCGGGGAGGGTGGGGCCGACTTGTGCATGGACAAACACGCTAATTTGCATCTACTCACACTTTAGAGCTTGAATTGAAATTCAAAAAATCTTTCTTGTGGGACGTGTTGTGCGGGTGTGATATATTTATTAAATTATACAGTGTAGTTGGACTTAGTAAGGGGACCATGGTTTTCACCTGACTGGCAAAGGATTCCGTGGAACAAAAAGAGTTAAGAACCCCTGCTTTAGAGGCTGCACCCCCTCCACGGCTCCTACAGGTCTGGGGGCTATAGCGGCTCCTCCCCTACCCCACCCCCACCCCCACCCTCACCCCACCCTGCCGCTGCAGAGCCCCCAGCGAGAGGCCGGGCATGGGCCCACTCGCAGCCTGGGTCCTCCCAGATCCCCTGCGTCCTGCCCTGTCTCCCCCAGACCCGCTTCCCGCCCGGAGGCGGGGTGGACTAGATGGCCTTTCTGGGCAGGGTCAGTCTGGAGCCGAAGTCCCCGGGGGCCAAGTCTCAGACTCAGGGGCGGGGCGCGAGGGGCGGGGTCTCCAAAGGGGCGGCGCACGGGGGTCCCTGAAAGGCGAGCACCCTGGGGGACCCACCCAGTCCGCGCAGTCCGCCCGCATCGCGCTAGCCGCCGTCGCAGCAGCCCGGACCGGCGCCGCCATGCCCAAGTGCCCCAAGTGCGCCAAGGAGGTGTACTTCGGTGAGCGCAGCCCCACGCGGAAGCGCAGCCCGGGGCGGAGGGCGGGAGCTGGGCGCACGCAGTTGGGCCGGGTCGCCGGAGACTCCTGGGAGCCCTGCCCGCGGTCGCCTGGGTGCGAAGGCCGAGACCCCCTCGCGCCAGAGCTGCCTCGCTGCCCCCAGCCCTGCGCGCAGGCGTGGGGTGGTCCCGCTCGCTCTGCCCGCCCCGGGTTCCGCTGTCTATGGGTCTCGCCGGCTCTCCCCGTCTCTGACCTGCGGTCTTTACATCTCTGGGTCCCAATGTCTCTTCCTGCTCCGGGCTCCCCGTTTCTGTGCCCACCCCTCGGGCGCGCCCTGGGCGGGGTCCCCGCGGGTAGTACAGAACGCCGGGCTCCGCCGCCCCTCCCAGAGCTAAGGAGAAACGCACGCGGAAACTGGCGCTGGGGCTGCGTCCCCTTTCCTATCCTCCCGCCCGAGGTCGGCCCGCGCCCGCCGCCGGAACGCCGCCCCTGGGGAAGAGTGGGAGGAAGCGCCCGGGTCACCGATGCCAGAGGCCAGGGTTAATCCCGGCAGAGTCCACTGCCCCAAGCCCTGTGACCCTCAACCCCCCAGGCCCGCGCAGCGCCCCCTGCATCCTCCAGCCCCACCCAAGCTCTCTGGGGCGTGGCCAGGGCCCGGCAACGGGAAGTGCCCCAGGGCCCTGCGCCCCCTCCCCTTGTTAGGCTGGATTGGCCGAGAGGACTGGAGGTGACCCCCCCACCCACTCACGAGATCTTAGGGTGGGCGGCGAGGCTCGCGGGAGCGGGCGAGACCGTGGCAGGGGTGACCTGGAGGGAACAAGAGGCCAGTGCCGGCGGGCAGGGACGGGGTGGGGGTGGGGGCCATATGCTGCGCGCTGTGGCTCATGCTGGGTCTCTACAGCCGAGCGAGTGACCTCCCTGGGGAAGGACTGGCATCGGCCCTGCCTCAAGTGTGAGAAATGTGGAAAGACCCTGACCTCTGGGGGCCACGCCGAGGTAAGCCTGGAGCTGGGTGGTCCAAGACTTGCCGGAGAGTGGCAGGGGTGAGGCCCCTTCTCACAGTCCTTCTCTCCACAGCATGAGGGCAAGCCCTACTGCAACCACCCCTGCTACGCGGCCATGTTCGGGCCCAAAGGTATGCTCCCTGTCACCTCTGACCCAGCCCCCCACACCCCCCCACAGCCCCTGGCACCCCCTAACCTGCCTGCTCTTTTCTCTGCAGGCTTTGGGCGGGGAGGAGCTGAGAGTCACACTTTCAAGTAAATGCAGGTACAACCCCTCCCAGCCCAGAGCCAACCCACCTGTCCTCAGGTCACCCCAACCTGAGTGAGGTCTGACCTCTCCTAGGCGGGCGGAGGGAGTGTGGGAGAAGGCCATGCTCACCTGTCTGTCTCTCTTTGCACAGGTTGTGGAGTTCCCTGCTGCCCGGCTGCCCACCATGCCACAGCACCCCACTCAAACCCCCCTAGCAGAAGCCAGGCTTCATCCCCAGGTCCCCACAGTGCCCATATAGCCCCTCCCCCACTCAATAAATCCCAGACTCTGAGGGCTTGTGGCCCATGTGTGTGTGTGTTGGGGCGAGTGCAGCCGCAGCTGGGGGGTCTGACTCCAGGCTCTGCCAGGTGCAAGTCAGCTGCAGCTCACACTAGTTCTCTGAGAAGCTTTTGGGGACTCCTGGCCTGCCCTGTCCCACCCACTTCCTGCTCCCCAGTGCCTTGGTCTCCTTCCGGCCCTCCCTCCACACCCCTGCAGGGGAAGCCATAGCTGAAGAGGCGGCACAGCCTGTCCACCCTGCCCAGGGACTTACCAAGTGACTTGTGGCCCCAGTGGGGAATCCGCGGCCTCCATTTGCTGTGCAGCCAGGGCCGGGCCTGCAAGGAAAGGGCCCAGGAGGGCTGCCCAGGCTCGCATGTGGCCTCAGTCCATAGGGCTGTGGTGGAGGTCCTGGGAGCCTGAGCTCAAGGGCCACGGAGAAGCAGTCGAGGTGGCTGTGGGCGTTGGTGTGTGAGTGGGTGAAGGAGACTCTTGGGGCCCCAGAATTGTTGGGGAACTCCCAAGGTGGGAGCCACAATGAAGTCGGGGGGTACTGGGTTCCTCTAGGCTCTTGGCTATGTCACACGAAAGGAAACAGGCCCGTTTAGTTAGGCCAGTAAAAAGTTGCCTGAAAAACGAGGAAAAAGAACAGAAGTACACGCAAGATGTGGGTGTGGGCTCTTCAAGGCAAGGAGAGAGCATTTGGGGTTGGGGGCTGCCTTTATCAAGCCGTTCTTCCCTCCTCCCCTTTCCTAATGTTGGGGAGGGGCCCCAGCTGTTCGCTGTTCTGATTGGGGGCCTCCCAGTCCCCACCTGTTAGCTCTCAGGGGCCCAATGGTGAGGCCTTTTATTTGGAGGTATCCTGGGCCTCCCCTTGACCCCCAGAAGAGTTCCAGATGGGACCTCATGGCCAGGGTCTCGGAGAGGAGAGGTCTTTCCAGCTTCCTTCTTAGTAGCAGCCTTCCCTCGGGGGCTTTCTGGGCAGGGTCCCACAGCCATGGCCTCTGCCGGGTCACAGCTTCACAGCTGGGACTCCTCCTCTTTTCCGACTCTAACCTGCCTCAGCAGCACTTTGGATGGCTGAGGGGAGGGGCGGGGGAGGGGCAGGGCTGGGATGCAGGTGTCCTTTGATGGGGGGCAGGGGGAATTTGGGGTGCTGGTGACACCTGGTGGCCAGAATGGGTGCTGCAGGGTAGAGAGTGGGTGGGCAAGGACAATCTGCCCTGAGCACTTGCGGAGAGGGCTGTCAGTCCAGATGGGGGCAGACACGGGGTGAGTGCTCAGAGAGCTGAGACCAGGAAGAGTGGGGGTGCACGCCGCACAGGAGGTCCCGAGAGAGAAAGGGCCCACTGGGTTAAAAACCAGTGTATCTGGAACCAAACGGGCAGGGTGAGGAGTGTGGTCTTTATGCTGGAGGCTGCAGGGAGCTATGAAGGGTGCTAGGCAGAGGGTGGCCCAAAAGTCCCTGGGGCTGCTGTGTAGAAAGGAAGGCTGGGCCAGGCTGGGAGCCTGTGCTGGTCCCAGCCTGAGGGGAAGGTAGACCCTGGAGGGAAGGACTGATGGTGGCGGTGAGGGGCTCGTGTGGGCCTCCACCACGTTGCTGGAGGGTTGGGGCTCTCAGGCTGGAAGAGGGGTGAGAAGGGCCACTTGGGAGATGAGCGTGGTGTGGGGCTGGCTGTGCATGGTCATTTGGGACGAGGCTGCCCACTGGAGCTCCCTGGAATGCAGGGAAATGAGAAATGGCCCACTCAGGGTGGGGGCACTGCAAGGGCAGGGGGACGCAGGAGGGACCTGGGAAGGAGGCCAAGCTAGGGCTACCTGGAGAGGGTTAGTGGGGGGTGGGGTGGAGCAGCAGGTAGAGGAGGTGGCCAGGGCACTTCCGGTGAGTTCCCTAGCTGGGGAGGATGGGACAGGGCTTGGTTGGGAAGGCTTGGGGGTGGGGGTGGGGGTGGGTCCAGAGAGAGCTGATTTTTTTTCTCTTTGCTTCCCTCTTCCTCCTCCCTCCCTTTTCTTGTCTTTACATCTTTATTGAAGTATCATGTACCTACCATAAAATTCACTCATTGGAAGCGTACATTGGGGTTTTAACAAACTTAGAGTGTGTAACCACCACCATAATCGGTCAGAACTTTCCACCACCCCCCCAGCTCCTTCCAACCTGCTTGCTGTTTCCAGTGTTTGCTCATCACGTGGCTAGCACAACGCCATACGGGCTTTTGCACCTGGTTTTATTGTGGACTGCTCTGGGTTCTGGGTCTCTAGGTGCTTGGCTATGCCGCATACAAGAATTTTAGGGCACGCCATAGGGTAGGCAGGGAGTAAAGAGTTTATCAAGAAACAAGGAAAGAAAACTGTGCACAACCCCAGACAAGGTTGTGGGCATGCGAAGGGGTGAGCCATAAGCGGGGCCCCTGGTTAGGCCTTTTTAAGACCTTTCCCCCTGTCCTTTCCCAATGTTGGGGGGGGGCAGCTGTTTGCTGTTCTGATTGCCTTACAGGCCCCACCTGTTAGTTCTGAGGCGCCCAAGGATGAGGCCTTTTGTTTGGAGTTTCCAGGATCCGTGGGGAGGCCTGACTGGAGTTATTTGGAGCTTTCCCTTGACCCCAGAAGTAGCTCCAAATGGGCCCCCCTGGCCAGGGTCTAGGTGGGGCCTTTCTGGCTTTCTTAGTAGTAGGGGGTTTCCTGGCGGGGTCTCACGGCCGTGTTCTCTGCCAGGTCCAGCCCCCTTCCTTCACTTCCTACCCTAACCTGCCTCAGTTTCTTTCACTGAGAATACAGCTTCTGGGCCTCACCCATGCCGAAGCCTGGATCAGTCCCCTGCTCATTTTTGCTGCTGAACAGTGCTCCATTGCGTGGACATCCGCATCCTGCCTACCCAGTCGCCAGCGGACGGGCTTTTGGCCATTGGGACTAAAGCTGCTGTGGACTCTCGCCCGTGTCTCTGTGGGCACCTAAGGTGTCCCTCATTTGGGGTAGATGCCTGGAGGGCTGGCCCGGGCGGCAGGTGGACGGGGACCTGCGGGGGCGAGGGGGCCGCCAGCTTCCCTCCCGAGGGCTCACTCTCCCCCGAGGAAGGGGCCACGCGGCCCGCCCCCGGCCCGGTCCGCAGGAGCTGAGTCGTCGCCCTCGCTCTACAGCCCTGGGCGGCGGCGAGGGGGCCTGGGCGCCGGGACCCGGGAGAGGCGGCGGCTCGGGCCGCTCGGGGCGCAGAGCCGCCACCGCGCCGGACCGAACGCACGACGCAGCGCCTCGGCTGCTGACTGGGCGCGGGCCGGCGGCGCTGGCGGCGCGGGGCGGTGCTCGATTGGGCGCGGGGCGGCGGCGCTGATTGGGCGCGGGGCGGTGCTCGATTGGGCGCGGGGCGGTGCTTGACTGAGCGCGGGGCGGTGCTTGGTTGGGCGCGGGACGGCGCTGACAGGGCGCGGGGCGGTGGCGCTGATTGGGCGCGGGGCGGTGCTGACAGGGCGCGGGGCGGTGCTTGATTGGGCGCGGGGCGGCGCTGACAGGGCGCGGGGCGGCGGCGCTGATTGGGCGCGGGGCGGTGCTGGCTGGGCGCGGGGCGGCGGCGCTGATTGGGCGCGGGGCGGCGGCGCTGGCTGGGCGCGGGGCGCGGGGCCGTCCGAGGGAGGCCCGTACTCGGCTGCATGGGGCGGCGGCGGCGCGGGGTCCACCAGGCACGCGGGGCCGGGTCGGGGGCCCTGCCCGAAGCCATCGCCGCGCTGAGCCGAGCGCTGCCCGCTGGGCCCAGCCCTGAGACCTTCCGCCGTGCCAAGTTCGACCGCCCAGAGGCGGTGAGGCCCGCGGGGCCGGCGGCCGGGCCGGAGGAGGGCCCAGGTGGGCGCGGGGAGGCGGGCCGGGGCCCGCTGACTGCGCGCCGTGACCCCGCAGGCCCCCGCGCTCTGGCAGCTGCTCTCCCAGGTGCTCTCCCCGCCCGCGGAGCCACGCGCCGCAGCCGCGCTGGCCCCTGGTAAGCCCCTGGCGGCCACGCCCGCCACGCCTAAGCGCCGCCCTCCTGTCCTGGGTGGTCCCTGGCCGGGAGCCCGTCCCCTCTGAGCCCCCGTCGTGGTGCCCAGGCCGCGGGCGCCGGCCCCGCCCGAGCAGCCTGTGCGGGGTCGTGCGCCGGCGCAGCTGACCCGGCCCTGTCGCCGCAGAGGCTCGGGCCCGCCTCGTGAAGGCCGCCCTGCGCTGCCAGGGCTACCCGCGGCCGGCGCTGGCCCAGCTCCCCGAGGATGGCTCCCAGGGAAGCCGCGAGCTGCTGCTGGCGCTGTCCTGGCTGCTGGCTCGTGGGCCCCTGCTTGAGCGGCTGCTGGCCCGGACCCGCGTGCGGCTGGGTGACGAGATGGCCGTATGCGAGGTGGGTGAGGGGTCCGCAGGCGACACCGGGTTGGCATGCGCGGCCACACCAGGCCTCGGGACCTGTGGCCAGGGCCACTGCTTTGGGTGGAGGACAAGGCTAGGCCCAGCCTCCCTGTGTCCCTCTCTCTTCCTCCTCCATCCTCCCTTTTCCCTTCTTCCTCCCTCTCCCTCTGTCCTCCCTCTTCACGTCCCACTCTCAGGCCTCAGAACAACTGTAGTTGTTTTTGTCCAGCTGTCCTGATCGGAGCTCTGGGTCCAGGCTGGCCTGTCCACTGGGCTCCCTCTACTCTCTTGTCCTCTTTCAGGGCATTCCACGGGTGTCCCCCAGGGCCAGCCCAGCTTTCCCCTGGGCACCTTGAGACCCACAGCTCACATTCCCAGGGGCTCCTTTCTCTTTTTCTTGCACCCAGGGTGTTGGGGTCTCCACTGGGGGTGTGGGAACAGAGCCTCACCCTTGTCCCCCCCAGTGTGAGGACCCAGCCTATGACGGGACTAGCGCTGGCCTGCCTGCACCGCATGTAGAATTGGGTCTCCGTGTGGACGTCCGCCACGTGCAGTGGCTGATGGGAAAGCTGCGGCTCCGGTGGCGAAACCTGGTGTCCAGCCAGCAGGAGCAGTGTGCCCTCCTCAGCAAGGTAGCCCCCTCAGCCCCTGTCCCTGCCTGGTGGGGCCTGGGCCCTCGGCTGGATGCAGGGCTGATGGGTTTGGGGTACTGCCCTGGGGTGGCCTGGGTCTGGGGTGGAGGCACAGAGCAGGACAGAGCCGGGGCAGCTCTGGGGCAGGAGCCAGGTGGGTGCAGGGCCAGCATTGCTCAGCAACCTGGCCTGGTGGAAGAAGCCTTTTCACGAGTGGTCAGTAGACTGACCGTTCTGAAGCGATGGAACAGGCTCTGGGCTGTGGTGCACGCCCCTGGCCTTGCCGTACCACAGGGCCCCTCTCATGGCCTTCTGTCCGCCACGGGACCATTTTTGCTTTGCGCCACTTCCCTGAGCCTGGCATGGTGTCTAGTGCAGGAGAGACGACGGGGAAGCAGGGGCGAACCCCACACCATGGTACCCCAGCAGGGAGCTGGGGAGTGGGAGGCCATGGGTGGGGTTCCTGCGTGCTGACCTGTGCAGACTTGGACAGGGCGTGCCCCTCTGAGCCCTCGACCTGCTGTGGGTGGCCCTGGCGGGTGGGACAAGGAGTTGCTGGGGTGCTTCTTGAGGCTCGTGCAGGGAGGAGGTGCTCCCTGCCCAGCTGGGGTCTGTGTCTTGTCAGGTCCACTTGTACACCCAGGGCTGCCACAGCGACCGGAGCCTTGGCCACCTGTCTGCCACCGAGACAGAGCTGCTCAGGGACCCGGAGGGCGGCCGGCAGGTGAGGCTTGGCTGCAGGGGCCTGAGAGAAGGCCACGGGGTGCTGTCCCTGCCCCTCGCTGGTGGGGCTGTTCTTGGGCTTTGAGCTGGGGGTGTCTTAGGCATCTGCCAGAGGTCAAGGCTTGGCTTTGTGTAGGCACCCACGGCTGCATGTGGGCACCCGTGGCCGTGTGTGTGGGCACGTGGCTGCATCTGTGGCCGTGTGTGGGTGCTGTGGCCGTGCGTGGGCACGTGGCTGTGTGTGGCTGTGGGCTTGGCCACGCGTGCTCGTGGCTGTGAACGTGTGCGTGGCCATGTGTGTGGCCATGTGTGCTCGAGGCCATGGCCATGCATGCAGCCAGGACAGACAGGCCTAAGAGGCAGTAGCTTCTGGGTTTGGCCTGGCAAAGGGGTATGGGGCAGCTCCGTGGCGCCACTGGAATTGCTGGACACCAGTCCAGGATCCAGACTGATGGTGTTGCTGCCTCGAGGCCATGGGGATCTGTCACCTGGGGATGCGGAGGGCGGGGGGGGGTGTCTCGCCCGGCCACATGGGCCATGTGTGGTCTCGCCATGGGCACCGATGACCATGCTGGAAGCAGGTTGCTGCCCAGGGCCCCGCCCAGCCCATGGTGGGCACAGCACTTTCTGGGCAGGCCTGTTAGGGCTCTGGGCAGACCCAGACAAGGCCCAGCTCAGTTCTGGGTGTCCTGGCCCTTGACCCCAGTGGGTAGGTATCAGGGTCAGCCCAGCACTGGATCCTCCCAGGAGGTGTCCATTCCTCTTGCCCTGTCTTTGTGGACTTTCTTCCCTGCTCCTTGTCAGGGTCCATCTGCCAGCCTGACCCTTCCTCTGGGCTGGCATGGTCCAGAGTCTTGGGACAGCCCAGGGCTGGCCGTCACTTGCCGCTGGGCACTAGCTGTCCTGAGATGAGGCTGGCACTGCCTGGCCCCGGGGCTCAGGGCTGCTGCATCTCCTCCCTCCCACAGCCCCAGAGGCTCGGCTCCAGCTCTTGGCCATGTGTCTAGGCGTCTTTGTGCTTGGGCTGGTTTGGAGGCAGGGATCTGAGGGTCAGAGGCAGACGGCCCTGGCTCTGCTCTCTGTCTCTGCCATCCGTGTGGACTTCGGCCGCAGCAGCTGCCTGGCCGATTCTGCCCCAGACAGCCCCTCAGGGCTCTGGCTACCCGCTCGGCCCTGTTGGCCGGCTTCCCTGCAGAAGCTGGCTGGGCCCTGGCGTAGGGCCTGTGCGGGTCCCCGCCGTGCTGGGGCAGCGTCTGGGTGTCCCTGGGCACCTTTGGGTGTGTTTCCTCCTTGATGATGACTCAGCGTGGGCTGGCTGCTTGCCCTCCCCCTACCTTGCTGCTGTGCCCCGCCCCTCCCAGTTCCCTGCCCCTGCTGTGTGCCCCGGCCTCTGGGCTGGAGCATAACAGAGGCCGCTTCAGCTCCAGGGGGTAGGGCAGGGCCAGAGCCTGGCCTCTGGCAGAGTGGGGGTGGGCGGCGAGTCCCCCCTTCCCCTGCAGGCTTGTGTGTGGATGCTGCAGGACAGCGGACGGTGGTAGCCGGGGGACGGGGCCATGGTGGGACCTCCCACAGTTATAGAGAGGGAGCAGGCAGAGCCTGGTCCCAGGTACCTGATGGGCCTGTCCTCTGGGGACGGGTCCCAGAAGCTTCTGGAATGACCCATGGCGGATGAGTGAGCAGCCAGGAGAGCATCCGAGCCCCTGGGTGGCTCCCTCTGGCCCCTGGCTGGGCCTTTAGTCTTCTGCTTATGTGCACTGTGGCATGAAGGAGGGGTTTGGGCAGGTGGGCAGCAGAGGCCCCCGGAGCCCCCTGGAGCCCCAGTGGGAAGGAGGGCTGAGCCCCGAGTTGAACCTTGGAGGCTGCGTGGAGGTATATGGGAACTGGGAGAGGCGGTGTGGGGTGACTCAGGGCAGTGGGCAGCAAGTGGTGGCTGGCCTGGTCTGTGCTGGGTGTTGCCCATGGCAGGGGTCCCAAGGCTGGAGGGAGACCCCAGTCCAGGGCAGCGAGGTGCCAGGGAGGGGGTGTGACCCTGGGGTGTGGGGAGGCCTTATCGTGTCTTGGGGTTCCTGACAGCTGCGGGTTGCGTTGCAGCTGCTGCAGGCGCTCGAGCAGGAGAATGCGCAGCTGGAGGCTGCTGTGGACTGGCGGCACCGGGAGCTGGTCTTCTGGCAGTGGATGGTGAGGACTGTGTGGCTGCCCCACCCTTTCTGGGGTCTGTGCTCTTTCTGGCCTCCAGCACCACAGCCCCATGGTGGTGGGAGGGGACCCCGTTTCCCAGGCAGGAAGCGCAGGCTCAGAGGCTGCACCTCAGCTGCTGGCTCCAAGCTAGGGCTCCTTCCTGGGGTGCAGCCCCCCGACTCCTGGCTCCCTGCCATCCTCCCTGTGCCTGTAACTCAGATACTGGCTAGTCTCCCTGACACACCTGGGTCCCCGTGGCGAGGGTGCCAGGCTTCCTGACCACTGATCTTCCCGGGGGCTGCAGGCACTGGCCTGTTGGTGGCTGCACTCTGTGCTGGGCTGGGGTGGGCAGGAGCTGAGGGCCTTCAGTGAGACTGCGGCCAGCGAGCTGGCTCTGCCGGTCCCATCCCCCTGGGGTGCCCGGGGGGTCTTGGGAGCCTCTTAGTGTCCTGGCCACAGGGCTGGTTTGCTCTCATCGCCACGGGACCCTCAGGTGCTCCCTGACATCCTCCTTGGAGCCTCCGGCTGCCGACGCCCCCAGGTGCCCCAGGACCCATGCGCTGGCAGCTCGCGGTTCATGCCAAGTGCCCCGGGGAGCTGGCCTTCGTGGAGCCCCCATGTCGGGCACGCAGCACCCCTGGTTTCCAGCCCCTCGCACACTTGTCCCGCACAGGCCTGTCAGGCCCCGTTTTACTACACGCCTATCTGACTCACACACGTGCAGCCTGGGGCGCGAAGGCCGAGGGTCCATTCTGCCCGGGGCTGGGTGTGGTTGCCCAGGGGCAGCCCAGAGCCGCTCTGGGCCCCCGGCTGGCAGCTCCCGAGCTCGGCCTGAGCGCTGCCTTTACTCGGGGTCAGGGCCGCCCTGGGTCCAGGGGGGCTGGGCAGGGGTGCTGGTGGCGCCAGGCCGGCTGGGATGCACGGCTGAGCACCCCTCCAAGTGGGCTGGGGGCTCCTGGCCCCTTGGGAGGTTGACGCTGCTATTCTCTGACTGGCCTCTTCTCTGGCTCGGGGCCGCAGCCCTCTGTGGCCTGGCCTTTGCGCCCTTTTGGACGTGGCGCCTGCCGGCCTGGTGATGGCCGTCCAGCTCGCCGTGTAGCCTCGGCGCTGGGGGCCGGGCCTGGTGTGTGCGGCCCAGGGGTGACCGCCTCACTGGCCAGCCCACCCAGGCGACAGCCCTGCACCGTGCTCTGCAGGACACGGTCCTGGACTCCTGCCCCGCGCAGCCCCCTGACGCCGCGCCACAGCCCGTGTTTCTGCCCAGGATCCCCGGCAGGGGTGCCGGGCACTGGGGGTTGCTGGCAGGGGACCTGCAGGTCCTTGGAGAGGAGCTGCGGGCAGCCGCACGGCCCCGGCGCGCGGCGTGGGAGGCGCAGGTGAGCCGGCTGGGGGTCCCCTCCGCTGTCGGCCTCGTTCCTCGCAGGGCTTCCTTCTCACCCCCGACAACCTGCAGGTGCTTCTCACCCTGCCGGCTCCCCTGGGGGGAGGGTGCTTCCGCCGGAACCCCTCAGGCATGCTCCGCGGTGAAGCCCTGGCCCCTCCCCGCGGCTCAGCAGGCTCCTGGGGCTCCCGTCAGGGGTCTTGCCCACTCTTCTGGGGTGTTCTCCGTGCAGAGACACGTCTGCACCGTGCCAGCCCCACCCGGGGGCTCTGTCCCCACCTTGCCTCCGAGCTGCACACGCCCCCCGGGTGCCCAGGGTGCTCCCTGCTCTGCCTCTGGCTGTGCGGTGGCCCCCACAAGGTGTGCCGGACCTGTTCGGCACCCTCCCCTCAAGTTTTGCCACACTTGACTCTTCAGTTTACTCTTTCTGAAGCATTTTAAAAAACTGCGGGTGTGGTTTCCCCACTGAAATCTTCATTCAGCACTGCCTGCGCCTGCCCGCCCCTGGGGCGCCCTCGTCGGCACCCCCGGCTGCCCCGTCCCCTGCTTCCTCACTGTGCTGGGCCACGGTGCAGGGCTGTCGCCTGGGTGGGCTGGGCTGGGCACACCCTCCCGGCAGTGGCGAGGACGAGGCCTGCGCTGTGGTCGTTTCCCTTTCTGGGAGTCCCACACGTGGAGTAGCGCTTAAGCAGAGCCCACCCTTGGGGCTGGGCCCACGGCTCCCAGGCTCAGCCATGTCCCTGTGCCCCCCAGCCCCTCGGACCACGTGGGTCTGCAGCAGGCAGGAAACCAGTTGGACCGTGGTGTGGGTGATAGGAGGCTGGGCTGGACCCCACAGTGGACATGTCCCTAGGGGCCTGGCTCCCTGGGTGCAGCCCCTGCTCCCATCAGCTGGGGAACCCTGAGGTGGGGCAGGGACAGGACCGAGGCTGGTGACCTGCTCCAAGGCCACAGGGCTGGGGCCAGGCTGTGCCTGGTCCTGCTGGAGCCCTGCGGCCACTGGCTTAGGGCCCGGGCGCCTGCTGAGGGCTGGGCAGGTGGCTGGGACGGGACCTTGAGCTGGCCCTGGGCAGGTCGGGGTGCTGGCGCCTGGGCCCTGGAGCGCCGCGGGGACGGTGGCTGGGTGGCCTGCTGGGCTTGATGCTCCGAGCACCGTCTTCTCCGTGCAGGTTCGAGGCCAGAGCCGGGATCCTGCGTGGAGCGCCACGTGCCAAGCCTTGCGGGAGGCTGTGGGGCAGGAGCTGGCGGCCCTGCGGCAGGCCTGGGACCGCGGCGGGGTTCCGGCCCAGCGCCACGGGCCCCACCGGCTGGTGCGGAGTGAGCCCGGGGCACTGGCCGGCCGGTGCCTGCAGGCTGCCGAGGCGGTCCGGGTGCTGAGGAGCAAGGAGGCCTGCTTGGAGGTGGTGCTGCGGCAGCTGCGGGCGCAGTGTCGGCAGGAGCTGGCCAGGCTGGCAGGGACCCTGCCTGGCGTCATCTGGATCCCGCCGCCGGGACGCTGAGGCCGCCTGATGCACCGTCCTTGGCGGCCCTGGGGACGATGGGCGCAGGCCCCCGAGCTGCACTCACTCCAGGCTGGGGCTGTCGCGCCCCACCAGGGCCCAGCCCCTTGGCCAGCGGCACTGGGTGGGTGTGGGCTCCTGGCACCCCCAGGAGGTCACGAGAGGCCTGGCCTGGTGGCCGTGGGTCTTTGGGGCTGGGGTGGGCTCAGAAATAAATCATGAAGGCCTCCCTGTGGGGACAGGAATGCTGGGTGACCCTCTGTGACCCTTTTCTGTCTGTCTGGAGATGAAGTGGGAAGGGCGGAGCTCGGGCCCCGGGCACCGACACACCAGGGGGGCAGGCAGGTGTGGCCAAGGCCGGGCACGTGGGGGGCTGGTGGGCACTGGAGAGTTGAGTGTGCTCTGCAGCTCTGTGGGCAACAAGGGACCCTGGGGGCTGCTGCAGAGGGTCAGGGCCCCCAGGCCGAGGAGCCAGTATGCCTGGCCTCCCTGACTTGACTGCCTGGGATGCCCCCTCCCTCCCAGCCCTGCCCCCATACTGGGCCAAAAATGTGCCTGGTGTGTGTGCAAGTGAGCGAGCATGTGTGTGTCTGGTGCGTGTGTGAGCGCATACACGTGTTTGCCCGGTGTGTGCCTTATGTGTGCCTGGTGTGTGTGGGTATGTGGGGCACAGACGAATCCCCGGCGGGTCCTGCCCATATCCTGGGCACGTGGGTGTGAGGGAAGGACAGAGGTGCTTTGTTTGGGAGGCTTCCCGGCGGGCTCAGCCTGGCCCTGACAAAGCAGCGCCTGTGTCCCGGGGAAGTGCCCCCAGCCCACCGGATGGCCCCTTGCCTGTCCCGGAAGGCTCAGCCCTGCAGTGCCCAGCCCCCACCCTGCCTCTACACCTGGCACCCCTCTGTTCCCAGAGCCCACCGGGGACCCCCTGGCTGGGGCTTGTGCCCCAGCTCCGCCCTTGCCCAGGCCCCCACCCCGCCCCTCATCCTGGGCTCCCTGCTGCACTCTCACACCCTCGTTCTGGAGACAGGCCTGCGTAGAGCCGTGCCCGACGGTGGGTGTGTGCCCACTGGCTGTTGCGCCAGCCTGTCCCGCTGGCCTTGGGAACTCGGGGCTGAGGATGTGCCCTTCCTCAGAAAGACCTGTAGCTTCAGAGCCATCCTGGTCAAAGGTCAAAGTGATACCTGTGTATCAGGGCATGCGCCTGTCTGGAACTCCAGACGTGGGTTCTAAGTGCACTCCGGAGAAGAGGCGCCCGGGAGCCGTGAAGACAACTGAGGCTCACGAAAGCTGCAGTGATGGAGGGAGACGGTGGATGCCTGGCCTTGGCCTCTTGCACTGCTGGGGTAAGTGCCTAAAGACTTGGCAGCTTGAATCAACACCCATCCACAGATCTGTGACATCGTGGTGTTGGGTCTGCAGTGGTGTCGGCCGGCTGTGTGCCCCGTACCGGGCTTGCTGGGTCGCTGGCCGAGCTCAGGTCCCCTGGCTGTCAGCTGGGGCCGCCCGTGGCTCCAGAGGCCTCTTGGCCCTTGCCGCTGCCTCCATGTTTGAGCCGGCAGCAGGACATGGCGTTCCCCTCATGTTGCCATCTCCCTCTGCCTCTCTCTTCTACCTTCAGAGCCCTTTAAGCCCCCTGGGCCCCTTTCCCCAAGGCTGGGGCCATCTTCCCATCTGAAGATGCCCTGAACTGTTGGTGGGACAGCTTCAAAGGCCTGCGACCTGGGCTGATGACCTCGGGAAGGTCCTGCCCACGCCCAGGCTGGAGCATGCAGGAGGCCCAGGCCAGGTGGACGCTTGGTGCTTGGCCAGGGACCAGGAGAGGGGCAGGAGTGGGGGCAGGAGCGGAGTCAGGGCCTCAGGCCAGCGGACAGGAGCGTGTCTGTGTGAGGAAAGTGCAGTTAGTCTGCGGCATGGCAGACCCCCAGGTGCTGTTCCTGGTGGAGGCAACGAAGGAATAATTGTGCTTGGATTAGGGAGTGGTTGTTGGAGGTAGCTGTGCTAGCTGTGAAAGGACACTACACACCTGACTCTATCAAAAGCAGAAATTTCTGCTTACCAAGAACACCGCAAAGATGATGAAGGGACATGCCAGAGTGGAATAATTTATTTGGAGTGTTTATGATCAATAAGGAATTAGTATCAAAAAATATACAGACTGTAAATCATGAAAAAGACCAATGATGCATAAAAGCTGAGGCCAGCCACTGCGGAAGAGGAGGCAGGAATGTCAGATTCACAGCCCAGACTTCTTCCATGTAACCAGAGCAACGCAAATTGGGATCACACCAGACGCCACTGAAGCTCCGCAGGCTCATGCTGGGCGTGTGAAAGCGCCATGGCGTCATCCGCGCAGCTAGCGCACCCCTGGGCCTGCCCTAGAGAAACGTGCTTGGGTGCACCAAGGAATTACGTACAAGGATCTGCACGGCAGCAGTATTTGTGATGGTGGAAAATTGCAAATAACCAGATAACCAGAGTGTCCAGCTGGAGGAAAGTGGACAAGCACACTGTGGTGGCCAAAGACACTGCACCAGTGTGGTGGCCTCCTGGGAGCCTTGAGTGCAAAAACCCTTGGGCTCTTCAAGAAAAAACAAGCACATTGCAGAAAATGACATGCAATGAGATCATGAGAAAGTGAAACGAAGCCCCTAGTGGGTAGGGGAGGGGTTCCTGGGCGTTCTGTTCAACAGTGGAGGAGGGGCACGGGGACCCACTGGGGTCCCACTGTGGGGTGGTTTTGCTGTCGTCCACCTTATTATAATCCATAACTTGAGTGTTGTGAGGGTCAGGCTAATGGGTCAACTTGGCCAGGTCACGGTGCCCAGTTGTCTGGTCAGGCAAGCACTGGGCTAACTGTCATGCAAGGGCATTTCATGGACTTCAGTCATCAGTGAGCTGATTGCAGAGATGGCTGGTTACGTCTGCAGTCAGCTGAGGAGACTGCTGGCAGCAATGAGGGACTCATCCTATAGTCGAAGGCCTTAAAAAGAAGTGATTTCCGCAATCAGAAAATTCCCAGCTCTATTTCAGACGGACGCCATCTCCTGGGGAGCTCATCAAGGATCTTCATTGGAGCCCCTGGCTTGCATCCTGCCCTGTGGCATTTGGATTTGTATCCCCAGGGTTGCATGAGACAATTTTATAAAATCTCGTACTATTTACTTTGTATCTCCTGTCGATTCTGTTTCCCTAGAGAACTCGGACTAATACAAGTATGTTACATCTATTCTTTGGGTGTATCAAATATTACATTAAGCAGAATAAAACTCTAACACAATATCACACCTATCTCTGTGTTTCACACACTTATTTTGTTGTTTTGTTTGGTTCTTCCTGCTGTGGTCACCCACTGGGTGAACTTTCCCTCTCCCCCTCAGCTCCGGGTCTCACCCACACCTCTTCAGTCAACCTTCACTTGACCTTGACTTGGCTGGCCTCGCCTGCAGCCCTCCTGGCTGGTTTGCCGCTGGGACCGCCTGCATGCCACACCTCCACGGGGAACGCGGGATGCCTGGGGGCAGCTGTCCAGTGTCCTGAAATCCAGATGTGGCTGAAGTCTATTTCTAAGCGGCACTTAGGGGAGTTTGCCAGGGCTGTTGTGACAAACACCACGACCGGAGGCTAAACGGGGATTTACCAGGTCAGCTGGAGATGACGTTCAGCTCAAGACATTGGCATGAGCTTCGGAGTCTGTGGTGCCCGGGGTGTGGGGGGCGCTTGCCGGCAGGCTCTGCCTCCTTCACATGGTTTCTACCTCCATGTCCAAAGTTCCTGTACTTACAAGGACCCCAGCCGTGGATTCAGCTGCCCTGCCTCATCTTAATAGGGTCTCGGAGATCCCACTTACAGGGGCGTTCACACCCTTAGGTCCATGGCTTAGGACTTGGACTTGCCTTTGTGGGACCAGTTGACCCTATCACAGTTGCTGCATCAGTCGGGAACTTGATGAAATTCCCCTTTCCCTGGAGCCCACAAGGCCCTCTTCAGTTCTGTGACCTCATGTGGTTGTGGACACGGGTCACGAGCCCCTGCCCACACAGCCCCACGTGTGTGCGCCCCGGTATGGCCTGGGCTTGGGCTTTGTGCATGGTCTGCCTTGACTTCTCTGACCCTTGGCTACACTGGGCTCATCTGTTCACTCACTGATTCACCCAGAATTCTCAAAGTGCCTTGTGCCAGCCGGGGTTGGGGCTCCAGTGATGCGCCAGCGTGGGAAGGACAAACATCGCGGATGGGTGTGCACAGAATGTGTCAGCCGGCAGCAGATGCCAGGGAGGAAACGTAGGGGCCAGGAGGTCAGAGGAAGCCTGTCCGGCTTATACAGAGGCCTGAAGGGGCGAGGGAGAGGAGAGGGCACGTGTCAGGGGTCTGGCGTGGGCTGAGTGGGGGTGGATGGTGGGGAGGACAAGGTGGGAGGGGAGGTGATGCTGACTCCTGTGTCCCTGGAGCTCCCAGGCAGACGGGGTGCTGCAGCAGTGAGGAGCGGGCAATGGCTGGATTTTCATGGTAAAAACACTGGCTGGGAGAATAGCTTCTCTGGGCAGGGACAGGGGTTTGGGCAGAGAAGACTGCTGCAGGATGATGGGCTGGGCTGGATTCTGGTAGATTTAGGGGTGCAGGGCGTGGTAAAGAGTCACCATGGATGAGTCGAGGTTGGTGCTTGCGCAGGTGGAAGATGAAGTTGCCACCTCCTGGCAAACAGGAAGCTCAAGAGCACAGCTCGTACCTGATAAATCTGGCATCCATGTGGGGATGTCAGTGGGCAGTTGGCCTAATGAGTCTGGGATCTGGGAAAGAGGATGGAACTGGAGCAAACTGGAGGCCCCACAGGCATGGGCAAGACCAGGGAAGAAGTCTGAGGAAGCTAGGAAGCTGGAGAACCAGGGGGTATGGAGAAGGGCTGGCTGGTGAGGGAGGCCTGGGGCCAAGAGAGGTTGGGGTCTTGATGGCCAAGGAAAGGAAGGACTTCGTGGCATGCTGCTGACAGCTCCTGGACGAAGGCTGAGGGCTGACTGCTGAGTCAGGCAGCTTGGAAGCCCGTGGTTTCACTGGAGGGGAGGGGGGCGAAGCAGGATGCTTGATTGCAGTGGGCGCCAGAGAGAATGGGAGGAGAGGAAGTGGAGACAGTACTATGATCAGTTCTTTCAAGAAACCTTGCCATAAAGACCAGCAATGAAAATGGGGTGTTAGCTGGATGGGGGTGTGGAGTGCAGCCACTGAAATTGTGGATCTTTGTATTAGAGCAGCTGATATTGCCTCAGCTAATAAAAAAGGTGTACCTCCAAGTGGGAGAGGCTGCTTCTGTACCCAAGACCTAAAGTGCATGGCCTGGGCCGAGGGGTCGGCTGGAGAGGGGAGAGCTGCGCTGTGCAGTGCTGGTCAAACTGTGTCGCGATAACTTGGAAAGCAGGTTTAGCACCTGCCAAGCCTGTGGACGTGGGAGTGGAGAAAGCCCAAATGTTAATAGATGTGGGCCATCACTTTCTGTATTCACCTTTATGTTGCAAGAAAGAATTGCAAGGAAGCGGTGGCCGGTCGGGAGCAGAAATGTAGGGCAATGAGAAGAGATTCGGGGCCTTGGATGGGTGTGAGAGCTGCTGCTCCTGGGCCCCAAACTGCAGGAAAGGCAGGTGTTAAAATTCCTCAGGCTTGCACTGACATCCTGTCAAGGGTGAGGCTGCCAGGTGAGAGGAGGAGGCAAGGAAGCCACGTAGCAAATGTTCTTCAGCGCCACGGTCAAGGGGGACATGACGTGGGCTCCCTGCACGTGGCGCTGAGCAGAAGCAGACGCATCGAATGCTGACGAAGGGCTGGGCCTAGCTGGAGGAACGTGGCCCCAGGGTTGCCGCAGCAGGAAGTGATCTGTGGAGGCAGCCCAGGTGCCCTGGTGCTCACCTGGAGGAGGGGGGAGCATGGCACCTGCGCCTTGGTACTCCGTGGACACAGCAGCATGGCCTGCGTCTCGCCTGAGGACCGCCTCCTCGCCCCCCAGCTGGCAGTGGCCCCTGTTCTTCCCCTGTGCAAAAGGGGGCCCCTCCCGTGTCACCGTCGTATGCTGGAGGCAAGGTGGGCAGGTGACTCATCTTTTTAGCTTTTATAGACCTCTGAATCATCCAGAGCCAGATCTGGATGTGATGGAAACTGCATCACACACAGACCTGGGGTGCGAGCTCGTGTCCCCGGACAGAGCTAGCATTTCCCTAACTCAGAGAACAATTTTTTCATGGCAGCACTAGGCCAAAAGAAACACCTAGCAGTTCTGTTTATTAGGGCCCAAAAACCTGATAAGTATTTATGTCCTAATAACTTAGTAGCAATTTGGAAAAAGAAAGCACATAGATTGAAAAAACATCCCCACTTAGTTCACTTCTTAAACACCTACAGTTTCTGGCTAATAGGACTTTTGGGCCTGTTAGACTCTTCATCACTGCAGTGCACACGGCAGCCCTCACCTTCTGATGTGCATTGATTTGCCTGGTGTTTACTTTTTGTCACAGCAACTGCTGTAAGCCCAGCTTGCGAAGATACATCACCAAAAGGAAAATAGTGTGATCTAATGTTGAAACTAATAGTGCGTGTTGAGTAGTCCTGCATTTCCCTCAGAAACTTAAATTGCCTTGCAGTGCCCCTGTGAGCTCACCATGGAACCCTGTCTGGGAACTGGCCCTGACTAATGTATTCATGTTTCCTCACTGCTTCTCTCCACCCAGGGTCATGTCTTAAAGCTCCATCTGCAAGGCTGTCTCTACAGTCACGTCACTGCTTCTGACTGATGCACAGTGGCCCCAAGTCCAAAGTGGTGCCTCTACCTGTCCATTTCCCAAAGGACACCCAGGCTGTCTCCAATTCTTTCCACCACAAATGACCCTCCCCTCAGTGGCCACGGGAGGCCCTGAGGGGAGGGAGAGGGAAAACAGGTGCAATGCGGGGGCATTTTTGGGACTTGGGAATTGTCCTGAATGACATTGCAGTGACAGATGCAGGCCATTATATATCTTGTCATAACTTACAAAAATGTGCAAGAAAGAGTGTAAACTATAATGTAAACTGTAATCTACGCTTAGTGTTCATCAAATGTACCACACTAATGAAGGATGTTTTTAATGTGGGAAAATACGGGAGGGCTGGGGAGCAGGGCATATGGGAATCCCCCATATTTTTTATTTTTTTATTTTTATTTTTTAAAGATTTATTTATTTATCCCCTCCTTGCTGCTTGTGCTTGCTGTGTCCATTTTGCTTTGCATTTTTCTGTGTCTGCTTGTGTCCCTTTGTTGGGTCACCTTGCTGTGCCAGTTCACCGCGCCGCACGGACCGGCTTGCCTTCATCAGGAGGCCCTGGGATTCGAACCCGGGGCCTCCCGTGTGGTAAACGGGAGCCCAACCAATTGAGCCACAGCCACTTCCTCATATTTTTTATGTAACATTAAAAAAAAAAAAAAAAAAAGACCCTGCCCTCGTGCGGACTTGTGCAAGCAGCCCTTGGGGTGCACACCCAGGGCACACTGAGCTGTGGGGTGCACGTGGCCTGCATGCGGCCAGGGCTGTCCGTGGGTAGCTGTCCCCGTGTCACGCCCACCAGCCTCCTGCACTCTCCCAAGCCCATGGTCTCAACCTGCCAACCCTCCCCGGCAGTCTCTAACTTACAAAGTTTTCCCAGTCGAGTAGGTGTTAGGTGGTCTCCCAGTTTAGCTCCCACTGCCCTGACACTTGAATTTGAGCACTTTTTTCACGCACTTGTTTAGTTTTTTGGCTTCCTCTTCAGTAAACTGCCTGCTCATAGCCTTTGATCACTTTTTCTTTTGGGATTGCTGCCATTTTCAAATTTATTTGCAGGGATCCCTTGAACATTCGAGATACTAATCCATTGATCCATTGATGGCTTTGCACATTGTAAATATCTTCTCCCTTTCTGCCATTACGCTAAAATTTTGCCTGTGGTTTCCCTTTGTTGAACAGAAAATGTTTTTCTTTTTAATATTCAAATGCATGATTTCTTTTTGTCTCTTGGCTTTTACGTTTAGCATTTTGTTCAGGTGTGCTTCGCTCTCCTGGGGCATATTCTCCTATATACCCTCCTATTTGTCTTTCCTTTAACATTTAGGTTGTTGATCCACATAGAGTCCACCTTGTAGGTGGGATTATGTAGAGATCCAACTTTTTAATTTTTCCCAAACTGTGAGCCAATTTCCAGCACCATCTATTGAAAAAAATAAATCCTTTCCTCATTGATCTTTGGTGTCACCTTTCTCAATATTATGTTCCCAAATTTACAGGAGTCTTCCACTGAACTCTTTCCTCCATCTATTAGTCCATTTCTGTGCCAATCTTACAATGCCTAGCCCCCACCCATACCCAAATCCACTAATTTTGCCTTTTTGCCACATTTTCCATATCCATTTCTCTATCCATCCATCCACCCATTGTCTAAGCACTTGAGTGTAAGTTGTACACATCATGCTCTTAAACACTTAATGATGACAGGCACATTTCCAAAGAACAAGGATATGCACTTATGTAGCCACCTTAAATGAAGTTATCAAGTTCAAGCAATTTAACATTGATAGAAAGCCTGCAGTCTATATCCCAATTTTTCCATATGTCCCAATAATGTCCCTTTGAGCCTTTTTTTCCTTCCTTGCTAGATCCCATCAGGATCATGTATTACTTTCCTCCTTAATTGTTCTTTTTTTTTTTTTTTTAATTGTGGGATCATATATACAAAGTGAACTTGCCCTTCTCAACCACTCCCCCAAGCATACGATTCAATAGGACTAATTACATTCACGATATCGCGGGACCCTCCCCGTCCCCATCAGTAAAGCTTTCCCATCCCCCCGCAGAGACCCCACACCCGTACGCGCTAACTCCTGGTATTAGTCCAGGCTGTCTAAGGAAACAGCAAGAGATGCCTGTAAATAGTGTGAGATTTCATAAAATTATCTCATGTGCCCTGCCTGGCCAAGCTGACACATTACCCTAACCATCACACTTCCCATTCCCCCTGTCCCCTGCCCCTGGAGACTTGTATTCTAATTGCTGTCTTGATGACCTTGTATTTTCTCTGTAATTATCACGGGGCTCAAATTTAACATCGTAAATCTGTAACATGCTTGTTTGCTTTGCAGCCAACTGAACTTCAATAGTAAACACGCGCTTTGTTCTTATACCCTCCATCCCCCTACCTACTTTTATGTAGTTCTTGTCACAGATTACATGCTTTTACATTATGAATGCAAAACCACTTTTTTATCATTACTTTTTTTTTTTTTTTTTAGGCACTGGGGCTGGGGATTGAACCCAGGACTTCGTATATGGGAAGCCGGTGCTCAACCACTGAGCCACATTAGCTCCCCTGAGTTGGTTTTTATGTTTGTTTGCTTGCTGTTTTTTTTTTTTTTTTTTTTTTTAGGAGGCACTGGGAACTGAAGCCGGGACCTCCTATGTGGGAAGCAGGTGCTCAACTGCTTAAGCCACATCTCCCTATTATTACTTTTTATGCTTTTGCCTTTTAAATCTTGTAGGAAGTAAACAGAGAAGTTGAAAACCAAAAAATGAATAGTCCTGGCATTTATAGGCACCTTTACCTTTACCCTCACCAGCGAGCTTTACTTCTTCATGCAGCTTCACTCTGTTGTCTAGTGTCCTTTCCTTTCAACCTGTAGAGCTCTTTCCAGCATCTCTTGTAGGGCCAGGCTAGTCATGCTCCCTCAGCTTGTTTATCTGGGAATGTCAATCTCTCCTTCATTTCAGCGGGATATAGAACACTTGGTTGACAGTTCAAAGAAAATTCCTTACAAGCTTAAGGTGCAGATGCCATAGAATCTACATTTCAGCAATAACACATTAAAATATCCATATGTCCAGTTTCAAAAAAGGTTACAAAACATGCAAAGAAAAGAAAATGATGGGCAAAGCAAAGGAGACATTTAAAGCATTAGAAACTATCAACAAGGAGTGCCAGACATAGAACCTACCAGACAAAGATTTCATGGATAAAGAACTAAAGTAAATAACATAAAAAAAAAAAAAGAAAAGAAAAAAAAGAAAAAAAAAAAACTTTAGAAATCAGAAAAATTATAAACAAACACAAACAGAATAGCAATAGAGAGATGGAAATTATGAAAAGAAACCAAACAGAGCTGAAGGCTACAGTAACTAACTTTTAAAATTTCCTCAAGGGGTTCAACAGCAGATTGGAACTGACAGAAGAAAGAATCAGTGAACATGACAACAAAATAAATTAAAATAATTCAGTCTAAGAAGCAGAAAGAAGAAAAGTGAACAGAACCTGAAGAACCTGTGGGATACCCAGTGTACACATCATGGGAATCCTAGAAAGAGAAGAGAGAGAGAGAAAGGGGCAGAGAAAATAGTCAAGGAACTAATGGCTGAAATTTCCCCAAATTTAACAAGAAGACATGAGGATATACATACAAGGTGATCAAACCATGCACCCTTATCTTGTTTCTGATCGTAGAGGGTAAGGCTTTCAGTCTTTTACAATTGACTATGATACTATGACGTTACCTGTGGGTGTTTGTTTGTTGAGGTACGGAAACCAGGAATTGAACCCAGGACCTTGTATGTGGAAAGCCGGTACTCAACTGCTTGAGCCACATCTGCTCCCTGGGTTTTTCATATATGCCTTTTATTGTGTTTAGGAAGGTCCCTTCTAGTCCTAGTCTGTTGTGTTTTTTTTTTTTTTTTTTTTTTCCCTATCATGAAAGAGTATTGGATTTTGTCAAATATTTTTCTGTATCAATTGAGATGGTCCTGCAGTTTCTTTCCTTCATTCTACTAATGTGGTATATTACATTGATTTTTAAAATGTTGAACCACTATTGCATTCCTGGGAGAAATCCCACTTGGTCATGGTGTATAATCCTTTATTTTATTTATTTATTTATTTTTTTTTTTAAAGATTTTATTTATTTTATCCATTTTAAATCCCCCCTTCCCCATTTGCTGTTTTGTGTCCATTTGCTGGGCAATTCTCCGTGTCTGTTTCCTGCCATCTCTTCTCATCCTCCTCCTCCAGTTTTCACCAGGATTCGATCCTGGAGACCTCCGATGTAGGAGAGAGGTGTTCTGCCACCTGTGCCACCTCGGTTCCTGGTTTTGGAGCATCTCGTCTTGTCTCTCCCCTGTTACGTCATCATCCTGCTGCATGGCTCCCGGGGCCCGACAGCTCAGCGGCACACACAGCCTGGCAGCCCATGCGCCTTCTATATATTTTTTTTATTTTACCAGGAGGTCCCGGGGATCGAACCCAGGTCCCTCCATATGGCAGACGGACGCCCAGCCATTTGAGCCACATCCGCCCCCCTATAATCCTTTAAATATGCTGTTGAGTTTACTTTGCTGTTATTTGGTTGAAGATTTTTGCATCTATATTTATAAGGGATATTTGTTTGTAGTTCTCTTTGCTTGCAGTGTCTTTGTCTGGCTTTGGTATCAGGGTAATCCTGGTCTCATTCCATTGGTGATTCTTACTTAATTCAATTATGACTGATGACTGCCACGTGGTGAATTCCACTGTTCTTTCTAGATATATTAGTGAAATTCTACTTTATGGTACTTTTCCTTTTCCTCCATCTAGTTATTTATATCAGCATGGACTCATGGATTCATATTTTATTCAAATGGGTGGTGATGATGGTAGCTCATTATTGTGGGTGTAATTAACAGTGCTGAATTATGTATGTGAATGTGGTTGAAAGGGGATGTTTTTGGTCATATATGTTACTAGAATGAAAGCTAGAAGATAAACATGGGTATAACATAGTGAACCTTGTTGTAAATAATGGACTGGGATTAAAAGCACAAGAATGCTCTTTTATGAATTATAACAAATGTATGACACTAATACAAGGTATTAATAAAAGGGTAAAGGGAAAATACACCTAGTATAAACTATGGGCTATATTTAATAGTACCATTTTAATATTCTTTCTTCAGTTGTAACAAAGGTACCACACTAATGCAAAAGATCAACAAAAGGGAGGTATATGGGAATGCTGGATTTTTTTTTACATTATCTTCTGTAAATTTACAACTTCGCTAATTAAAAAAATAATAGAAAAATACAATTTTAAAAAGCAGCAGAGGAGGAAAGAGGGAGTACCTATTTTTTTCTCTCTTTTTCTCCTTCTATTCCATTTGGGAGAAAAAATAGTTTGGAAAATTCACAAACTGATGGCTCCAGCCCTCAACAACAGACCAAGCAACCCCATAGGAGTGGGAGGAATAGATTTCCCAGTCTCAACAAAAAATTACAAAACACATAAAGAAACAGGAAAATATGGGACATTCACAGGGAAAAAAAAAGAGTTTGCAAGAAACCACCCCTGAGGAAGCTCATACATTGGAACTATTTGTCAAAGAATTTAAATTAATCTATCTTAAATATATTCATTGAGCTAATGGAATATACAAAGAACTAAAGGAAACTAGGAAAACATCTGAACAAACTAAAGAGATAGAAATTATAAAAAGGAACCAAATGCAAATACAGTAACTGCAGTGAAAAAACTCATTAGATGGATTCTATAGTAGATCTGGGCAGGCAGAAGAAAGGGTCAGTGAACTTGAAGACAAGACAATTGAAATTACCCACTGTGGGGAGGAGAAAGGAAAAAAATAATGAAGAAAAATCAACAGAGGCTGAGAGACCTGTGGGATACTGTTGGGGATGGAATCCTGTCTCCCACAAAAGACATTTTCAGGTCCTAACCCCTGGTCCTTTGAGTGTGAATTCATTTATAAGTAGGACCTTTGAAGATATTATTAGTTAAAGTGTGCCCAAACTGAATGAAGGTGGCCTTTAATCCAATATGGCTGAAGTCCTTAGAGGCAAGAGAATTTGGACTTGAAGGGAAACCCCAGGAAGAGCAAGAAATTGGAAGTCAAGGAATGTGAAAAAAAAAAAAAAAAGCCAAGGGCCAAGGATTACCAGCAGCCAGCACCAGAATACCACAGACTTCAGGGAGAAAGCATTGCCTTGCTACATATCAATTGTGGACTTCTCCTAGCCTCAAAACCATGAGCCAATAAATTCCTCTTGTTTAACTCAACACTTTGTATGGTATTTGTTAACAAAAAACATAAGAGAAAAGGAAAGAAGGAGGGAATCAAAGGGTACACTACAAAAAAAGAAACTAAATATAAAAAAGGCAGTAATGGAGTAATTGAGGAATAAAAAACATGGGAGACATACAGAAAGCAAATAGCTAAATGGCAGAAGTAAATCCTTCCTTCTCAATTACCTTAAATATCAATGGATTAAAATTCTTTATTAAATGGCAGAAATTGACAGATTGGGTGAAAAAGCGTGATCCATCTATATAGTGTCTACAAGGGACTCATTTCAGGTTCAAAGACACAAAGAGTTTGAAAGTAAAAGGGTGGCAAAAGACATTCCATGCAAACAGTAATTAAAAGAGAGCCAGAGGGAAGCGGATGTGGCTCAAGCAACTGGGCTCCCATTTAGCATATAGGAGGTCCAGATTTTGGTTCCCAGGGCCTCCTGGTGAAGGCAAGCTGACCCGAGCAGAGAGCTGGCCCACATGGAGTGCTGGCCCATGCAGAGTGCTGACCTGCACAGAGAGCTAGCACAGCAAGATGACACAACAAAAAGATACATGGAAGAGAGACAATAAGAGATGCAGCAGATCAGGAGCTGAGGTGGTGCAAGAGATTGAGCACCTTTCTCCACTCTGGAAGGTCCCAGGATCAGTTCCTAGTGCCACCTAAAGAGAAGACAAGCAGACACAGAAGAATGCACAGAGAGCAGACAGCAAGCACAAAACAATGAGGGGGAGGGGAATAAATAAATATTTAAAAAGAGAGAGAGAGAGAGGCAGAGTGGCTATATAATTGTCAGACAAAATAGACTTTAAGTCAAAAAAGATTCCAAGAGACAAAGAAGGATATTATATATTGATAAAATGTTCAATCCAGCAAGAAGATATGATGATTATAAACATATATGCAACTCATAACAGAGTCCCAAAATATATGGAGGAAAAATGGACAGAATTGAAGGGAGAAATAGATAGCTCTACAGTAATAGTTGGGAGACTTCAATCCACCACTTTCAATAATTGGTAGACTAAACAGAAGATCAATATGGAAATAGTGGATTTGAACAACGCTATTAGCCAATTAGACCTAATGGACATATATAGAACATTCCACCAGCAACAGCAGAACAGACATTCTTGAGTGCACACAGAACATTTTCCTAGATAGACAATGTGTTAGGCCACAAATCAAATTGTAATCAATTAAAAGTATTGAAATAGTACAAAGTATTTTCTTGTAACACAATGGAATAAAACTAGAAATTAATAACAGAAGGAAAGCTGGAAATTTAACAAAAATGTGGAAATTAAACAACATACTATTAAACAATTAATGGATCAAAGAAGAAATCACAAAGGATATTAGGAATCCTGAGATGAATGAAAATGAAAACACAACTTAACAAATCTTTCAGGATGTAACAAGGCAGTGCTCAGAAGGAAATTTACAGCTCTAAATTAAAGCTATGAATTTAATAAAATTTAAAGAAGAGGAGACTTGATGACAAATAAATAACCTAACTTTATACCTAAAGAAAATACAACAAGAAGAGCAGACTAAACCCAAAGTTAGTAGAAGGAAAGGAAATAGTAAAGGTTAGAGGAGAGATAAATAAAATAGAATATAGAAAAACAATAGAATCAACAAAACAAAAAACATCTTTTTAATAAGATCAATAAAATTGATAAATATTTAGCTGGACTGACAAAAAAAAAAGTGACACAAATAACTAAAATCAGAAATGATAGGACATTACTACCAAACTTACAAAAATAAAGAGGATTATAAGAAGGTACTATGAACTATTACACGCCAAAAATTTTGAAAACCTAGATGAAGCAGACATATTCCTAGAAACACTAAGTTATTTAACTGACACAAGAGGAAATAGAAAATCTCAACACACCTAAAACAAGTAAAGAAATTGAATCAGTAATTTAAAAACCTCCGAACAAATAAAAGTCCAGTACTGGATGGTTTCACTGTTGAAACCTACTAAATATTTAAAGATTTAACACCAATCCTTTTCAAATGCTTCCAAAAACCCCAGAAGAGTAAGGATTGCTTCCTAACTCATTCTATGAGGCCAGCATTACCCTGATATCAAAGCCAGATAAAGACAGCACAAGAAAAAAAATTACAGACCAATATCCCTTATGAACATAAATTTAAAAATCCTCAACAAAATATTGGAAAATTGAATCCAACAGTATATTCAAAGGATTATATATCATCACCATGTAAGATTTATTCCAAGAATGCAAGGATGGTTCAACATAAGAAAACCAATATAACACACATCAATAGGAAAAGCAACAATGTATGATCATCTCAATTGATACAGAAAAGGCATTTGACAAAATCCAACATCCTTTCATGATAAAAACACTTAGAAAACTAAGAATTGAAGAGAAATTTCTCAACAGGATAAAAGGCATTCATGAAAAACCCACAGCGAATATTATACTCACTGGTGAAAGACTGAAAGCCTTCCCTCTAAGATCAGGAACAAAACAAGGATGCCCACTGTCACCACTGTTTTTCAACATTGTACTGGAATTTCTATCCATGCAAGAGAAAGAAATAAAAGGCATCACAAATGAAAAGGAAGAAGTCAAATTATCCCTACCACAGATGACAGTGGTTAAAAATAAGTTTTGAAAAAAATGATGAAGCTTCCTAAAAATGTTAAATGTGGAGTTAGTATATGACCCAGCAATTCCACACCTAGGTACATACTCAAGAAAAATGAAAACATATGCCCACATAAAATCTTGTGCACAAATGTTTATATCAACATTATTCATAATAACAAAAGTGGAAATAACCCAATATCCATCAACTGATGAATCAATAAATAAATATGGTATGTCCATATTTCTTAATTTGCCAAAGCGGCTGTGACAAATACCATACAATGGATTGGCTTAAACAAAGATAACTTTTTGGCTCATAGTTTTAAAGGCTAGAAGTTCCAAATTCAGGTATCTCTCAGAGTCTTTAGTGTTCTGGTGGTGGCTTGCTACCATCCCTGAGTTTTCTTGACTTGCATCTCTGCTTCTGTCACATGGCAATGCCCTTGGTCCCTTCCTGTGGCTTTCTTTGACTTTGGGCTTTTATATCTTCTGGCTTGCTCTGGTTTCTGTTTCTACTGCCTATGTCTGAATTTCCTCTCTTTATAAGGCCACTAGTAACACCGACTAAGACCTACCATAATTCAATTTGGCCAAAATAATAACATCTTCAAAAGGCCTTATATACAGATGGTTTCATACCCAAAGAAATATGGATTAAGATTAAGAACTTTTTTGTATGTGGTGCATGATTAAATCAACCACATCTTATAAATGGGTATTTGGCAATAAGAAAAGAATAAAGTAATGATACATGCCACAACATGAATGACCCTTGGAAGTATTTTGCTTAGTAAAAGAACCCAATCACAAAATACCTCCTATTGTATGGTTTCATTTATATGAAATGTCCAGAATAAGCCAATAAATAGATACAGAAAATAGATTAGTGGTTGCCTAGGGGTGGAGAAATTGGTGGTGGTGGGGAATGGGGAGTGGCTAATGGGTCTGGAATTTGTTTTGGGGTGATGAAAATGTTTTAAAATTGATTGTAAAATCTATGAATATACTAAAAATCACTGGATCATACACTTTGAATGGGTGAATTATATGGTATGTAAGCTGTATATCAATAAAGATGTTGAAAAATCAATTGGTCATATTTATGTGGGTTTATTTCTGGACTTCATTTTGTTCCATTGGTCTGTATACCTATTGTTTTGCCAATACCTCACTGTCTCAATTACTGCCACATTATAGTAAGTCTTAAAATCAGCACAAGACCCTATACATGTCTTGTTAAATTTATATCAAGTATTTAATTTTGGGAGGAGTTAATAAAAATTGGTTTTTAATTTTGTTTTCCAACTGTTCATTGTAGTATATAGAAACAGGATTGACTTTTGTGTTTTGGCCTTGTGCCCTGAAACCTTGCTAACCTCACTTATTGGTCCTTGGACTTTTTTTCCTGTAGAATTCCTGAGATTTTCTGCATAGACTTTCATTTCATCTGTGACTAGGGACACTTTATTTCTTCCTTTCTAATCTGTATGCCTTTTATTTTTCTTGTCTTATTACAGTGGCTAGGTCTGCCAGTATGATGCTGAATAGGAGTGGTGAGAGTGGACATCTTTGCCTCGTTCCTGATCTTAGGGAACAGCATTCCATTATTAAGTTGATGTTCACTGTAGCTTTTTTGGTTTGTTTGTCTTTGTTTTTGTAGATGCCCTTTATTCAGTTCAGAAAGTCCCTTTCTATTGCTAGTTTGCTGAGAGTGATTATCATGGATGGATGTTGAATTCTGTCAAATGCTTCTTCTGTACCAATTGATGTGATCATATGGTTTTTCTCCTTTAGACTGTTAATATGGTGAATTACACTGGTTTATATTCACATGTTGAACTAGCCTTGCATTTCCAGGATAACTTCCATTTGGTTGTGGTATTTGATTGTTTTTTTATGTTGTTTGATTTTATTTGTTATTTTTTTTTTGAGGACTTTTGTGTTGTCCTGATATTGGCAGCTGTTGATGTCTTTTCCTTTATGATTGGGTTTTTCTGATTTTTCATATGCAGAATAATTTTGGATTGTATTCTAGACATTTGAACATATGTTATGAGGCTTTGGTTTTGTTTAAATCCCACTGAGAATATTGATATGTATTTTTTTTTTTTGGCATGCAACCAACCTAGTTGGATTCAGGCTGCGAGTTCCTAATAACCATTTTGTTTTTCAAAGATGTAAGTCAGCACTGTATCATCTAAATTGTAAACTATACTGTAAATCACTGACAATGTTTAGTTGCTATATATTGCTATCTGCATAACAGTTATAACAATGCTAACAACCAAAAAAAAAAGATGTAAGTCAGCAAACCTGATTTTTTTAAAATATACTTTTAAATTTTTTAAAAAAGAAACTTAGATTACATAAATGTTACATAAAAAATATAGGGGATTCCCATCTGCCCTGCTCCCCAGCCCTCCCATATTTTCCCACATCAACAACATCCTTCATTAGTGTGGTACATTTGCCACAATTGATGAACATATCTTGGAGCATTGCCATTAACTGTGAATTATAGTTTACATTGTAGTTTACACTCTCTCCTGCCCATTTTTGTAAGTTATTACAAGATATACAGTGGCCTGTATCTGTCATTGCAATGCCATTCAGGACAATTCCCAAGTCCCAAAAATGCCTCCAAATTGCAACTATTTTTCCCTCTCCCTCTCCTCAGAACCTCCAGTGACCACTGCCTCCACATCAATGATAAGAGTTCTTCCATTGCTAGGATCATAATAAGTCTATAGTAGAATAATGGTAAGCCTACTCTAGTCCATTGTTCATTCCCCAATCCAGAGGATTCTGAGATGGTGATGCCCACTCCACCTCTAATTGAGAGGGGGCTTAGATCCCATGGGGCAGATGGATGAGACTATCTTGCTTGCAGTTTCAGACTCTCTCTGTTCCTTGAGGTGATCTCTGTCAATCATCATCTCCCTGTTAGCTGTCCTGATGAGTCCAATGAACTGGAGAGTAGGTGTTGCAAATCTGTTGATATTCAGGGCCCAACTGGTACATGGACGGCCCAAAGACTTAATACACCTATCAACTCTAGTACTAACTATAGGTTCAATTAAAGAGGTAGAAGAGCCATGTGTAGGGAAACCACCAAGTTGTTCTTACACTCTTATCCAACTTTCTGTCTCTCCTGTTTTTTCCTTTCAACCTGCAGAACTCCCTTTAATATTTCTTGAAGGGCAGGTTTCTTATTGACAGACTCTCTTAATTTCTGTTTATCTGTGAATATTTTGAATGCCATCTTTGCTGGATAGAGAATTCTTGGCTGGAAGTATTTTTTCTTTTAGCACCTTAACTATGTCATATGACTGCCTTCTTGCTTCCATGGTTTCACATGAGAAGTCAGCACGTAATCTTATCAAGCTTCCCTTGTATGTGATGGATCTCTTTTCTCTTTCTGCTTTCAGTATTCTTTCTTTGTCTTGAGCATTGGACAATGTGACAAGTATATGTCTTGGAGTAAGCCTGTTAGGATTTATACTGTTTGGGGTCCACTGTGCTTCCTGGATATGTGTGTTCATGTCCCTCAAAAGGGTTGGGAAATTTTCAGCCATCATTCTCTCCAACACACCTTCTGTCCCCTTTCTCTTCTCTTTCCCTCTAAGATGCCTATAATGTATCTGAACATTTTGTGTTGTCATTCAAATCCCTAAGTCCCTGCTGGTTTTTTTCTGTTTTTTAAAAATCTATCTGTTCTACTCTCTGTCTGTTTTCAGCTGTACTGTCTTCAACATCACTGATTCTTTCCTCTGCCTGTTCAAATCTGCTGTTATGTGCTTCCAGTGTATTTTTGTTTTCTTGCATTGTGCCATTCATCACCATCATATCCATTATCTTTTTATGTATGTTTACAATTTCTTCGGTATATTCTCCCAGTTTCTTCTTAATATCCTTAATCTCTTCCTTCACTTCATTAAGTTGATTCATAATATTTGTTTGGATGTCTCTGATTAGTTGTTCCATGTTCTGCATTTCCTCCTGTTTTTTGTTTGTTCTTTGGACTGGGCCATGTCTTCCTGTTTCTTAGAATGGCTTGTAATTTTTTGTTGGTGTCTAGGCATCTGTTTATTTTGATGGGTTTATTCGGTTGATTAGCTTCTCTTTCTACTCCAGGGTTTTATTTGGTTGTTGTTTTTGTGTGTGTGTGGTAAAGTTTCACTTTGAAACTTTTTTTTTTTAAGATTTATTTTTATTTATTTGTTTACCCCTCCCCCTTGCTGCTTGTGCTTTCTGTGTCCATTTGCTTTGCATTTTCCTGTGTCTGCTTGTCTCCCTTGCTGATGAGCCATGTGGGCTGGCTTGCCTTCACCAGGAAGCCCTGGGAATTGAACCTGGGGCCTCCCATATGGTAAACAGGATCCCAACCAATTGAGCCACAGCCGCTTCCCTCACTTTGACACTTTGTTCCTCTTATTCTATTTCCTTGCTGTTGTCTATGTTTCCTTGAAGAAAAAAAATTAGGACCAGAGTAAAGGAAAGAGATAAGAAGAGAAAAAGAAAAATAGTAAAAATAATAGTAGAAGGTAGAAGAGGAACCATAAAGACCTAGGAAAATGAACAATTAACACGAGTAAGAAGTACAGAGGAATAAGAATAAAAAAGTGGAATAGAAACAATGAAATGAGAAGCAGAAGAGAGAAAAATATATAGAATTAATTAAAAAGGGGAGGCGGCTGTGGCTCAATCAGTGGGGCTCCCGTTTGCCATATGGGAGGCCCCGGGTTCGGTTCCCGGGGCCTCCTGGTGAGGGCAGGCCCGCCTGCACGGCGTGGTTGGCTGACCCGGCGAGCACAAGCAGCAAGGGGGGGATGAATGAATGAATAAATAAAATCTTAAAAAAAAAAAAAAGAATTAATTAAAAGGCTGTAATGATGAGAAGAGAGGAAAAGAAAAAAGAGAAAAATAAAAAAAAATAAAAAAGAAAACTGAGAAAAAAGGACACAGAGAAATAAAAACAAGAAAAATTGAAGACCAAAGAAAAAGAGGTGGAATGAAAGAGCAACAACAGAAAACAGAAGCTAGAAAGATGAAGGAAAGAAAAGAAATAGCCTAGGTAGAAAAAAATCAGTAAAAGAAAAAAGAGGGAATCAAAGGGGAAATACAACAAATAAGAAACAAGACAGCAGCAACTAATTTTTAAAAAGGAGAAAGAAAGAAAAAAGAACAAAACCCGGGAAAAACAGCCTGTCCTCTTAGGCCCCTGAGGAGCTTCTCAGGCTGCCAGTGTTCCTTAATCAATCAGCTGGCAGCCTGCCCACTGCAGGTTTTGAACTGGGTTTTAGCTAGTAAAACAAGGAAAATGTTACAAAGATCCCAGAAGACCTAATACAAAAAGAATGTATGTTCTCTGTCATAAAGTATCAACCAGATGCCTGATAACCTGGTGGATCACTTCTCTAAGAAGAGCCAGGAATCAAACCAGGGATTTCATATATGCAAAGTGGGATTTCCTCCACTGAGCTAAACTGTCTCCCCAGGTTAGTTAGCTTTTCAGAAACTATTCACTCCCTTTCCTGTGGGCAGGTTAGATTCCTAGCAGTTTGCCAGAGTCCTGCTGATTAGGCACCTGTCTGTCCCTGCCCCCTTTCTAATCTAATTCCTCTCTTTACCTGGATGGCTGGGCAAGACAGCCTGCCCGAGGAGATTCCCCTCCTCTCTCCCCATCGGGTCTAGGTCCCTTCCAAGATTCAAAGGGGGCTCAGCTGGCCAAACTCACTGCAAAGAAACCATTCTCCACCCTCCTAGACTCCTCTTTCTCCCAGGGAATGCCCCTTCACCCTCTGTTCAGAGCAGGGAGCCAGGGGCTCCACCTAGGCTATTTCCCCTGAGGGCAGGTTATATGTGCCGCATCCAGCCACAGGGGCGAGCAACTCAGTTTTCCTTTGGTTTCTTTATCTTCCCAGTACCCTCCTAGATGACTCAGAGCACCTTCCCATTCTCTACATATCCAAGCAGCTCCTTCAGATAGGTCTCTGTCCTCTCTCCTCTCCTTTGTTGTGAGAGGGTTAGACTCTGCCCACCCACCTTGGTGCCATTTTCCTGGAACCCTAATAACCTTCTGTGGGTTGTAGTTTCAAGGTCAGTTTTGTTTGCAAAGCTTTTGCAGGTTGTTTTTTTTTCTGTTTTTGTTTTTGGTGTGTGTGTGCTACCCACTGGCTGGTCTGGGGGCCACCTGCAGGTCCCGTCTCGGAGTCTTTGGCATTCTAATTAGTATGAGACCCATACTTGCACAGCTCATGGCTGAACCCAGGAGTGACAACTCCAGGGGTCACTTTTCATAGTTCTTCCCTCTTTGCAGTTTCCCAGGTACTTTCTGTTCCCTGGGGCTCCCCTTTTCAGGGCTTCCATTATCTTGCTCTCCTGCACACTCCCTGTGACTCCACCTGCATCAATGGCCAAGCAGTGGAAGGACAGAGGTAGGAAAAACAATGGGGATTCATTCTACCTTCTCAGGATAACTGAGCCTCTGATTGGAGAGAAAGGCTCCTTTCCCTCAGCATTTTAGAGGCTTGTGAACCCTATCTGTCACCACCGCAGCTGTGATGGGACTTCCTAGGGGCTGCAGCATGAGGACAGAGAAAAGTAAAGCAACAGCCAAGACAAACTGAAAACTAAAAAAACCCAAATGACCCCTGAAAACCCTAGAACTCCCCCAAAGGATTCTCCCACTGTCTAAAACTCGAAGAGACCCCTTTCCTGAGTCAGAACTAGAGGGCATTCCTTGGAGCTCTCTCTGTCCACCTCTTGGTCCCCACTTCAGCCTTTTGAGCTCTCAAGTCCAGGCTAGAGGATCTGGCAGGAAACCCAGGAAACTCACCATATTTGGTGGTAATTCAAATTCTGGCCTGTACCCCCAATCTGCCTGTTACTGTTTACTTTTCAGAATCCTCAAATGCTTCATACAGTCTATCCAGTTTTGATAGCTGCATTCAGTGGGAGAGATGAGTATTGAATATATTTACCCCATCTTACCCAAAACTTGAACCCAGTCAAGGTAACAGAACAATACAATGAACAGAGATAAACCTTTGATTTAAATTCAGCAACTCTTAGTATCTTGTCTCATTTGATTTATCTTTATTGGTGTGTATGTGTGTGTGTTCATTTTATTCTGTACTATTTGAAAGTAAGACACAAGTACCATGATAACTTGCCATAAATAATTCACACATCTCCCAAGAATAGGAGCAGCTTCCCATGTAACTACATTACCATCATCATACCAAAGACAATTTTAGTAATTCTATATACCATCTTTCTTTTGGTGTTTGTATTTGAATGATGCATCCATAAGTCTCATAATTTAAATGTGACTCTTAAAAATTATATCTATTTTTATTTGCTTTTTTGATTATTTTGTCATTTCGATTGGAGCATTTAGCCCATCTATACCACTACGGCTGTATCAGGGTTTGAATCTGCTATCTCTTAAAGGTTTTTTTTTTTTTTTTAAGATTTTATTTATTTATTCATTTATCCCCCCCTTGCTGCTTGTGCTCGCTGGGTCAGCCCTCACCAGGAGGCCCCGGGAACCGAACCCGGGGGCCTCCCACATGGTAAACGGGAGCCCTACTGATTGATCCACAGCCGCTTCCCTTATTCCTATCTTTTGAAGTATTTTTTATCAAAAAAGGATGTTGGATTTTGCCGAATGCCTTTTCTGCATCTATTGAGATGATCATGTGGTTTTTTTTCCTTCAATTTGTTAATGTGGTGTATTACATTGATTGATTTTCTTATGTTGAACCAGCCTTGCATGCCAGGAATAAATCCCACTTGGTCGTGATGTATAAGTCTTTTGATATGCTGTTGGATTCGATTTGCAAGTATTTTGTTGAGAATTTTTGCATCTATGTTCATGAGAGAGATTGGTCTGTAATTTTCTTTTCTTGTGGAATCTTTATCTGGCTTTGGTATTAGGGTGATGCTGGCTTCATAAAATGTGTTGGGTAATTTTCCCTCCTCTTCAATTTTTTGGAAGAGTTTAAACAGGATTGGTGTTAATTCTTTTAGAAATGCTTGGTAGAATTCACCTGTGAAACCATCTGGTCCTGGACTTTTCTTTGCTGGGAGATTTTTGATGACGGATTCAATCTCCTTAAATGTGATTGGTTTGTTAAGTTCTTATATTTCTTGCAGCATCAACGTAGGTTGGTTGTGCATTTCTAGGAATTTGTCCATTTCATCTAGGTTGTCTAGTTTGTTGGCATATAGTTTCTCATAATATCCTCTTGTGATTCTTTTTATTTCTGTGAGGTCCTTTGTAATTTCCCCCCTTTCATTTCTGATTGTATTTATTTGCATCTTCTCTCTTTTTTTCTTTGTTGGTCTAGCGAGGGGTTTGTCAATTTTATTGATCTTCTCAAAGACCAGCTGTTGGTTTTGTTGATTTTCTCTATTGCTTTTCTGTTCTCATTTTCATTTATTTCTGCTCTAATCTTTATTATTTCTTTCTTTCTTTTTGCTTTGGGATTGGTTTGCTGTTCTTTTTCTAGTTTCTCAAGTTGTTCAGTTAAATCTTTGAGTTTAGCTCTTTCTTGTTTCTTAATATAGGCATTTAGGGCTATAAATTTCCCTCTCAAGACTGCCTTTGCTGTATCCCATAAGTTTTGATATGTTGTGTTCTCATTTTCATTTGTCTCAATATATTTACTGATTTCACTTGCAATTTCTTCTTTGACCCACTGAATATTTACGAGCATGTTGTTCAGTCTCCACACATTTGCAAATTTACTTTTTTCCTGTCAGTTATTGATTTCTAGTTTCATTCCATTATGATCTGAGAAGGTGCTTTGTATAATTTCAATCTTTTTATATTTTTTGAGAGCTGTATTGTGCCCTAACATGTGGTCTATCCTGGAGAAAGATCCATGGGCACTTGAGAAGAATGAATAACCCGCTGAGTTTGGATGCAGTGTTCTGTATATGTCTGTTAGGTCTAACTTGTTTATCATATTGTTGAAGTTCTCTGTTTCCTTGTTGATCTCCTGTCTAGTTGTTCTATCTAATGATGTGAGAGGGGTGTTGAAGTCTCTGACGATTATTGTAGAAATGTCTATTTCTCCCTTCAGTTTTGCCAGAGTTTGTCTCATATATTTTGGGGCACCCTGGTTAGGTGCGTAGATATTTATGACTGTTAAATCTTCCTGGAGAATCGTCCCTTTATTAATATATAATGGCCTTCCGCATCTCTTATCACATTTTTGCATTTGAAGTCTGTTTTATCTGATATTAGTATAGCTACCCCTGCTCTTTTCTGTTTACTATTCACGTGGAGTATCTTTTTCCAGCCTTTTACTTTCAGCTGGCTGGTATCCTTGGGTCTGAGGTGAGTTTGTAAGCAGCATATGGATGGCTCATGTTTTTTTATCCATTCTGTCAGCCTGTATCTTTTGATTGGGGAATTTAATCCATTCACATTCAATGATATTACTGAAAATGCACTATTAATTTCCTCCATTTTATTCTTTGGTTTTCATATGTCATCTTATTTTTGTCTCTCCTTTTACTCTTTTGGTTATCCTTTCTGCTTTTCTTTCTTCTATACTCTCCTCCAAGCCTCTCTCTCTCCTGTCTTTTTCTTTCAGGTTCTAAGGCTTCCTTTAATATTTCCTGCAAAGGTGGATTCTTTTTTGCAAACTCTCTTAGTTTCTGTTTGTTTGTGAATACTTTATGTTCACCTTCATATTTGAAGGACAGTTTTGCTGGATAAAGAATTCTCGGGGGAAGCGGCTGTGGCTCAATCAGTAGGGCTCCCGTTTACCATATGGGAGGCCCCAGGTTTGGTTCCCGGGGCCTCCTGGTGAAGGCAAGCCCGCCCGCACGGCGTGG